>CM031597.1:138856001-138878501 GCA_018398815.1 Conus ventricosus | reverse complement strand
GTCTGATTGCTGTTTCACGAGTTGTTACAACATTTTTGCTTGTAGGACAGCTCTGGACAGAGCACTTTCTTCAAATCTGACAGCAACCAGTTCAACAAAGAAGCAAGAATCTCATAAGCTTGTGGTCGGAATCTCAAAAGTTTCTTGCACCATTGGTCTATGGTCCCTGGCTATACATTCAGAGTGGTAAAATATGCATGTTCTGGGCCACTCGTTGAGACAAACACAAACCTGTCTTTGTTAACAGCGGAGAGAAAAGTAGAGAGAATGAGTACACTGGGATTCTGTATCATGATGTCTTTGTATGTAATAATACGGTTTACCCCAAGATTTAACAGAAACTGCTCACTGACCACAGGATCAGAATGAGCACAGTGTTGACAGTTATAGCAGCATCATTGTTGATGAATGGTCAGGGCAGTGACACGATATAAAAAACCCAGTTCTCACAGAGCAAGACTGCTGAAGAAGGAAAGACTGGCAGTGTCTTCACTGTCCACTTTCCTTTTGTTTGGTGGCTGCTGCTGCTGTTGTCTTAATCACTTTGACCAAGAAACTGTATCAATGTGTAACAGGATATGAAAAAACAAAACCACCCAAAAAAGCAGGCAAGGCCCAACTGATAGTGTGTCCTGTCTATGCCCTTGTGAACTTCTTACCTATCACACCAACTGATAGTGTGTCCTGTCTATGCCCTTGTGAACTTCTTACCTATCACACCAACTGATAGTGTGTCCTGTCTATGCCCTTGTGAACTTCTTACCTATCACACCAACTGATAGTGTGTCCTGTCTATGCCCTTGTGAACTTCTTACCTATCACACCAACTGACAGTGTGTCCTGTCTATGCCCTTGTGAACTTCTTACCTATCACACCAACTGATAGTGTGTCCTGTCTATGCCCTTGTGAACTTCTTACCTATCACACCAACTGATAGTGTGTCCTGTCTATGCCCTTGTGAACTTCTTACCTATCGCACCAACTGATAGTGTGTCCAGTCTATGCCCTTGTGAACTTCTTACCTATCACACAGGCAGCAGCAACAACAACAACAAATGATCAAAAATAACAGTGATAAAAAGCATGATACTTCTGAAGGGCAATGTCTTGCTTTTCACCTATTTTTACTCTGTGTGTGTGTGTGTGTGTGTGTGTGTGTGTGTGTGTGTGTGTGTGTGTGTGTGTGTGTGTGAGACAGAGACAGAGAGAGAGAGAGAGAGAGAGAGAGACAAGAGGGTGTGTGTGTGTGTGTGTGTTTGGGTGAAGGGGGTAAGAGGGAGATGGGGGGGAATATTCCTAGTCTTCAGCGTTCAGTTTATCATCACTGGCAGGTTTTCAATTCTATTCAATAGACAGAACTGCACACCACACACACACACACACACACACACACACACACACACACACACACACACACGCAAAGGAGAAAGAAAGAAGAAATCACACACTTTCATAATAATTGGAGGGTGGGTGAGGAGGTAGGGGTGGCAGCTGAACAGCCTGGAGAAATGAAAAGTGTACCACAACCAAAACGAACACCTAGATGATCCTCATCCGATATAAACACTATGTACTGAAACTGCTTTTGAATTCAGAACTTCATGCAAACATCCCATTTTGAACACTAGCAGCTGGGTGTCATTTACACTTATGGCTCTCTCATTATCAGCAGCATATCTGTCCCACTTCTTGTTTGACGCACTGAGTAATCTCACTATCAAGAGAGCAACACTGGCCACAAGAGGTTGATACAACCAGTGATAGCGCTAGTCATCTTTAAAACTGACCTGGCACACAGGGCAAAGGCAACAGGTCAAACAAAACCAGTCGCCTGTCATGACGATCGGTACAAAATGCTACAAATGCGATGGTCTACTTTCCCACCTCAAACACCAGGTCGACCGAAAATTGAATGAGTACACAGTGGTGGTGGCCAATGTCTGTGTCAGTGTTTTATCATATGAACCGGCAGAAATACCGAGTACTAGTAATCGCAAGCCTGACGCAAGTGTCTGCGGACGAGGGTCATGCTTCGCTGCAGCTGCTGCTCAAGGTCACTTCCCCAAAGTTCCACCTCCACAGGAATTTTGCATAATTTGCATATTCCTCTTTCTTAACCCGACTTGGCAAGCCTTCTCTTAAATAACTACAAAACAACAAAATGTGTATGACTCGTGATATGCCCATGATTAACTTTTTGTCTGAAAGATGAAGCAGATTTAATGTGTATGCATTATTTCTCATGTGTCTCTACACAGACCTCTGTTCGAAGAGTAAGATAAGGCAGTGATATTTTCATTATCCATCAACTTGTGAGGACCAGTAAGTCATGTGCAGGAAAGAACAGATGGTGACATGAAGCATCTCTCTCAACACCTTCTGCTGTGAGTGGAGTGAACAGTGGGGTGAGGAGGGTGGGAAGAACATCACATTTAACCTTACACATAGGTTAGAAGACAAACTGTGCTGAGCAGGTCAAACAAGTCACAGACTCCTCAGTATGTACTGTATATTGTATGTGAAAACCAAAGGTCTCTGCCCTGAAACACCCTGACCCACAACCCACCCCACCCGGCCCCAGACTTGCTTCATTGTCTGCTAGTGGTCCCAGTCCTCAGCTCCATTCCTGTAATACTCTTGAAGGCTCTTAAACCCCTTCCATTCCTCTCCTCACCTTCATGCCCACCTTCCCCTCCGCTTCCTCCCTCCCACAATTCTGGTACTTTCCTTGTTCCATTCCCGTTTCTATCTCTTTAAGAGTATGTCATTTAAGTTTATGGAGGAACCTCTTTCTAAAAAACAAACAAACAAATACTACTACTGTTCGGTGCAAAATACTTTTTATTTGAATGAGATCTCTTGGAGTTTATTGAACAGTCTGTCTCTCACCATTATAACTTGAAAAGCAGAGTCAGCACCAATGCTTTGTAACCTTGAGCTGGGAGGGGTGGGGTAGGGGAAGAGGAAAATTCCGGCAGGACTGGCCTAGCCTGTCCTGTCCCCAGTGTCAAGAGGTCCCTGTCCTTCCCTCTCCACCAGTGGACTTCATCCATCCCCCCCCCCCCTGTCATCCAAACACAGGGTCTGCTGCTCTGTTCCAACACTGGAATATTCCCATGGACCTTGACACTGGACCTGAAGGTGATAACCTACATACTGATAAAGTGCCACCCTTGAACTTCCTAACAGATATGAGGGCATGAGAAGTGACAGCACACCACTGACACCTACCAGACCTAAGTCTGACCTTTGTGTCACCCCAAACGTGGACTGATACATGTATACATTAGCATGTGGTGAAGTTAGATAACACCAGTCGCTGACCCTGGGGAGAGGGGACTCTGCCTTTAGCGGGTATAGAGGAGCAGATCCAAGTACACACCAAAGCCTGATCAATGCATAACATCCTTGACCCTGTAACCTGCCGGTACCCTTCAACCTTGAGGTACCAGAGAAGCCGGGGGGTTAAGCGGCGGGGGCCAGCGGCCAGGTCAAACCTGTCAGGGCGGCCATGTCTCCCTCAGCTGTGCCGCGGGGCAGGGTTTCACGGCTGCCGCCCCCTGGGGACAGTTAGCATCATGTGGTCCACAGGCCCTGGCCTGGCACAGCACACAGCAATGGTCAACAGCAAGGGGGGGGGGGGGGTCTACCTGAAGGGGACTGGGCTTATTCACCTGATGGGTGGCTCCTTACATGGCATGGCACTGGCATCACTCAACACAACTGAACACCTTCACACCTTCAGCAGTCTACTACAGGAGGATGGAGACAATGTGGTGCACACACAACACAAAAAGACACTCCAAGTCAGGATCAACACTACTAAAGTGTGCATGCACACACATGCCAGCACACACACACACACACACACACACACAGACACACACACACACACACACACACACACACACACACACACACACACACACGCAGACAGGTAAATATGTTGTACTGTGTCATCATCATTTCTACCAAACGTCCATGGACATGAAACCTCCAGGGTATAAATGCAAATGTTTCCCTAACTTTCATTCCAACATGGCGTCACTTCTTACAACACAGCATGGTCTACAGCACATCCTGACACACCAGACCTGCTTCAAGGTTACAGTGCCGTTGTTTCCAGGAGTGCTCAAGGACTTGAAGAAGCAAGTCCAAGCAGGAGGAGAACAGCCCTGATGGGGGTGGGGGGAAAAGGGGGTGGACTGTGTGCAGGCTGGGAAAGGGACAAGGAGGCCACACACACACACAGCCAGGTCAGACTGACAATGGTACAGGACCCATGGAAAATGAAACACCACTGGCGGGAACAGGGAACAGAGCCGGTCACAAGTGGGCTGAGGCTGGGCAAGGTCAGGGAGGTGACACACAAACACAAACAAACATAGCCAGGTCAGACCGACAGTGGAACAAGACTGGTGGAAAATGAAAAGTGGGGTAAGGGGGTGGAGATGAGAGAGAAGGGGGGGGGGAGAGGAAGAGGGGTGGTGACGGGAGGAAGTAAGGCAGGGAGCAAAATCCAAGGATTAAGAAACAGAGGGCAGAACATGGTTAGGTATGCATGCTGTTAGACAGTCCCACAGAGAAATGTCAAAATCCAAGGATTAAGAAACAGAGGGCAGAACATGGTTAGGTATGCATGCTGTTAGACAGTCCCACAGAGAAATGTCAAAATCCAAGGATTAAGAAACAGAGGGCAGAACATGGTTAGGTATGCATGCTGTTAGACAGTCCCACAGAGAAATGTCAAAATCCAAGGATTAAGAAACAGAGGGCAGAACATAGTTAGGTATGCATGCTGCTAGACAGTCCCACAGAGAAATGTCAACATGAATGACTACAAAATGAGCAGACCAGTCTTTTTTTTTTGGTATGAATGAAAAGAAAAAGCACATAAAGGATTCTGTACATCTTACCCTGAGAGAAAAGCAATGAAATAGATGATTAAAATACCCGACTTAAACAAAGTTCCTCAAAGAAAACTTACGGAGTAGTTGATGACAATACAAAATTAACAAAGTCAAAAGAGAAAGTGAGAGATGAAATCACAGCTCAATACAGCCACAATGACACAACATCCCTCAGAGAAAAGTTATGAATGAAGCAGATGATTGCATTGTATAAATTTAACAAAGTCAAAACCAACACAGTTCAGTGCAGCCACAAAACCAATGGCGGAATATCAATCGAACTGACACACACACAGAAAACAAAAAAACTGTAACAAACCAAAAAAAGCAAGACACATACATATATATATATATATATATATATATATATATATATATATATATATATATATATATCCAAGACGAAGGACAGCTCCACAAGGAACTGCAGCTTTTTGCCATGTTCTGAACACATCAAACTCTCAGCAAGCACTCCCAGCTTAAAATCTCTCTCTCTCTCACACAAACACATACACACTCTCACACAGACACAGACACACACTCTTTCACATACACACTCTCACACACACACACACACACATCCTCTCTCTCTCTCTCTCTCTCTCTCTCTCTCTCTCTCTCTCTCTCACACACACACACACTCACACACACACACACACACACACACACACACACACACACACACACACACACACTCACACACACACACTCTCACACAGACACAGACACACACACATACACTCTCTTTCACATACACACTCTCTCTCTCTCTCACACACACACTCTCTCTCCTCTCACACACACACACACAGACACACACACACACACTCACACACACAAACACACACACACACACACACACACACACACACACACACACACACACACACACACACATTCACTCACTCACTCACAAAAAATTAACTCTGAACAAGCAGTACAAACTTACACACACACACACACACACACACACACACACACACACACACACACACACATACACACAAAGTAAAACCACCCTAACAACCACCACCTCAACAAACAGGCAAAACAGACTTTCTGGCAAGTCTCCAATATGTCTTCCTCCATCTGTGTACTGAAAGTTTTCCACCTAGCAAAAAGTGTCCTAATTTTTCAAAACATTCCAAGCTGCTGAAAATAAGCCAGAACAAATGAGAAAAAACCCCAGATGTGTTAGCTTTAGTCACAAAAAAGCAGCCATCTACATTAGAGTTAGTCATAGGGACAAAAGATAGAGCTGATTGAATGGAAGGATAACATTTAGTAAAGCAATGAGTGAGGACAGAACAGAAAACAATGTGAGCATGGAATGTTCCAAGCAATAAAAACAACAATGAACAACCCTTAACGAATCTCATGCTGTTGACAGGCCCATGACGACATCTCCAAAGGGAAGATAAATATCATGATCCATGCAAACAACACAAATAACTCTAAACAGTAACTTAGCCAGTAACCCCTAATCGGTAAATATTCATTTTGCTTTGGAAAAAAAGACATCTTTTTAATCATTTCATAGCCATCCAAATGTGTAAAAAAAAAATACACATATTATCAAACCACTGAACGACTAACCATAAAGCCACATCAAAGATCAGCAACACAGACCCTCTCTCTACTAAGGCTTTCCACACTGAAATAAAATGGAAATAAACATAAAAGTCTTGCTTGGATCTTTAACGAAGTTGATCTATAAGAAATCATTTTTTGTCATATGTCCTTGTCCAAAGAAAAACCTTATTCGAATTTGGCATGGAACATTACAATAACATCAGAATCCCAGACCAGGCCCCAAAATATCCGCTGTAGAACCCCAATTTTCAGTCGTATGATGGCTGTTTTCAATAGCATGAATGCAACAGCATATCCTGAAATGAACTCCTCAGGTCGTCTTCTTCCCTGTATGAGCCAATAATGGGGTTTGTGGTTAACTATCACTCTCTTTGTCTGCATACGTATGCTCACCTTTTTTTTTATAAATAAAATGAAACCAAGTTACTTGTGATTTGACTGATAAAAAGTGTATATACTAGTTTTTGTCTTAAAGGTAAAAAGAGAGAGAAGAAGAAAGAAAATTCTGAAAAATTCAAAATTAACAAAACAAAAGAACAGAAACAAAAAAAACCCGAACCACCATCTTCAAAACGTTTTGACGGCAAGGAATTAAGCAGTTCCGTTATCTGTGGTCTTGCCTTTTGGGAATCTGCCTTTAATTGATTTTAAACAGATTCTAAATAACATCATAACCATCAGTGCTCCTCCCCTCTCCCCCCCTCCCTGGCCTAATTGAGACATTTGTCAAACACAGATCAACGATGACAACTTTCCAAAGGCTTGTCCTCTGTACTGGGCTTCAGCACAGCTGAGCTCTTTTCCTGTGCAGGTCAACAAGTGGCACCCACTGGCCCCTTTGCTATCAAGGTCTTCAGCACAGCTGAGCTCTTTCCCTGTGCAGGTCAACAAGTGGCACCCACTGGCCCCTTTGCTATCAAGGTCTTCAGCACAGCTGAGCTCTTTTCCTGTGCAGGTCAACACGTGGCACCCACTGGCCCCTTTGCTATCAAGGTCTTCAGCACAGCTGAGCTCTTTTCCTGTGCAGGTCAACACGTGGCACCCACTGGCCCCTTTGCTATCAAGGTCTTCAGCACAGCTGAGCTCTTTTCCTGTGCAGGTCAACACGTGGCACCCACTGGCCCCTTTGCTATCAAGTTCTTAGAGCCCATGTTGGCCAGCTTTCCAGTTTGGCATTCATTTCTGTCACCGACTTCTGACTCACGATCAGTTTTCAGCTGCCTCTTTGACACTAATTTTCTACACGAGTTCTGAAAACATTTCCACTACCAGCATCACATGATTGCTATTCCCTCAAGTAGGCAGAAACATCTCTTGCAAACTGCACACAAGGTGGTAAACGTGCAGATTTCGTGGTCAGCAAATTCAGTTTTGTTTTTACTTGCCCCAGTATACAGAATCAGTGTGTTTAAAACATAGAAACTATAGACAAACTGTAGAACTAGGTAGGATTCAAACCCTCATAAATGAAAACTGGGAGAGAAGTGAGTGAACTGTTCTTCCTATACCTAGGCAGATGTGCCAGAATCATCTCCCTTGACATGCTCATCTTGCTGCCTTTGGCATCTGCTTGCAAGGTGAGTTAGGATCCTGGCTTCTCCAGGGACCCATAGCTCAAGAGGCATGAGAATGGCTTGGTCACCCTATCCACACACCCTTACTTCCTACCCAAGAACCACAAACCTGAACCACCATCCCTGACCATAACCTGGCCTCCACTGGACTCTTCATCATCCATTCCCAGACTTGGGCAATCTAAGGCGAAGCAGGTTGCCTGTTCAGTTACAGTTTTGAAAATGTTTTCTGATGACAGACTCAGGCTCTCAAGCCTCCCCCCCCCCCCTCCCACCACCACCTATGGCATTGCCTCAGAAAGGCCTGTATTAACCCCCAGACTATAAGCCCTTGTGTGAGTGCATGAATCAAAACCTAAAACTGCAACTCTGCTTGTATCTAAAGATGCAACTGGTACACCATAGTGTGACTATGACTGTTTACCCTCAGTACCACTGATTGCAGCATTTTCCACCCCGCCCCACTTGGTCTGAAACACTGGTCAATAACACCGGCCCCATAATTCAACCAGACCAATCAATATCATCTCATAGTTTGGTTGAGTGATTCTAGTTTGTAACATTTTCAAACATTCCCCTTTTCCCTCTGGAAGCTTGTCAGGTGTCTGTTGATGGAGCAACACGCTGACAACATTGCCATCAGATTCCAATGTGCCGCCAGTAGTGAAGTGGGCATTTGTTGGCTTGATGTTTGGTTTTGTGTTGTAAGTAACATGTGTGTTGTGCACCAGCTGTTCTTATTACAGCAGTGTGTGGAGAATGCTGGCTGGTCTGCCTGTGTCTGTCATGAACATGGTGTAGGCCCAGTCACTGGCAGTGCTGGAACACACACTCTCTCTCTCTGTCTGTCTGTCTCTGTCTTGGTCTCTCTCTCTCTCTGTGTCTGTCTCTGTCTCTCTCTCTCTGTCTGTCTCTCTCTCTCTCTCTGTCTGTCTCTCTCTCTCTCTAATAGCAGCCAGATGATAAAGTAGTTCAGTGTAGTGGCACTGCAGAAACATACGTGTGCCCATTGTATCACTAGGCAGATTCCTCCCCCCCCCCCCCCCTCCTTTTTTTTGTGTGGTTAACTGTCATTTTATAGTAGATGTATTTCTTAACTGGTACAGCTTCAATCAACCATAAGGTTAGGTTGCCATCCCCTTATCTCACACTGATGAACTAAAAAATGCTGGTGGAACCACAAAGAAGAATCATCACTGAATGGACGTGGAGAGACCGGCTACATCCCCTGCAACAACGCGTTCATCTCCTACTCTCCAGGCACTTTCAAAGACTGTTCATACCACCACCTGCCCACTCCTCCCACCCTTGGATCAGGCAGGCAACCCACCAAGTCTATGTCAAGGGCCACAAATGGATTCCCCCAAAGTGGATGTCACAGTCTCCCTCCCCTTAGCCCATTGGTGAAGTACTGCGGTCCTGGTCATCGTACATGCAGCAGACAGGAAGTCTCTGACAACTTTTATTACAAGACTTTACCTCAGAGGAAGAGGGAAAAGACAAATATGACCACAGAAGGAAAAGGGGGGAAAATTGAAAAGAAACAAAAAGTAAGACATGCCCTTGACAGCAGCACACTCACTCCAATTTGTCATCTTTGCATTTGAGGGCACTGTGGTTGTTCAGACAGCAACAACCCTCTCTGACTGTCATACTTGTCTTGGGGGGGGGGGGGGGGGGGGACATTGTGGCTGTTCAGACAGCAACAACCCTCTCTGACTGTCATACTTGTCTTGGGGGGGGGGGGGGGGGGGGGGGGGGGGGGGGGGGGGGGGGGAATGTGTGGCTGTCAGACAGCAACAACCCTCTCTGACTGTCATACTTGTCTTGGGGGGCACTGTGGCTGTTCAGACAGCAACAACCCTCTCTGACTGTCATACTTGTCTTGGGGGACATTGTGGCTGTTCAGACAGCAACAACCCTCTCTGACTGTCATACTTGTCTTGGGGGGGGGGGGGGTACTGTGGTTGTTCAGACAGCAACAACCCTCTCTGACTGTCATACTTGTCTTGGGGGGGTACTGTGGTTGTTCAGACAGCAACAACCCTCTCTGACTGTCATACTTGTCTTGGGGGGCACTGTGGCTGTTCAGACAGCAACAACCCTCTCTGACTGTCATACTTGTCTTGGGGGCATTGTGGCTGTTCAGACAGCAATGCATCCCCCTATTTTGTCAAAGTTTGGAGGTCTCTTTCTTTTCCTGAGCTCTGTGTCTATTTGCCCTCTTCAACACTTGTCCATTGTCATGAGATCTGTTGTTTAACTGTTGTTTCATGAGACAGAGATCAGGGATTAGTCCATTCACTTCCCGGGTTGGTCTGTGGACCCCTGGCGTCGGTAAACATCATGTGGGCACAGTGCTGGTCATTCTTGTGTTGTCTTGCTGTTTACAGTCCCACCTCAATTCCATTTTTAGGGATTTGTTTGGACAGGCCAGCGTGAGAAGAAAAAAGAATTCTCCTTTTTGAAGTTGTTTTATTAATATTTACTTGTGCAGCTTCTTGAATGCCCCCCCCCCCCCCCCCCTTTTTTTTTTGCCAGGTGTAAAACTGAGAGTACAATTCACAAACGGATATGACCTGTATATCAAGGGCAATAACTGGCAAGTCTGCTTTGATATAGGAGGCATGGTTAGCTTCCTTCTCTCCCAACCTGAACTTGTTGAGGATCCTGATGTTATGGCAAGGTTTCATGCCAAGTAGGACCAAGACATTTGTTTGGACAAGTATCACATAAAACTACTTTTAGATGGGAGATTCCATTTCTTTACTTTAGAAAGGACAACAACAAAAAAACCTTATATACACTACCAGCCATTAAAACATGAACTAAGGAGCTGGCATCAGCAGGAATATATTTTCCCTACCAGTCCACTTCAACATATTTTCACATTTTCCCCTTTTCCATTAACCCATGTCTTGTCAGTACCCCGTCTATAAGGATCACACAAAAGCTTCACAAACTTCATTATTTTAGACATCACCACCATCGTCATTTCATCAACCACAAACAGCTAGATTCATTTTGAACATGTACTGCAACTCTACTGTTTAATATCATGTGTTTGCAGTCTGATACATATCATATGATAAAAACAAACGAATTTCAATGAAATGCAATTTAACACAATATGATGCAATGCAATATTGTGGAATGGAGTGTCATCAATGTGATGAAAAATATATGATTTTCTGAAAACAAGGCAACATTTTTTCTTTTGATCCGACGAAGAACCTTAATATTATGTAGTGTCCCATGTATAACAAAATCAATTTTGTTGTGTGACTAGTACAAGTATATGATCAATAGTCATGAACAGTGTCCATGCCAACACAGTCCAAGGCATCATTCTTCCAGTTTGCACAACAATCCAGAGCACAAAGCACAGCCTGTTTCCCTCTGGGCATTTCTACATCATTATGGGATCAACTGCATGGTCTACATCATTATGGGATCAACTGCATGGTCTACATCATTATGGGATCAACTGCATGGTCTACATCATTATGGGATCAACTGCATGGTCTACATCATTATGGGATCAACTGCATGGTCTACATCATTATGGGATCAACTGCATGGTCTACATCATTATGGGATCAACTGCACGGTCTACATCATTATGGGATCAACTGCACGGTCTACATCATTATGGGATCAACTGCATGGTCTACATCATTATGGGATCAACTGCATGGTCTACATCATTAAGGAATCAACTGTATGGTCTACATCATTATGGGATCAACTGCATGGTCTACATCATTATGGGATCAACTGCATGGTCTACATCATTAAGGAATCAACTGTATGGTCTACATCATTATGGGATCAACTTAGTATGGTCTACATCATTAAGGGATCAACTGCATGGTCTACATCATTAAGGAATCAACTGTGTGGTCTACATCATTATGGGATCAACTGCATGGTCTACATCATTATGGGATCAACTGCATGGTCTACATCATTAAGGAATCAACTGCATGGTCTACATCATTATGGAATCAACTGCATGGTCTACATCATTATGGGATCAACTGCATGGTCTACATCATTAAGGGATCAACTGCATGGTCTACATCATTATGAGATCAACTGCAATGTCGACATCATTAAGGAATCAACTGCATGGTCTACATCATTAAGGAATCAACTGCATGGTTTACATCATTATGGGATCAACTGCATGGTCTACATCATTATGGAATCAACTGCATGGTCTACATCATTAAGGGATCAACTGCATGGTCTACATCATTATGGGATCAACTGCATGGTTTACATCATTTAGGAATCAACTGCATGGTCTACATCATTAAGGAATCAACTGCATGGTGTACATCATTAAGGAATCAACTGCATGGTCTACATCATTACGGAATCAATTGCATGAAACTAAAACAACACTCACTGTCAATTTCAATGCCAACAAACGTTGTGCACCTACGGTATGAAATTCAAATCTAGCACTTTGAAAAGTGCTGACGAGGGTAAAATTGAATGAAATCATATTACAGAAAATGGAGAAATAACTTGGCTAACTCTGGTCTGAACCTAAAACCAATGGCAGGTATGGCTACTAGGGATGGAACTTCAAACAAAAGCAGATATTCCCATTAGCTTGGGCCACTACACCCAAATCTTACTATGTGCATAAATTTCACCGTACCGATGACAGATTTTTTCAAAAAAAATTATTCCTAAAATTTTGATTCTTGGTTACAATTTGATGTTATGCTACCGTTTTTTCCCCTTTATGTATTCTGGACACATTTATTAATTTTGCCCCTGCCAGAGAGGAGGATCTTTGGCATGAGGTCATGAGAAATGCTTTAACTAAATACTGGGTTTCTTTTGTAATAAAATTTATCGACTCTACATTTGAACCATACTTACAGACAAATTGAGTATTTTTTCAAAAGAAAATAATCAGGGCGCGTCCTTTATTCTAGAGAGCCTTCAGGCCAAAAACTACAATAAATTACCACTTAAACTGTCTTACACTGTTCAGAGTCTGTGTCATTTTGCACAAATTGTTACAAGACATAATCAACATTCTACAACATAACAAATCAGAACAAAACAACCAACCAACCATGATTAAAACGTCAAACATAACTGGTATCACAGAGAAAGCTAAAAACCAAGCACGTTACCCACCTGACAGGAAAAGATGGGTCATATTCAAACTCTCTCAAGGCGGAAGGGTACCCAATGGACACCAGACGCTCTTTCAGAAGGTTAAATCCCATCGACTCATACGCTGGCGACTTATACACTGAAAGCCAAAACAACGTGGAACATGTGACCAATACTGCTTCACCACGTCAGCCATAAAAGAAAAAAATACAATGACAGTTCACTACCTAATCAATATACAGGACATTAATTATCATTTCATCCACTGTTATAAACAAATATCAAGTTAATAGATATATACTCATTAAAATTACGGAGCAGGCAAACAAGCATATTTTTTTCCAGTTTTCTCACCTGAACAATATACATTTTTAACACTTTACATTAAAACTAGTAAATGGAAGAAAAACCAATGGTAACATGTAACTGAACTTGATGATTAATGATGCTATTACACTTACACTTTCTTGAAAAAACGTTTGAGCAGGCATAAACCCAACCAGCCGCACAGCCTGAGCAGTCAGCAGAACTACCGATACTGTCATTCAGGATACAATCTTTCCATGTCACCACTGTTTGGTTTATAAATCCAGATCCTTTTCCTCAAGGAAAATCTAATTAAGGACAACATCACTACAAATCTTCACAAGCATCGGCACTTCAAAACAAAAACAAAACATCCAAAAAAGGTCTGATGGGAAAAAAGTAAACAATTTCACACAGACCAAAACAAAATGATTCATTTCAATTCTCTCTTTCTTTATTCATGTTCCTTGACAGAGCTGGTATCAAGGTAATAGAGTAAGTCATCACAAACCAGTAGAGTAAGAAAGTAATGTGCAATGTCAGATACACCTGTGCGCAAATGCGCACACACGCACACACACGCGCCACACACACTCGCGCGCACGCGCACACACACACACGCACACATACACACAATGACAAAATATGTGGGTCCACACATCTGTGCAATGTTTATGTATTGACAATAAATATACCCTTTATTTCTTCCTTTTTTTGTGAACTGCCCCCCCCCCCCCCCCTCCCACACCCACATATTCACATGCCCACACATGATTTATCATTTCAACTGTGCTCTTTCTGGCTATCTTCCACTATCATATCAATTTTTGTGCTCATGGCGATCCTTAGGATTGTAGTGGGTGGGATCCAAACACTGGATGATTTGGCTGAAGGAACCCATGACTTCCATGTAACAAACCTCATGGAGGGAGGGATGAACTGAGAGGGACAGGAACCCATGACTTCCATGTAACAAACCTCATGGAGGGAGGGTAAGGGATGAACTGAGAGGGACAGGAACCCATGACTTCCATGTAACAAACCTCATGGAGGGAGGGTGAGGGATGAACTGGGAGGGGCAGGAACCCATGACTTCCATTAACAAACCTCATGGAGGGAGGGTGAGGGATGAACTGGGAGGGGCAGGAACCCATGACTTCCATTAACAAACCTCATGGAGGGAGGGTGAGGGATGAACTGAGAGGGGCAGGAACCCATGACTTCCATTAACAAACCTCATGGAGGGAGGGTGAGGGATGAACTGGGAGGGGCAGGAACCCATGACTTCCATGTAACAAACCTCATGGAGGGAGGGTGAGGGATGAACTGAGAGGGACAGGAACTGATGACTTCCATGTAACAAACCTCATGGAGGGAGGGTGAGGGATGAACTGAGAGGGACAGGAACCCATGACTTCCATGTAACAAACCTCATGGAGGAGGGTGAGGGATGAACTGGGAGGGGCAGGAACCCATGACTTCCATGTAACAAACCTCATGGAGGGAGGGTGAGGGATGAACTGAGAGGGGCAGGAACCCATGACTTCCATGTAACAAACCTCATGGAGGGAGGGTGAGGGATGAACTGAGAGGGGCAGGAACCCATGACTTCCATGTAACAAACCTCATGGAGGGAGGGTGAGGGATGAACTGAGAGGGGCAGGAACCCATGACTTCCATGTAACAAACCTCATGGAGGGAGGGTGAGGGATGAACTGAGAGGGGCAGGAACCCATGACTTCCATGTAACAAACCTCATGGAGGGAGGGTGAGGGATGAACTGAGAGGGACAGGAACCCATGACTTCCATGTAACAAACCTCATGGAGGGAGGGTGAGGGATGAACTGAGAGGGACAGGAACCCATGACTTCCATGTAACAAACCTCATGGAGGGAGGGTGAGGGATGAACTGAGAGGGACAGGAACCCATGACTTCCATGTAACAAACCTCATGGAGGGAGGGTGAGGGATGAACTGTGAGGGGCAGGAACCCATGACTTCCATGTAACAAACCTCATGGAGGGAGGGTGAGGGATGAACTGAGAGGGACAGGAACCCATGACTTCCATGTAACAAACCTCATGGAGGGAGGGTGAGGGATGAACTGAGAGGGACAGGAACTGATGACTTCCATGTAACAAACCTCATGGAGGGAGGGTGAGGGATGAACTGAGAGGGGCAGGAACCCATGACTTCCATGTAACAAACCTCATGGAGGGAGGGTGAGGGATGAACTGAGAGGGACAGGAACCCATGACTTCCATGTAACAAACCTCATGGAGGGAGGGTGAGGGATGAACTGAGAGGGACAGGAACCCATGACTTCCATGTAACAAACCTCATGGAGGGAGGGTGAGGGATGAACTGGGAGGGACAGGAAAGAAGAGGGTTTGTCAGGATCCTGAATTTAACAAGACAATCCAAGACTACTCCCGACTTCAGTTTGCTCTTTCCCATCCACGTGCTGTGTATCACAGTATCAGGAGTATGTCACATGCCACCCACCTGCAAGTGTGTAATCCATGTCAAAGCCATAAAACTTGATTTTCTGCAGGTGCAAACTGCGGTTCACAAATATTCTGCAATCAACAGGCATGAAACATTACACACTGCCCTCTCAAAGACTATAAAAGTTTTGAGATGAGAAGAGTTCTTTTGATTTTACACAAACACACATGCAACTAAAACCCTACATGCACACGCCACACACACACACACGCACACACGCACACACACGCGCGCACACACACGCGCGCACACACACACACACACACACACACACACACTATACATACACACACACACACACACACATACATACACACACAGAGAAGAGAGTGGGAAAGAGTGAAAGAGAGAAATGGCGCAATGCGGTAAAAGGTCACTGAAGCGGGTTGAGACTGATACATATGCTTCGTACAAAACCGCCCAGGCCTTCGTGACATCACTCTCCTTATGCTCAGTCCAGGCACTTTGGAACCTTCCTGCTGTAAAGTTCTGCCTGACAGTGACAAAGATGCCTTTTCCTGTGGCATCACGTGAGCATGTCTGTGTCTGTGTTGTTTGATATCAACAACCTCAAGCTTGTTGGCATGATTGTGGTAAACATCAGTGACATCTCAAAACCTGTTATTTCATCATGCTTACATGCTTGCTTTATAGTGTACATAGTGTACATGTACATTTTCTGTACTGCCTTAACCTAACGAAACCTACATACAGACTCAACTTGTCTGAGAGTTCACAAGTGAGGAGCTGATTTAAAGCTGTCACTACTGCTACATGAGAGGTGCTCCATGGATTCATCCAGACTGCACGTGACATGGGGACAGGTAGTCTGTCTTCAAAGTCCTGTAGGCAGTCCAGCAAGCTGACCTGCTGGTTTCATAGGCAGCATGGTCACATGAATGTGAAAAAGATCAAGTAGTAAGTCAAAACTAGCATGTACAGCTGTGATCAGTTCAATGTTTTGCTATGGGTCAACATACAAAATCTCAGTCTGCTGCTGCCTGCTTAAATCTTACTGTTGTTCTGTTGGTATTGCTGACTGCTGTTCAACTGAAAACTGGATATTTTTTCTTAAACTTATGGGATTCTTGTTTTTGGCATGTAATGATTGCTTAAAAAGAAAATTTAATGAATCAAGCCTCTTTCTTTTTTCTTTTCAGTCACTAAAATCTCAAAATCACAAAATCTAGCACCACACGAAAAGGTCAGTAAAACAATGTTAAAGGCTTATACCGTTACAATTAAAACAATGTTAATCTAATCACAAACCACTGTCACTATCGTGTGAGGGCCTTCCTTAAGTTCCTGTCTGATGACTCATCAAAGAAGAAAAATGTTTTTAGTCACCTGATTTCTGCTTTTGAGGTCATCATGTTTCTTTCTCTTTCTCTCTATCTCTCTCAACTGTCACTCATTTCTGCTTACTAAAATCACTCCCTATCGACTTGCCTATTCACTACTATCATTTTGAAAAAATGCATTTCCTACAGTCGTCCTACTTGCTGGATCATCCTCTAAGAATGACTGTCCTCTGACAGGTCATATCAGGACTTATCAAACTTGACAATGAACACATGCCATGACACACCATCTCTTATGCATGATATCCTTCTGACTGGTGGATAATGGGGCTAAGCAACTTAACCTTTCGCTGAATGTAAATCACTAAAATGTGATTAATGTAAAATGTCTTGAGAAGAAATGCCAAACTGCTGTCAAAAAGGAAGGGGGGGGGGGGGGGGGGGGGGGGGGGGGGGGGGGGGGGGGGAATGGGAGGAAAAAAACAAACAAACAAACAAAAACAAACTTCAAATATGCTGAATGCAACCATGCTTCTTCCTGCCTGAATGCAACCATGCTTCTTCCTGCCTGAATCAGTGAATGCAACCATGCTTCTTCCTGCCTGAATGCAACCATGCTTCTTCCTGCCTGAAGCATATTCTTGTTTTTTTTTCCCTCCTACAGCCTCCCTCCACACTCCCTCACCCTTCACTTTCTTCCTGAAAGACTGAACCCCCCTTGTTTTCTTCTCTCTCCTTCCTTTCAGGAAAAAACTGTCTGCGAGCTGGCTCTTTATCCTTCAATGTTTGCCACAGCTCAGCTTTCCACCATGTGCTCTTGACATCATCCAGGTCCCTGAACAGGATGATGTTGTGTGGATCCCTGTGACTATGCCCTATAAATGTATTCTTTGTTCCTCCCCTCACACAGACTTTGTCTTCTTCAGGACCAGTCATCATTGTCACCTGCACTCTACTGCCCAGTTCACTGACATTCTTTACCATTTCATTATTTCATTTTTTTTTCAAACAATAAATCACGCAATAAACATATTTGGACACAAAAGAACCATGACATGTCGAATTATGTTTTCATAACTGGGAGTATAACTGTATGAGCAAACGATTAATTTCCTCTATACAGTGATGAATCAAAGTCAATCACATGGAAAAAGACAGCATTCATTCTACACTGTGAAGAACTAAAACCAGACAGAATTCATTCCACACTGTGAAGAATTAAAACCAATCTCACAAAGAAAGACAGAGTTCATTCTGCATTTTAAAGAATCAAAACCAATCTCATAAAGAATGAAGGAATTTTACATGGTGAAGAGTTGAAACCAACCTCCTAAGGACAGACTTAAAGCATATCATTAGTTCTGAACCTCTGTCTCCTTGCCACATCAGTTACAAAACATGCCAGGTCAATTTTTGTATTTCAAAATCATAGCAACACTATAGAAATCACTGTAGAAAAAATTATCTGCAGTAGACATTCATTTCTGATTTTAACAAGTAAATGCTTTTAGTATGTTTGTCGGCTACATGCTTAGTATTTCTAAATCACAACAAAAATTAACAATTGTGGCATTCACAGTATCTGTACTGCCTCCATATTAAAATAATGAATGCAAATAGAATGGAGCAAAACATTCATCGGCTTGAAAAGTAAAGAAAAGATAACGGGTAGAAACAGTGATCCATGAAAAGGAAAACATCAAATGTTTCTACCCATAAGCTTTTTGTCCATGGCGAGGAAGAAAGGAAGAGATCTAGAGAGACAAGTGTCCAAATGAAAATGAGGACACAGAGTGCAGAATGCCAAAACTTTGGGAAGGGATGCTGCTTGCTTAACACAATGTCTGTAGCTGGGTGTATGGCTGTGTGGTCCATCACAGCAGAAACCTGGATCCTGTGAACCTGATTCCCATCTATGCTCACCTCTCTCATTAATCCACATACGCTACACTGATTTGTTAATAAAATCTCTGAACGCCCATCTATGCTCACCTCTCTCATTAATCCACATACGCTACACGGATTTGTTAATAAAATCTCTGGACGCCCATCTTGCACTGAGTTGGATGAAGAGAAGTAATTGCTCGTTCATTTTCGTTGTCCTGAGCATTGTGTATCTTGCCTGAAGAAGACCTCAGAGGTCGAAACGCGTCGTGTTTTGTCTTTTTGTGACTGACTGGTCAACGTTTCTGGGTGTAGCTTTATTGACAATTTCGTCGTGTTTTGTCTTTTTGTGACTGACTGGTCAACGTTTCTTGGTGTAGCTTTATTGACAATTTCGTCGTGTTTTGTCTTTTTGTGACTGACTGGTCAACGTTTCTTGGTGTAGCTTTATTGACAATTTCGTCGTGTTTTGTCTTTTTGTGACTGACTGGTCAACGTTTCTGGGTGTAGCTTTATTAACAATTTCGTCGTGTTTTGTCTTTTTGTGACTGACTGGTCAACGTTTCTTGGTGTAGCTTTATTGACAATTTCGTCGTGTTTTGTCTTTTGTGACTGACTGGTCAACGTTTCTTGGTGTAGCTTTATTGACAATTTCGTCGTGTTTTGTCTTTTTGTGACTGACTGGTCAACGTTTCTGGGTGTAGCTTTATTGACAATTTCGTCGTGTTTTGTCTTTTTGTGACTGACTGGTCAACGTTTCTTGGTGTAGCTTTATTGACAATTTCGTCGTGTTTTGTCTTTTTGTGACTGACTGGTCAACGTTTCTTGGTGTAGCTTTATTGACAATTTCGTCGTGTTTTGTCTTTTTGTGACTGACTGGTCAACGTTTCTTGGTGTAGCTTTATTGACAATTTCGTCGTGTTTTGTCTTTTTGTGACTGACTGGTCAACGTTTCTTGGTGTAGCTTTATTGACAATTTCGTCGTGTTTTGTCTTTTTGTGACTGACTGGTCAACGTTTCTTGGTGTAGCTTTATTGACAATTTTTCAAATTTGTGTAGATTTCCGCCTGCAGTTGCCTCATTTTGCCACTACGTCCAATCTCTGGCTGATAGACACAAACCTTTGGTTCCAACTGAAAATATTCTCAATCATTTGTTTAATTATATCCCTGAATAAAGAAGGGAGATGGCAGAATAAAAAGCAGCATGCATTATGTTATTGTATGATAATCAATATCATCTGCATAATTGTTTTTCATGCTCTTTATAAACCAATCCAATGTGGCTTTGATTCTTTTTGTAGTAGTAGTAAATAGTTACATCACATAATTATTCTAATATTAGACCACAGATAACAACCCAACCATTTTTAAATATTTCCATCTGTGAATGTGATCGTGTTTGCCAACCTGCTCTGGGGTTCCCGTTTGTGAACTCTGACTGAAGATCCCTCGCAGGCAGTGGTGGAATGGTTGTCACCGTTCAGGACGCTATTGCTGGATGTGTGCATATTTCTCCCTGTGTTCGACTGGCTCATCATCGTCTCCACGTACTCACATAAAATTCCTGCACATCAAATGATATGGATCCTATGACCTACACTCTGTACAGAGGTGTGTGTGTGTGTGTGTGTGTGTGTGTGTGTGTGTGTGTGTGTGTGTGTGTGTGTGTGTGTATGTGAGTGCGTGTATGTGAGTGTGTGTATTTCATCTTTTCAAGTTACAAGTACCTTTGATACCTTTCTCAGGAGGAGCCCATAGTCAATGGTTAGAGTGTTTGCAAGCGGAGCTGACAGTTATGAGTTCAAACCACCTATGGGGTGGGAACTGAATGGCTTAAACGTCATCTCTGTCCTCCAAGCAGTAAAAAGGTACCATGTCAGGGAAGCTCATGGTGACAGGTTAAGGTGAGAGAAGGTTAAGGTGACAAAAGGTAAAGGTGAGAGAAGGTTATGGTGACAGGATGTTAAGGTGACAGAAGGTTAAGGTGGCAGAAGGTTACAATGACAGGTTAAGGTGAAAGAAGGTTATGGTGACAGAAGGTTACGGTGAAGGAAGGTTAAGGTGAAAGAAGGTTGTGGCAACCAAAGGTTATGGTGGCAGAAGGTTGATGTGGAAGAAGGTTATGGTGACAGAAGGTTATGGTGACAGAAGGTTAGGGTGAAAGAAGGTTAGGGTGAAAGGTTATGGTGACAGAAGGTTATGGCGACAGAAGGTTATGGCGACAGAAGGTTATGGTGACAGAAGGTTGAGGTGTGAGAAGAAATGAGACAGGCTTGCCTTCCTCAAGCCACTCCCCAGACCAGTGATCCTCTAAAGGTTCACTTTACCCCTGCAGTAAATAGGTTATAGGACCTTAACCTAACCTTTTATAGCCTTTCCCATAATCTGAAATGACGTGCAATCCAACAAAGATACTGCAATGAAGTATAAAAATCTGTATAATTCTGTTCTAACTTTTCACTTCATATCACAGGCTTTTGTTTTATTTCATTTTACTTTTATTTGTTTGTTCGTTTTTGCAGGGAAGGGAGGGAGATTTGGCTGGTTATGGGTGTTTTGCGTTCTTGTTTGTTTTTTGTTTTCATGAAAGCACACATAGATAGATACTAGATAGATAGAGATATGATAGATAAATGTGCGTGCATGTGTGTGTGTGTGTGTGTGTGTGTGTGTGTGTGTGTGTGTGTGTGTGTGTGTGTGTGTGGTCTGTCTGTCTGTGTGTGTGTGTCTGTATGAATGTGTATGTAACAAATAATCATTGGAAAACAAGTAGAGACTGACGATTTCTTCATCATTAAAAGAATGATTTTGCTAAGATATACCACAAAAAGGGATGAAGGGGGGTGAAGAAAATGGTAAATAAAGGAGCTGGAACAACACACACACACACACACACACACACACACACACACACACACACACACACACACACACACACACATTCCATATGAGCAGCTTTAAATGTATGTGTCCCTGTTTTCATCATTATTATAAAAGTTCTTCCATGGCTTTTTCCCCAAAAGATAACCTTGAATTTGCACTGATAAAAGCAATGGCTGGTCCCATCTACAGCCAAAATAAGACTTCTATGAAATCAGTTCCAGCCTAGCAGATACAGTTCATTTTTTGCCTTCAGTTTTCATGTGGAAAAAAATTTGAACACTTCACAAACTTAACACCAATCCATAACAATGCCTCATTCAAGAGGCCTCATTTGACGGTTACAAAATCACCGCACCAAGGAGTCGCTTTGTCAACGTTTGACTGGAATCCATGGG
>CM031597.1:138838501-138851001 GCA_018398815.1 Conus ventricosus | reverse complement strand
AAGAACCTCTCTCTCTCTCTGAGTATTTTATCATTATGTTAATTATAATGATTGTAGTTAATGTGTATAAACATTCTAGAATATATCTTCTCTATATACTTGACCTTTCCTACTGCATGCAAGGACCTTGCAAGCAGAGGGTAACAATGTTCCGATTTATCTTTTGAAAAGGTATAATAACAGTTCTTTTGATTTATTCATAATTTGATTCTCAGACACAACGAATTGTGCACTATAGCTCTAAGTCATGAAAGTGTCTTCCAACAATGGCTAACCCAGTAACTGACTACTCGTGGTAAACTTGGTTCACGCACACACACACACACACACAGTGACACACACACACACAGTGACATACACACACACAGTGACACACACACACACACACACACACACAGGTACATGCGCGCGCACACACACACACACACACACACACACACTCTCACATACACACACATGTACGCATTCATGCAGAATACACACACAAACACACACACCACTGTCACACACACACATGCATGTGTAGTGGACACCACACACACACACACCACTCTCACACCAATTATATGCATATGTAGTGGACTAATATGTTCTTTGTTCACTGTCACTGAATCTATTTCTGTTTTTACTTGGATCCAAAATTCACAAATAGGGCTTACATTCAAATGATTAGATGAAATCATGGTCAATTATTACAGCATTCATCTGCTAAGATGACATGAATTATTGTCATGGCTTCCAAATTTTACAGATTAAAATTAAAAACTCTCTGTCCATCGAACAAAGTCATGTTTGCAGACCAGGGCTAAGCAGTAGAATATGAGGGTTAGACTCCACCTCCCATAATGCCATGCTGTGATCAGTTCATCTCCAACATTAGGTCACCTCCCCTGTGGCCATTAGATGTGCCATTTACCTTTAAACCTCTTTGCTGCTTCTTTTATATTTGCCACTGGTATGATCCATGTAATCTCACCTTCATCTAGATTATTATATTAATGATTCCATCATAAATAATTCAGCAAAGCCAACAAGCATGCGTGCGTGCGTGCCTGTGTGTAAAGGAAAGGAATGTTTTTTTTAGAGTATTTATGAGAGATAAGACTTTTTGGGAAATTTCTTATGCAATTTGTTTTTAATTACCAGTATCAGTATCATTATTATCATAATACAATGTCTTAATTGTGAACGCAATGTGATTTATTTTAGTATTGGATATCTCAGGGCTTTGTGTTTTTTCAATACATGCATGACTTTTGTGATTCCTACTTTTACCATTTGCTCTTTTTTTAATGTGAAGCGCTGTTGAGCATTTTATGGAATATGCGCTACAGAAATAAACATTATTATTATTATTAAAATAGCTTAATGTCATATCATTCCCCCATCACCACCCCACACACCCACCCCCAGTCCTGTCAGGCAGTTACGACTGGTCTGTTGAAATGATGCTAAGGCTAAAACAGAAAAAGAACTACATCAATCTGAAGAGCAGTTTTAGTTTGCTTTCTTTGCGATAGTATTACTGCACTAGCCTATCTTAGACTCTTGAACCTGAAGCATACCTATGTAGTTTAGAGATAGTAACACACTGTTTAGAGGCTAAAGCTCTGCTGTTTCCCCTTTTTTTTGTTTTTTAAGGTTCCCATATTTCCAGTCATAAAAATCCTTTAAAGGACCCTAGGGACTTTGGTATCAGCATTCACTGATACCGACAAACTGTAATGTCTCTTAAACAAATACATGCAAAAAATGTATTAAAAGCTTGTGCGATATGCATACTCTTTTTAAAACATGGTTGAAGCGAATTCCACTTTAAGTATTCTTTATATCTTAAATCATTTAATCTGCTGAACTATCCACAAGTGCCGTTTTCTTACTTGTAATAGATTTGTTACCCTATATATAATTTTTCTTTATGTGATTTTCGGCTTTAAAAAGTACTACACCCCCATTTCTTCATGATCTAAAACACTGCTTAAATATTTATTCTATGAGTCATTACATCCGGTTTATCATATCTGTTCTTAGAAAAGACTACTCACATAATTCTTTTCTTGTGAAAATAACAAGACCTGGTTTTCCTTTCCAATCAAAGATCTTTAGATCAAGTAAACAAAAAACTATAACTGAAAATAATACTATACAAAAACAAATGCCCTACTTTATTTCCTTTCAATGGCAAAAAACATTTCCTATCAATACAATCCAATCATCAAATATTATAATTCATCATAATAACAGCTATAAATTCTTCATTTTGAGGATAATATCCACCCACCCCCCCCCCCCCAATCCTTAACCCTGATTTAACCCTGATCCCAACTCCCCCCCCCCCCCCCCCCCCCCCCCCCCAAATTCTCCATCCCCTTAAAAAAAAAAAAAAGAGTCCTTGCATTACCAATTATAACCACTTATATGAAACTGTTTTACAATTGGCGAATGATGGTGGAACTGGAAGTAAGGTAGGGGAAATAGGAGAAAGATAATAACCTGAGGAGGGGAACACACCAAGACTTGAGTTTGAATGAGCCAGTAAGTACAGAAGAAAAAGAGAAAGAGAGAGACAGCAGGGGGGGGGAGAGACAGATAGAGAGAGACTGAGAAAGAAAGAAATGGATTGTGACATAAAAAATAATGCAAATTTATTCACACTAAAGTGCTAGTCAACTTGCGTTTTGCACTGCAATGCTTAGTAAATAGTTAAGTAGTATAGTAGTATGTAGGGACGTAATCAATACATAGCCTTAAGCCTTTCAATGTCCCCTCGTGTTATTTACTTTTATGACAGGGTTGAAACATGCATGCAATAAAATTTTTCCTTCTTATTCATCAAAGCTTCTAAACTGTACTTTAAATTCAAGTCTTCATCCAGCAAATTCTTAAAAACATTAGTATTTTAGCAATTTAAGTGCAGTTCAACTGTTCCAGTTAGTAATAACCTGCTTACTGAACTTGAATCTCCCCATGTTAGTATGAAACTGCTTAACAAAAATTTGCCTTCCGAATTTCTTGTTCTATCTGTTTTAACAGCCTCAAAAAAGTATTCCCACTGTATCCGTTTGCTGGTGAAATATTTGAACACTTCAATCAAATCCCCTCTAATACGTCTACCTTATAAAGAGTGCAAATTTAAGTAATTTAATCTATCTGTATAAGACAGTGTTTGTACATTCTTGCAAGATTTTAGTAGCTCTTCTCTGTATCTTTCAATTGCTATTGACTGTCTTTTCAAGTGTGGTACCAAATTATATTGCCATATTCAAGATGCGGTCTAACCATAGCTTTATATAACTTTAAAAACGTTTCTTTATTAGGTAAATAAAAGTTCTTTTTATTAATCCAATCATTTGGTTTGCTTTTTTTATACATTTTTGAATTTGAATATCAAAGAGTAAATCTTTATCAAAGATTACCCCCAGATCCTTTTTCTTCCTCACATTTCTGTACAGCCTATTCCACCATCTATTTTCATGTTGTATTCATGTTCAGGATTGTTTTTTGCCAACATGCAAAACTTTAACATTTTCAACATTAAAATATAGATTCCACTTGTCTACCAGTTTTGGAGGCAATTAAATTTTCTTGCAGACTATTATAGTTATCTGATTTGTCATATATTTTTGTATCATCAGCAAAAATTTTACAAAAACTATTTACCTCATCTGGAAGGTCATTTATAAAAATAGTAAACAGTACAGGTCCTAAAATGCTCCCTTGGGAATACCACTCATAACATCTTTCTCTGTCGACATACAGTTACCCACTCTTACTCTTTGTTTTCTATTTGACAAAAAGTCTCTAATCCAGTTTAGCAACTTACCTACTATAACCGTATGCTTCCATTTTTTCAATAATCTCTCATGCGGAACCGTATCAAAAGCTTTACGGAAATCAAGGTAAATTATATCAACAGAGTACTTATTCTCTAGCATGTTAACTAAATCTTCCATAACTTCAAGTAGTTGTGATATGCAAGACCTTTTTTACGAAAGCCATGCTGGCATACTGCAAACAAATTATTATCAGTGAAGTGAGATACTATGACATCTCTTATAATGGATTCTAGCACTTTGCATGCAATGCAGGTTAAGCTTACCGGACGATAGTTGCCTGGCTCAGATTTTGACCCTTTTTTAAAAATAGCAGTAACTTCTGCCGATTTCCAGTCGAGGGTAATTTTCCTGTCTCTAATGATTTATTATAAATCTACTGAGCGGTACAGCTAACTCCTTACTTCATTCTTTTAGAACTTTAGGTGGTATTAAATCAGGTCCCTGCGCTTTAGACTGATTCAATCAAACAACTTTCTTCTCTACTGCATCTGAAGTAATTATTATATCTGTAACTGAAATTCCATTGGATTTACTACATTCAATAAGATCAGGTATGTTATTTGTATCTTCATTAGCAAAGACACTTGCGAAGAACTCATTTAAAACTTCAGCTTTTTCCATATCTGACTCGGCCAACCCTCCTTTACCATCATTTAGAGTATTTACCCCTTGTTTACTTTTGTACTTCTTGCACGTATTTCCAAAAACATTGGGAGTTTTTTTACATTGTTCTGCTATTTTACTCATAAGCTTTTCTTGTTGATTTGATTTCATTTTTGCTCTTATTTCGCATTCTTGCATATTTACTGTATTCTTTCCCATCTTTCGTCAATAAATACCTTTGAAAAAATTATATTTTTTTCTTAATCATTTTAAGTACTTTATCATTCATCCAAAGTGGTTTAAGCATTTTATTTGGCTACACTTAGTCTTTGGAATACATTCATCCATACTTCTTAAAACTTCGCATTTTAAGACATTCCACATTTCCTCGACATCCTGATCATTTGTAAGCAAAGAGTTGACACTCACTGAAAGCATTTTCCTCATTTATTATAGTCTCCTTTCTGTAAATCAAATTTGTACTTAGGTTTTCTTTAGTCTTTTCTTTGGGAACATACAGTTCAAATGTTAAAATCAGGTGATCACTTTTACCCAAAGGGTCACTATATTCAATATCAAGATCAAGGATTCTTCATTAACTAAAACTAAGTCATCAATTGTTGGCTTCTGTCCTTCCCGAACACGAGTTGGGTTAGTCACTTTCTGTATTAAAAAGGCATCTCTAAAGTTTTCAATAACATCATTGCTTTTATCACTATTCCAATTTCCATCCCATTTTACATCAGGAAAATTAAAATCACCAAATATACAATATTTACTATATCTACTCATTTTTTCTGCTTTTTAGCAAATTAAAATAACTCTAATTGTTTTCATCATTTGAGTTTGGGCTTCTGTATATACACCCTACTAATATGTCTCATCGTTACCACCCCTGATAATACACCATAATTGCTCTTGAAATTTGTTATTTTCAACTCTCGCAAAGTTGTGCATTTAGCTCCTTAGCAAAATACATGGCATATACCCCTTTTAGGTTCCTTATTCAGAAACATATCAAAGCCAGCAATTTCAAATTCAACATCTTTTGCTGCATAAAAACATTTTTGCTCTTACTTCCGTTAAGCCAAATATCTGGCTTCTCCTCATTTATACGAATTAAAAACTCATCCTTTTATTCAGAAGACTATCTACATTACTGTACAAAATTCTCATTGAGTCATTACCTTTAGATTTACAATTATTTTTCCCTAACACAGTCTGGATGTAACATTGTAAGATTGTCATTAACATCAGAGGAATAAGATTTTGCTTTGTACAGCTATTTACATATTGTGGTTTGCTTGACAGTCAGTGTTTCACCTCAGGGTCTGGACCTCGTCCGACACTGATCTGGGACAACAGCACCATTTGGTTCGTTTTGGTGTGAATGTCACAATCTTGCCAGCCTTATAATCAATCTTAAGTTTGTCTCCCCATTTGTCTTTCTTTGGTTCAGTTCAGCTTTCAACGATTGATCTGTTTCTCTTCTTTTTTTGGTGTCATTATTTATGTAAATCTTGCTTTCTCCTTCCTTAACATGCTTGTTAATCCTTGGACATTTTTCATTATTTTCTTTTTGGCTTCCTCAGTTCTGACTTCCATTCTCAGGAGTCTTGGTTTAGCATTTCTGCCAACCTGGATTCTGCCTAACCTGACTGGGTTATTGACCTCATTTCTCTGAACATCAGTGATTTTGCCCACCAAATCTCTGACTCTTTCCTGGTCTTCATTCTTCCTTTCCTCTGGAGACTCTGCTGAGCTCTCTGTAAATTGCATATTATTATGTTGAGCTTCCTCTTTTCCCTCTCCTCACTTTCTTCCATGTAGTCTTTAACCTTTCTCTCCACCACCTCCTCTATTTTGCTCTCAACTCTCTCAGACTTTCTTTCTGTGTACCCTCTAATCTGTCCATCTATCATGAACAGAGGTCAACACTCTCAAATACTGTCCATTTTTGCCTCAAGTCTTGATTTATGCCCTTTTTCTCCATTGTCATCCTCTCACAGTCCTCACAAAACCATTGAATGAAGTTGCCCCCATGTTTAAGACAGTTATACTGTGCTCCTGTTAAAACCTGACTATGGCAAAGACACAATTTAAAAAATGAAATGGTTTTAATTTCATCTCTGTGCGTGGGGGAAAGCCATGCAGACATATGGTGACTGTGTCAGATTTGTACACGAAAACCAAGAATCTGAAAAAAAAAATTCTATTTACCCACTGGCCAAAGAAAATGTGGGTTGAAGACAACGTGAAAAATTTTCGAACAGGGCATTGAAAAATATACTGTCTCACCAGAAGTGAAAAAAATTGGTTCGTACAACATATCAAATCCGGGCATAAGAAGACAGGCCTAAAACGAAGAAATACAAACAACTGCGATGTCTTACTTAACTGTTGCATAGCCTGATCGAGCGAGCCTACAGCAGTACAACAGCAAAATAATCTGACTGATGATCATGACTTGCTTTCTCGTCAAAACTTACACAGAAAATTTGACAGGATCTACTATTAGATCTTTACAAACAACCTGCGATTGTCACTCTGGTCTCGAAGCAAATTTGCGAACTTGGCATTCAATTAAAGGTTTTACTTTTTTTTTTTTTTTAGATGAACAGTCACAGTGAGAATGAAACATGAACTGAAGAAGGCCATCATCGATCCATTCACTGAAGTTGAATTTCCTTACCATTATCCTTCCCCCCGAAAAAGTGCTCAAAGCCTGTAAGCTGAACTTACCTCGTGTACAATACTTGCAGTTCTAGGTAGGCTAACAGTAAACACCACTAGCAGCCAACAAATAAGTAGGCTACGGGTAAACCCAAACAAGACATAGGCCTATAACCTTGTCGTCTACTCTTGGCTCTTTTCCACAGCTGGCAGTGGCGGATGAATATCGGTAGGCCTAAGTAACGGCGCAGTATTTCTGCTACAATGGATTTTAACGTCGTCCACGTCATAAATCAACCAAGAAGTGCGGTTGAGATTATTCTTGTTTTATCTATTAGTACCTTAGCACAACCGTGATGACAATCTTTCCTTATTTTCATTTTTATTTCTCGGAAGAATAAGACGAAGTCGCTGTGCAAATACCCAAAATAGTGCAACTTGTGTTCTAAAAATATACATGCCACGACTGTAGAACATATATTTCAAATTGAAACTTACGCGTTGATGAAACCCAGCCAAATAACCTTCTTCTCGTTGTATAGGGCTAACTGAGTAACTGCGATCCAACCTTCCTCTCTGTCTTTCTCTCTCTCTTTGGATAAATCTTTGGATATCCTTCCCCTAAGGCAAAAACTCGAATACAAGGCTATATTTATGCACGAAGTGGTAAATGGAAATGCTCCTCCCTCCTTTGTAAACAGTTTCCGGACGAATGACAATACGCACGTCCACAAGTTAACAATGCCTCTGCCCAGACTTGACCTTTACAAGTCAAGCCTCGTATACAGTGGTGGTACGTATTGGAACAATTTGCCTCCATTTCTGAAAGAAATCTCAAGTTTTGATATTTTCAAAGAGCGCTTAAAAGGATATCTGCTCAGTAAGTTAAAAGATATATATATATATATATATATATATATATATATATATGTATATATATATATATAGATCTATATAGGAAAGATAAAAACACACTGTTGTTCAATTTGATTTTGTGTCTTCACACAATTTTCGCTCAACGAGCTTCTTTATGGCATGGCACTGAATGATGGACACAGGATTGCATTTCTAACTGACTAGCTGCTCAGTCAAATTAAGGACGGCTTCAAACACGTGCCAAATTGTCCCACACGAGCGAACTGCACATATCCAAACATTTAAGAATAAAAAAGAAACTGTGGGGAGGACTTAATGGGGGGGGGGGGGGGGGCTTATTTGGCGGTGGGGGTGGGGCGTTTACATGTGGGTGAAAAGCCATTTCTCAATCCATTTGGGATCCTGTTATAATACTTGACTCATGATTTATTACAACATTTATTTATTACAACATTGCTTATCATTCTAAAAGAGGGGGGAGGGAAAGAATTTTTTATCCAGTAACCTTTATCAGTCAGTCATGGGTTCCAACGGTCACGCCGATCGACAGTGGCCACACCATGGTCTGAAAACCTGTAAGTTAAAGTAACATTGTATTCACTGTGGTAAATCATACTGGACTCTTCTTAAAGAGGTGAATTCTTTTCTTGTGTTTCAAGCCACTGAAAACAGTTCCTAGATTACACATCCGGTCCAGAATATCTCTCTCTCTCTAAAAGTTTATCTTCGTCAAAGACGTTATCAGTTGCTATTATCTGTAGAAATTCTCTCTCTCTCTCTCTCTCTCTCTCTCTCTCTCTCTCTCTCTCTCTCTCTGCTGATGACTCGTCACTCCTAACGAATGGTAGGCCTAGTCATTCAGACTGGTGTCATTCAAACTCAATGGTCATACACCTAGCCAAAACCAAATCTATGATTATAGCTACTCGCCAAAAGCACTAGTTGACTCCTCTCTGCGTAAAACTTCAGTTGAATGGCACTTCTATCGAACAGGTAGATGAGCATCGTGTTTTAGGGGTAACGATAGATAAAGAATTGAAATGGTAATCTCATCTCAATAATCTATGCAAGGAAGTCTAAAAAAAAACGTTTTCCTATTATTTCAATTAAAGCGCTACGTCAACAGTACTGTGCTTAAACTTTTCTTCAATGCACACATATAATGTCCCGTATAGTCCAAGGGCCACACCACCAAAAAAGGCCTAGAAAACGAAAGTGTCGGCTAGGACCCCGCGTTAAAATTTTTTGACTGATTTGGAAAGAGGGTCAGTAGTGTAATATTATACTTTTTGACATACTAGAACTTTGAACTCAATCTAGTTTGTGAGAAATATGCATTTTAAAGTGATACTTTCAGTCAAAAAGACAAGTATTTTTTAAACAAGCAAAATCTGAAAAAAGGCATATGACATACTCCAAACCAACTTTCAGACACCTCAGGTAATAAAATAATGTAAGGTCTGAGGTATTGGGTTCATAACAGGCACCAAAAAAATGCAAAAAAGAACATAAAAGATAGTTTTCAATTTACCTGATTCTGAGAAAGCATTATGTCCCTTAGCTGAACTGATGCAGTCCTTATGTGCACATAATATATTTCCACTGAAATCAGCCCACATTCCATACAGTTTAAGTCAAGCATAGCACAAATATTCACTGAATTATTTTCACATTCTATTTTTGTTGTCACTTTAGATGACTGTCCACTGGTGAAAATATAAATTTTGGCATATATTGCTTGATCACAAACAATAATGACTGTTTTCTGGTCTAAATGTTCAGCAAAGTCCATGCTTCTGCAGAGGATAGTGTTGACTGTTGACATGTCTGTAGCACTGCCATCAATGACTGGAAGATATGTCACAGAAGCACAGGCTGGCACTTTCTTCTGAACAGCTGCATTAAATCCAGTCCAGGGTGGCAAAGGAAGGCTTTCAAGTGACTGGGCGCATAGCTTGAGCACAAAATACAACATGTCTTGTTTTACAGTGGTCACTTTGGCATTTTGTTGTGCAGCATCAGTAGAACCTAGTTCTGCAAACTGAGGATCTGTCTTCCTCTTTTTAGAGAAATACATAATGTTAGTCTCAGCACACTGCATAGGCCTTGTTGTGAGGTTAATTTGATCGTCCAACCAGACAGCTCTTACTTTAGTATAGGTAAAGTTACCTCCCTTATAAAGTAAAAGTTAGACATGCGCACAATAGAACAATGGTCAGACATGCCAGCTGATTGAACACTGCTGTTCACGGAGTTTTCCTGCTTCAAGAGATACTTGCCCACAACCGCGCAGCCAGCCTACCATTACAGGCCTGTCAATTACGCTTCAACCGTATGAGATTGAAGTAGTGATGTCCACACAAAAAAGGCTGAATTTTTTCCACAGACGTGCAGCAAAACTATTCCATCCAGCCGTGCCTCTAACAACAGACGAAAAACTAAAAGCGCTGAACATATATATATATATATATATATATATATATATATATATATATATATATATATATATATATATATTGTCACATAGTCCAATAACAAATGGAGAGGACTACATGGAGGAAGACATCAAGTATCATGTGAACATGATTACATGTACATAGTCGTGGCCATGCAGTCAGTGACAAGAAACTTGAACAAATACGCAGAGAAACACAAAAAGATGTAAACCTCACGTATACAATGGAGTACGTAGAGGATGGGTGGCCACAGTGCAGACAAGATGTTAAGCTGGCAGCACGGGATTTCTTTGCTATTCGTGGTGAACTCAGTGTTGTTGATGGAATCTTGCTCAGAGGAGAGAGAATTGTCATCCCATTCTCAATGTGGAAAGAAATCCTTGACAAAATCCATGATGGACATCTGGGCATAACTAAATGCCGGGAAAGAGCTAATCAAGCAGTGTGGTGGCCTCGCATTTCAAAAGAAATACAGAACCGAGTAGCATCTTGTAGTTACTGCCTACAGAAGCTGCCCTCACAGCAGAAACAACCACTGCTAACCACACCACTGCCTGAAAGACCTTTCCAGAAAATTGCTGTGGATCTGTGTGAAACAAAAGGAAAGCATTATATTGACAGTGTTGATTACTATTCAAGATGGATTGATATTTTGCCTGTCAACAAACTGACTTCATCAACTGTCATTTCTAAAATGAAAGAAATCTTTGGTCTTCATGGAATACCAGAGACAGTTGTATCTGACAATGGACCCCAGTTTACTTCAGCAGAGTTAAAAAAAACTTTGCTGGTGAATGGAACTTCACACACATAACCTCCAGCCCTTACTATCCACAAGCTAATGGTGAGGCTGAGAGGGCCGTGAAAACAGCCAAAGAAATACTACAACAAAAAGACCAACACCTAGCTCTGTTGATATACCGAGCCACACCCATCGTTGCACTTGGGGTGAGCCCTGCTGAACTGGCCCTTGGAAGAAGATTGTGAACAACTGTACCTGTTCTTCCGTCCAACCTTACTCCTCAGACGATTGATCCAGGTGTTGTGCGCAATCGGGACAGCAAATACAAAGAATCTACAAAGAGATACTTTAATAAGAGAACACGTAACCTTCCAGAGCTTCATCCTGGGGATCCTGTCCTGGTGAAGGAGGATGAGGAAAAGGGATGGAAGCGACCAGGCATGGTTTATAAAGCAGAGTGCTACTAGGTCTTACGTCGTCAAGACTACTGGTGGAGATCTGCGACGGAACAGAAAACATCTCCGGCCAGACACAGCTAATGAGGGCCTACCAGTACTTCCTGAGCAGCCACTAGTGCAGACGGAACACCAGGTGATGGAGCCTGAACATCAGATGGAACCCGAACACCAGGCGATGATACCAGAACGGACGGTAACTTCTCAGGAGTCAACAGAGACCCCTGCATCGCCTGCACCAGAGCTTCCAGAAAGACAACCCTACACTACTCGCTCTGGGCGCCGAGTGGTGAAGCCAGCAAGGTTCCAGTGAATCTGTGCTTCATTGTGGTGTAACCCATGTGGCGTGAAGTCACATGCTGTTGCCTTTTTGGCAACTTAGGTTGTGTTTAGTTGGTTCTAGTTAAATGTGTTAGTTATATGCTGTTGGTGTTATATTATGCGACTCAAGCAGCAAGTCAGTTCTGCGACTCAAGCAGCAAGTCATATTATTTCAGTTTCATATGTGTATTGACTGTTGCAGAACTGATTTATAATTCTGTTGGAATTTATAAACAGAACGCTCTGGTGAAGTTTGTTTTAAAAGTGCGTTGACTACTGTGCCGTGTATTTTGTTTCCTAGTTATGATTTCATGATCTAAAAGGGGGAGATGTGAGGTTAACTTCATCGTCCAACCAGACAGCTCTTACTTTAGTATAGTTAAAGTTACCTCCCTTATAAAGTAAAAGTTAAACATGCGCACAAGAGAACAACGGTCAGACATGCCAGCTGATTGAACACTGCTGTTCACGGAGTTTCCTGCTTCAAGAGATACTCGCCCACAACCGCGCAGCCAGCCTACCATTACAGGCCTGTCAA
>CM031597.1:138831001-138836001 GCA_018398815.1 Conus ventricosus | reverse complement strand
TGAGACGTTCGTCCCACTACGCCATAGGACTAACGTGTTTCAAACCTTTGATGCCGTAGAAACCATTTATCTGCAAAGGGAAAACATCCACAAAAAAAGGGGATGCAGCTTACGCCGCCCATGTTTTATATCCTGCCTTCGCAAATGACTCACAAATTAATTGAGTTAGCTCAAGTTTATGCCCATTATTAACAATTGAAAAAGGCTATTTCGGTACTCATGCCACTGATCATAGCAGATCAAACGCTCAATTTTTGCCCTCCTTTAAAAAAAATTAAAAAATGAAAAAAATGCAATTTCGGTAATCATGCCTCTTATCACTACAGACTATACAAACAACAGTGTGAAGTCGTTAAGCCTAAGATCTGCCCGTCTTTCTATCTTTCGAACTTAGACAGACATGACAAGTGGTTCTTCGTTCTTTTAATACAAAACGTAGCCCATTTTAACTGGCATTTAACTCACATCCCCCCCCCCCCCCATCTTTAAATTAGCTCCCCTTCAATTGCAGCATCCCTCTCCCCCTCCTACCCTGGCCAAAGAGAGAGAGAGAGAGAGAGAGAGAGATGGATTGAAAATCTTAGGTAACTCCCATTACCCCCCCCCCCCCCCCATCACCCCCACCCCCTCTCCATCCCATCTCTTCCTTTTTCTCCCCTTCCTTGTATTTGACTTAAATCACAGGAGAAGCTGTTGAGTCGATAGTCTGCCAGAACTAGAAATACCGCAGCGCAGAAACCACCCAGTCTAACTACAGGCGTCATCTGCAGTAGGCTAGTGGATGACTAATAGATTAAGTTTCAAACTGATGTGACTGAAGGCAGAAATTGAAACAAATGTTAAAAAGAATTGTCAGTGATTCCGCAAGACGATATGGATAAACAGATTACAAGACAAAAACATGACGCGTTTCGACCTCATAGGTCTTCTGCCGGCAAAATAAACAACATTCAGGACAATGAAACGAAGCACGAGCAATCACTTATCTCCTCATATTCGGGATGGGTGTTGAATCAATGCAAGATGGGTGTTGACACCCATCTTGCACGGAATAATTATGAGAGGATAAGTGATTGCTCGTTCTTCGTTTTCATTGTCCTGAATGTTGTTTGTTTTGTCTGAAGAAGACCTAAGATCGAGGTCGAAACGCGTCATGTTTTTTCTTGTATCTGTTTATCCATATTGCCTTCCGGAATCACTGACAATTCTTTTCAAAATAATGAATTAAGGCTAAGTACTGTCATTTGGAGTGAGTTCCTCTCAATGGAAGATCAGGTCTGACCTAAACGGGTACCGAAGATCAAGGATACTGAATTGCATACCAATGTGCGCAGCAATTTTGACGCCAACCTGATTAAAAAACTTTTTTTTTTAAAGAATGAAAGAAAGTCAGAAAAAGAAAAGAAACAGGAGGGACGGCAGAATTATTAATGGACGTCTTAAGGCCTGTGCAAGCATTACAAATCTGAAGATGTCACTGGGTCGTTATGGCCTCGGATCTGCGATTAAAATTTTCAGCAATAAAAATCACTTACAATTATTGCTTTAAAATACTAATAAAAGATGAGCTGAATGTTATATGAACAGAAATGTAACGAATATCCAATTACATTTTGTCAAGATCAAGCTATTTCATGCCATTTCACCAGAGACTGAAATATGAATTAATGTGTTTATAAATACGGGACTAAGCCAGACGACATAAAGCGTCATGCAACGTTACGTAAAATGTTAGAAGCGTCGCGTGCATTACGTAAGCGTCACGCTGACAGCGCACGTTTTAAATACGTAGAAATTAGCAGAAAAAGATTTCTGAGACGCACTTTTCATTGTCAGAGGTGCAAATGAGGTCATTCTGTAAATGGCAGAGATAGCATCAGCACTCAAGGTGAAGACATTTTTTTCAAAGTGCTGGCAAGAGAAAAGGGAGGGTGTTGGGGGGGGGGGGGGGGGGGGGGGGGGGGGGGGGGGGAGTGGCTGGCAGAAGAGACTGCAACCGTTCTGGCATTCCTGCATGTTTCTTTCCCTGTGAAGTGTGGTTTGAAGATACAATGTCCATAAAGTTTTTCACTCTCCTATCCTCGCAGTTTGGGGCACGGGATGCGTGTGACCGCATAGGTCATAGCATTTCCTCGTGCATTGGCCACTTTTAGCCAGAATGTTGTAGGCTCCAGTCGATTTCCCTAGCTTGGCAGACTTTATTCCTGCTCAAATTCCTCTGCTGTTGAGAGATTATCATCAATGTTGGTGGTATGAGGCCAGCGGATCCTCACTGCTGTCATAATCCAGATTATGTGATTTTACTTCAGTGTGTGTGTGTGTGTGTGTGTGTGTGTGTGTGAGAGAGAGAGAGAGAGAGAGAGAGAGAGAGGCAGGTCAGTCGACCTTGATCCTCCCATCGTTTGAGAATGTCGCGCTGTTCTGTAAGCCATATCCCTGAGGTGTCTTGGATGGTGAGAGTGGAAAGTCCCACAGCCGTGTGGTCCTGGGCCAGTGAACTGTTCATGAGATTCAGGGTGTTGGGGACGTGGCATCACGGACGACAGACCCACCCCACTTCACTGGATCAGGTACCCGTTTACTGTTCCGTTCAAGGTCAGGGTTTTCACGCCATACCAACCCCATCCCGCCAGTGGTTGGAAGTACTGTCTGTTGAGCCCACAGCTGAAGGGTCTGACCGTTTGCCCTTGATGGTACTGATCCTGAGTGGATTGTTATAGATTGTTCTTGCTTTTTGTACTCCCAGTTCTTATAGACAGGGAGTACTTTACAATGGGAACGAAGAAATGCTGCCTGTGTGTCTGCCCGTGGTCAAAATATGTTCCACTCGCTCCAGACAAGACTTCTGGGCCGATCTTTCTAAAATTTGTAGGTATGTTCATTATGGGTCACGGATGATGCCCGGTGATTTATTTATTTTATTTATTTTATTTTTTTTACTAGAATTGCCTTTTACTAATGGCTATAACGGCCCAAAACGGTTTTTCTTCTTTATGGAATATCTAGAAAATGATAACGCAAACAAAAATGACGTCAAAGCTTCTTTGTGTCATAAGCCGAAGTGACGAAATACATTATGACGCATGTTTGATTGTGACGTCGTATTCAAGATAAGCTGGAGTACGTTTATAATTATGCTCTGCATCTTGTTTAAAATCTTATCTGAATTTGAGCAACACTATCGATAAATGATGCGTGTTGTAATTGTAATTTAAAATGTATATTCTTCTCAGATAATAATCAATAGCAATTGTGTACCCACTGTAATTTTGAATGGTTATCCAATTCGATTCTTCATACCATTTTTCCGTTCTTTTACGTCGTCGTCTTCTTTTTGTACTCCCAGTTCTTATAGAACAGGGAGTACTTTAGAATGGAAACGAAGAACTGCTGTCTGTGTGTCCGTGGTCAAAATGTGTTCCACTCGCTCCAGATAAAACTACTGGGCCGATCTTTCTGAAAATTTGTTGGTATGTTCATTATGGGCCACAGATGATGCCCGATGTTTTAGTTTACCGCTATAGCCGTTACTAACGGCTGTAACAGTCTATAACGGTTTTTCTTCTTTATGGAATATCTTGGAAAGTACTTGGCCAATTTATAAGCGGTTTGGATGATCTTGTGACAAATCAGAGCCTCTGTCCATATCTAAGTGATGTAATGCCGAAAATGGATTAAACAACCGTTAAAGCCGTTATTCTGCCGTTATTTCTTTATACATAGGTGGATTTTAATTTAATTTGGTATATAGTAGTAGTAGTAGGGACTGGCTTCATTAGCCTAGACCTCGCGGTCTATCATGTGTCCCTCTAAATTTCTTCACTTTTTGGGTCATATGGCATGCTACAATTAATATCTTCATTGCAATCCATCATAGTCATGAAACTATTCTCTAAATTTTGAATCATTGTCTAGAAAATTCTTGAAAGTATTAATATCAGGTGCAAATTTAATGGTAGTAGTATTTCATTCCAGTGGTTAGCAACTCTATAAGAAAATGAAAAATTTACGTTGATTAGTGTTACAGTGCTTTATAAAAATCTTTCCTTCAGAGTTTCTAGTACTCGAAGTTTGTGCAACAGAAAAGAATGTCTCAATGTCAATATCATCATTGCCATTAAAGATCTTATAAACTTGAATTAAGTCACCTCTGATCCTTCTTCCCCTCAGCGAGTGCAGATTCAAATATTTCAATCTTTCATTATACGATAAGTTTTTGCAATGCTTCAGCAATTTGGTAGCTCGTCTTTGAACCTTTTCTAACATTATTGATTGACGCTTTAAAAAAGGGCTCCAAATCACATTAGCATACTCCAAATGTGGCCTGACAAAAGCTTTGTATAATTTCAAAAAAGTATCTTTATCTAAATAAGTAAAACTCCTTTTTATGATACCTAACATCTGGTTAGCTTTATTTACCACTCTCTGTAAGTGAGGGTCAAATGACAACCCTATCGAAGGTAACACCCAAGTCTTTTTCTTCAGTAAGAGCCACTACTTGGTGATAAACATCATTCTCCATCATTTTATATTCATTATTTTGATTATTATTCCTGACGTGCAATACACCACACTTGGTCATGTTGAAATACAGATTCCACGACTCAGACCACTCTTGCAGTTTGTAGATATCGTTTTGAATACAAGTACTCTTTGATGTACAATTGTAAATCTAGTATCATCTGCGAATATTTTACATGGACTGACAAGGTTGTCTGGTAGATCATTTATAAAAATAGTGAAAAAACCGGTCCCAATATACTTCCTTGAGGATACCACTAAGTACATTACATTTCTTTGATTTGGCTGCCCTACTCTGACTTGTTGAGTTCTATCACTCAGAAAGTTTTTGATCCATTTTAATAAGGTGCCACCAATACCGTATGCTGCTAGCTTTATAAGGAGTCTCTTATGCGGAACCGTATCAAAAGTTTTAAATCCATGTATATGATATCAATTCCTTGTCTGCATCTAGCATTTTGTTTTTTGGTGAAACTCCA
>CM031597.1:138793697-138830001 GCA_018398815.1 Conus ventricosus | reverse complement strand
TGGATCCTGTTTAATACTTGACTCATGATTTATTACAACATTTATTTAATACAACATTGCTATCATTCTAAAGAGGGGGTAGGGAAAGAATTTTTTATCCAGTAACCTTTATCAGTCAGTCATGGGTTCCAACGGTCACGCCGATCGACAGTGGCCACACCATGGTCTGAAACCGTAAGTTAAAGTAACATTGTATTCACTGTGGTAAATCATACTGGACTCTTCTTAAAGAGGTGAATTCTTTTCTTGTGTTTCAAGCCACTGAAAACAGTTCCTAGATTACACATCCGGTCCAGAATATCTCTCTCTCTCTAAAAGTTTTATCTTCGTCAAAGACGTTATCAGTGCTATTATCTGTAGAAATTCTCTCTCTCTCTCTCATCTCTCTCTCTCTCCTCTCTCTCTTCTCTCTCTGCTGATGACTCGTCACTCCTAACGAATGGTAGGCCTAGTCATTCAGACTGGTGTCATTCAAACTCAATGGTCATACACCACCAAAACCAAATCTATGATTATAGCTACTCGCCAAAAGCACTAGTTGACTCCTCTCTGCGTAAAACTTCAGTTGAAGGCACTTTCTATCGAACAGGTAGATGAGCATCGTGTTTTAGGGGTAACGATAGATAAAGAATTGAAATGGTAATCTCATCTCAATAATCTATGCAAGGAAGTCTAAAAAAAAAACGTTTTCCTATTATTTCAATTAAAGCGCTACGTCAACAGTACTGTGCTTAAACTTTTCTTCAATGCACACATAATAATGTCCCGTATAAGTCCAAGGGCCACACCACCAAAAAGGCCTAGAAAACGAAAGTGTCGGCTAGGACCCCGCGTTAAAATTTTTGACTGATTTGGAAAGAGGGTCAGTAGTGTAATATTATACTTTTTGACATACTAGAACTTTGAACTCAATCTAGTTTGTGAGAAATATGCATTTTAAAGTGATACTTTTCAGTCAAAAGACAAGTATTTTTAAACAAGCAAAATCTGAAAAAAGGCATATGACATACTCCAAACCAACTTTCAGACACCTCAGGTAATAAAATAATGTAAGGTCTGAGGTATTGGGTTCATAACAGGCACCAAAAAAATGCAAAAAAGAACATAAAAGATAGTTTTCAATTACCTGATTCGAGAAAGCATTATGTCCCTTAGCTGAACTGATGCAGTCCTTATGTGCACATAATATATTTCCACTGAAATCAGCCCACATTCCATACAGTTTAAGTCAAGCATAGCACAAATATTCACTGAATTATTTCACATTCTATTTTGTTGTCACTTTAGATGACTGTCCACTGGTGAAAATATAAATTTTGGCATATATTGCTTGATCACAAACAATAATGACTGTTTTCTGGTCTAAATGTTCAGCAAAGTCCATGCTTCTGCAGAGGATAGTGTTGACTGTTGACATGTCTGTAGCACTGCCATCAATGACTGGAAAGATATGTCACAGAAGCACAGGCTGCACTTTCTTCTGAACAGCTGCATTAAATCCAGTCCAGGGTGGCAAAGGAAGGCTTTCAAGTGACTGGGCGCATAGCTTGAGCACAAAATACAACATGTCTTGTTTTACAGTGGTCACTTTGGCATTTGTTGTGCAGCATCATAGAACCTAGTTCTGCAAACTGAGATCTGTCTTCCTCTTTTTAGAGAATACATAATGTTTAGTCTCAGCACACTGCATAGGCCTTGTTGTGAGGTATATTTGATCGTCCAACCAGACAGCTCTTACTTTATATAGGTAAAGTTACTCCCTTATAAAGTAAAAGTTAGACATGCGCACATAGAACAATGGTCAGACATGCCAGCTGATGAACACTGCTGTTCACGGAGTTTCCTGCTTCAAGAGATAATTGCCCACAACCGCGCAGCCAGCCTACCATTACAGGCCTGTCAATTACGCTTCAAACGTATGAGATTGAAGTAGTGATGTCCACAAAAAAGGCTGAATTTTTCCACAAACGTGCAGCAAACTATGTACCATCCAGCCGTGCCTCTAACAACAGACGAAAAACTAAAAGCGCTGAACATATAATAATATAATATATAATATATATATATATATATAATATATAATATATATATAATTGTCACATAGTCCAATAACAAATGGAGAGGACTACATGGAGGAAGACATCAAGTATCATGTGAACAGATTACATGTACATAGTCGTGCCATGCAGTCAGTGACAAGAAACTTGAACAAATACGCAGAGAAACACAAAAAGATGTAAACCTCACGTATACAATGAGTACGTAAGGATGGTGGCCACAGTGCAGACAAGATGTTATGCTGCAGCACGGATTTCTTTGCTATTCGTGGTGAACTCAGTGTTTGTTGATGAATCTGCTCAGGAGAAGAATTGTCATCCCATTCTCAATGTGGAAAGAAATCCTTGACAAAATCCATGATGGACATCTGGCATAACTAAATGCCGGGAAAGAGCTAATCAAGCAGTGGGGGCCTCGCTTTTTCAAAAAAATACAAAACCGTTTTGCTTCTGTAGTTACTCCTAAGCGGCCCTCACGCAAAAAAACCCACTGCAAACCACACCACTCCTGAAAGACCTTTCCAAAAAATTGCTTTTGGAAACTGTGTAAAAAAAAAGGGAAACCCTTAAAATTGACAGGGTTTATTACTTTTCCAAGAGGGAAAGGGATATTTTGCCTGAACAAACTGACTTCAAAACTGTTTTTTCAAAATGAAAAAATCTTTGGGTCTTCTTTGGAAAAACCAGGACAGTTGAAATCTGACAATGGACCCCAGTTTACTTCAGAAATTTTTAAAAAAAAAATTTTTCGGGGAAAAAGGGAAACCCTTTCACACACAAAACCCTCCACCCCTTAACTATCCACAACTAATGGTAGGCTGAGGGGGCCTTGAAAACAGCCAAAAAATCCCAACAACAAAAAGACCAACCCCAAAGCTTTTGTTGAAAAACCGACCCCCAACCCATCTTGCATTTGGGGGTGAGCCCGCTGAACGGCCCTTTGGGAAAAAATTTGGAACAACTGTACCTTTTTTTTCTTCCGTCCAACCTTACTCCCAACGATTGATCCAGGGGTTTTTTGGCGAAAACGGACAGCAAAAACAAAAAAACAACAAAGGGGATATTTTAATAAAGAACACGAACCTTCCAAGCTTCATCCTGGGGCCTGCCCCGGGAAAAGGGAGGATGGGGGAAAAAGGAGGGAAAGCGCCCAGAAAGGTTTTAAAAAACAAGGGGCAACTGGTTTTACGTCTTTAAAGACAAACTGGGGAATCTCGACGGAACAGAAAAATCCCCGGGCCAACACGCTAAGGGGCCAACCATACCCCCTGAGCGCCACAAGGGGCGACGGAACCCCGGGTTGATGGACCCTTTAAAAACATTGGGAAACCCCGGGAAAAACCGGGCGATGATACCAGAACGGAGGGTCCTTCTCAAGTCAACAGAGCCCCCCCGCATCGCCTGCACCAACCCCAAAAAAGAAAACCCTACACTACTCGCTTCTGGGCGCCGAGTGGTGAACCAGAAAAGGGTTTTCCATTAAAATCTGTGCTTCATTGTGGTGTAACCCATGGGGCCCGGTGAAGCCCCACATGCTTTTTTTTTTTGGCAACTTAGGTTGTTTTTTAGTTGGTTTTTGTTAAATGTTTTTATTTAAATATGCTTTGGGGTTTTAATTTTATCGCCCAAAGAAAGAAAGTCATTTTCTGCGACTCAAGCAGCAATAAAATTTTTATTTCAGTTTCATATGTGAAATTGACTTTGCAGAACGGGGTTTTAAAAATTCTTTTGGGAAATTTTATAAACAAACGCTCGGTGAAGTTTTGTTTTAAAATCGTTGACTACTGTCCGGGGTTAAGGGCCGGGGGATGTTTTCATGATTTTAAAAGGGGAGATGGGAGGTTAACTTCATCGTCCAACCAAAAGCTCAAATTTTAGTAAAGTTAAAGTTACCCCCCTTTTATAAAGAAAAAGTTAAAAAGCGCAAAAGAGAACAAGGGGTCAGACATCCCAGCTGATTAAAACACTGCTTTTCCCACGGATTTTCCTGCTTCAAGAAAATACTCCCCCACAACCGCGGCACCCCAGCCAACCATTACAGGCCCTGTCAATTACGCTTCAACCGTGTGAAAATTGGGAGTATTGATTTCCAAAAAAAAAGGCTAAATTTTTTTTCCCCCGACGTGCGCAAAAACTTTTCCCATCCAGCCTTTGCCCTAACAACAAAAACGAAAAACTAAAAGCGCTGAACGTACTTCCTCTGAGAAAAGAAATTGGGTAAATCCCCAAAGCACATATAGGCATGTTTACAATTTTGACAGATCATCCCAAGGGGAAACATCAATGCCCTTTTAAAAGGATTTAATTTTTATTTTTCCGGGGCTCAAAGAACGCACTAAACCAATAAAAAACCAATCTAGCTTTTTAAGGGAAACCATTACCCTTGAACTCCCTTCCATCGAGTCTACAAAACCCCAATACTTTAAACTTTCACAAAAACATTACAAAACATTTTAGTCTCAATTTGATTATCGGTTAAAATGTTTAAGCGTCCTTTCCGAAGTTTTCGAAAACCATACTTTGAATACACCGTCTAAACATTTTACCTACCCTTAAATCCCCTCATCCCCACCCCCACTCAGTCTACCATCCCTCTTTTTCCCACCCCCCCTCCCTACCATTCTCTCCCCCCCCCCCCCCCCTCCGATTTTTCCTCTCTTTTGTTTTTTTTTTTGCTTTTTTGGGGGGGGTATTTTAAATTTTTCCTTCTGTTTGACACCCCCCCAATTCATTATTATTTTTTATGAAAGTCTCCCCTATCATTGTAAAATTTTCGATTACGTGTTGCGGGGGTTGAATTGTCAAAAAAATGATTTTTTGTTAAAAAATGTTAAAGAAAAACCCGATTTTTAAGACGAGGTTTTGGGCCTAAAATCTTCATCCCTTGCGTATTAAAGACCCAAAAATTTAAAATCTCCCCTCTCTCTCCCTTTTCATTTTTTCCCCTCCCCCTCTCTCTCCTCTCTCCTCTCCCCTCCCCTCTCTCTCTCCTCCTTCAAGGTGGTTTCGTTTTCGTGTTTGTTGTAGGATTGGATTATTTGGGGAAAGCGGAGGAGGGGGGGTGTGGATAAAAATAAAGGGGTGTGTGGTGTTGGGGGGGGGGGGGGGGGGTGAAGGACGGGGGAAGGGTGCCTTTTTGCATTTTTTAAACTGAAAATGTCGTGGTATTGGCCTCGCATTCAAATTTCTCTCTTTTCTCCTCTTTTCTTTTCTCCCTCCCCTCCTCTCTTTTAATTTTTTAAAATGCGAACAAAAGATGGGGGGAATGGAAACACCCACCAAATCTCCTTGTCTCCCAATGCAGACATGTTATTGATGACGAAGAAAAAACCTTTCTGTTCCACTGTACTTTTTTTTAATAAAAGTGGGAAAAAAATTTTTTCTTTTCCAGTTAGATATAGCAAAAAGACAAAATGTTGCGCCGTTTTTTATCACAGATGAAGAATTTGAAACAAAAACATTGCGAAATTCATCCGGAAGCTTAAAAAATTAACAGTTTAAGGATAGTGAAATTTAAGATAGGCCCTTAATAAGAGAAAATTTTAATGAACATTATCATTCTTTCGCTGTGAAGAAAACAGTAAAATACAAGCCCATCATTTTTTTTGGGGGAGGGGTCAGTAAACCTTAAGTTGTTGTTGTTGTTGTTGTTGTTTTTTGTTTTTTGTTGTTTTTTTTAAAACCTTACGCTTTACTCCTGGGGCGTGAGGTGGAACATAACAAAAATTTTACAATTTTTTTTGTTTTTTTTTAACTTGGATTTGATACACATGGGAAGGGAATTTTTCAATTTTTTGCAAAAAGGGAAGAGGGAAATTTTTTTGGGTTTCGGAACCTCCCCCCCCTTGTCAAAAAAACCTTTTTGGGGAAAAGACAATAAAATTCAAAGTCTCTCTCTCCCTCTTTTATAAAACCCAACCCCACCGATTTAAGCAAAAATTATATGACTTGCTGCGGGACAAAGGTGAACTGAAGGAGTAGCCTCTACTTTTATAAATCACTTGCGTTTTTAAAGGTTCCCATCGCTGGGCCGCCCGGGAAATAGGGGGAAAGAAAAAAAAAAAACCCCGTGAGGGGAGGATGGGGATGAGGGAAGGGGGAAAAGGGGGGGAAACCCCTAAAAGCCAAAAAAGTGCCCGCTGGATCGGGAAAAAAAGGGGGAACGATCTATGATGTTTTCAAACATCTTTTTGCCATTTGAAAGGGGGGGGGGGGGGGGGGGGGGGGTTTTTTGCAGATCCTTTTTCCCCCTCGTCTTAGGCAACACGGAATGGAAATTTAAAAGGTTAAAAAAAAAAAAAAAAAAACCCAAAAAGTTAAAAATTTATTCTTTGGGAAAGAGAGGAGAGAGAGAGAAGAGGGGAGAAGAGAGAAGAGAAGAGAGAGAGAAATGTGTGTGTGGTGTGGGTGGGTTGTGGGGTGGTTTGCGTTGTTTAAATTTTGTTTTTTTTTTTAAATTTTAACCCCCCCCCCCGGGGGTGGGGGGGGGGGGGGGGGGGGGGGGGGGGGGGGGGGGGGGGGGGGTTTTTCAAAATTTTAATTTCTTCCCTCTCTCTCTTTTTGTCTGTTTTTCCCCCTCCCCCTCCCCCACCCGTGGGGGGGGTCCCTGACTAAATTTGGTTTTGGGGGCTGAACTTTGTCCCACCCCCTAGGACTAACCGTTTTCAAACCTTTTATGCCCTAAAACCAATTTTCTGCAAAGGGAAAACATCCCCCAAAAAAAAAGGGGGGCAGCTTACGCCGCCCCAAAGTAAATAAACCTGCCTTTGCAAATGACTCACAAATTAATTTATTTTGCTCAATTTATGCCCAATTTTTAACAATTGGGAAAAAAGGGTATTTCGGTACTTTAAGCCACTGATCAAAGCAATTTAAACCCAATTTTGCCCCCTTTAAAAAAAATTAAAAAAAGAAAAACAAAGGGGGAATTTCGGTAATCATGCCTCTTTCCCTACGACTATACAAACCAAAGGTGAATCGTTAAGCCCAAGAACTGCCCGGGCTTTCTAACTTTTGACTTAGACAGACATGAAAAAGTGGTTCTTTTTGTTCTTTTAAAAAAAACGGAGCCCAAATTTTTAAATGGCAATTTTAAAACCCCTTCCCCCCCCCCCCCCCCTCTTTAAATTTCTCCCCTTTAATTGCACATCCCTCTTTCCCCCCCTACCCCCGGCCAAAGAGAGAGAGAAGAGAGAGGAAAGAGGGTGAAAATCTTAAAGGAAACCCCCATTACCCCCCCCCCCCCCCCCCCCTCACCCCCCCCCCCCTCTCCCCTCCCCTCCTTTCCCTTTTTTTCCCCTTCCTTTTTATTTTTACTTAAATCACAGGAAAGCTTTAGTCGATAGCTGGGCCAAAACTAGAAATACCGCAGCGCAAGGGAAAACCCCCCAGTCTAACTCAGGCGTCAACTGCATAGGCTAGTTGGGTTTCTAAAAGATAAAATTTTCAAACTAGGTTTACTGAAGGGAGAAAATTTAAACCAAAAAATTTAAAAAAAAATTTTCAAGGAAATTTCCCCAAGACGATATGGAAAACCCAAATTTCAAAAACAAAAAAATGACCTTTTTCGGGCCTCAAAGTCTTTTGCCGCAAAATTAAAAAACATTTAGGGCAAAGAAAAAAGAAGCACAGCAATCACTTTTCTCCTCATATTCGGGATGGGTGGTTTAATCAAAGCAAGTGGGGGTTGACACCCTCCCTTTCACGGAATAATTAGGGGGATAAGTGATTGCTCGTTCTTCGTTTTTTATTTTCCTGAATGTTTTTTGTTTTGTCTGAAGAAGACCTAAGATCGAGGTCGAAACGCGTCATTTTTTTTCTTGTAACTTTTATCCATATTTCCCCTTCCCGGGAAACACTACAATCTTTTTAAATAATGAATTAAAGGCTAAATACTGTCAATTTTGGGGTGGTTCCCTCAATGGAAGACAGTTTTGACCTAAACGGGGACCGAAGATCAAGATAAAGAAATTCATACCAAGTGCCAGCAAAATTTTTACGCCAACCTGATTTAAAAAAATTTTTTTTTTAAAGAAGAAAAAAAATCAGAAAAAGAAAAGAAACCCGGGGGGACGGAAGGGAAAAAATTAAAAGGACGTCCCTTTAAAGGGCCCGGCAACATTAAAAAATCCGGGGAAAATGTCACTGGGGGCGTTATGGCCTCGGACTGCGATTAAAATTTTTAGCAATAAAAATCACTTCCAAATTTTTTCTTTTAAAAATAAAGAAAGAAACGAATTTTATATGAAAAGAAATGTAACGAATAACCAATTTAAAATTTTGTCAAGAACAAGCTATTTCTGCCATTTCCCAGAGACTGAAAAATGAATTAAAATTTTTTTAAAATACGGGGGTAGCCAGACAAATAAAGCGGCCCTCAACTTTCGTAAAGTTTTGAAGCGTCGGGGGCATTTCGAAAACTTCACGCAAAGCGCAAAAGTTTTAAATAAGTAGAAATTTTTGCAAAAAAGATTTCGAGACGCCCCTTTTTTATTTCAGAGGTCAAATGAGGGCAATTTTGAAAAAGGGAGAGATTGCAACAACTCAAGGTGAAGACCCTTTTTTCAAAGTGCTGGCAAGAGAAAAAGGGGGGGTGTTTGGGGGGGGGGGGGGGGGGGGGGGGGGGGGGGGGGGGGGGGGGGGGGGGGGGGGGGGGGGGGGGGGGGGGAAGGGTGGGAGAATCAAGTTTTCCCCCTTTTATTTTTTTTTTTTTTAAACACTCTCCTATCCTCGCAGTTTTGGGGGACGGGATCGTGTGACCCCCATAGGTCAAAGGGATTTCCTCGTGCATTGGCCACTTTTAGCCCCCCAAATTTTTGTCTCCAGTTTGATTTCCCCACTTGGACCCCGAAAAAAATTTATTCCTGCCAAATTCCTCTCTGTTTTTTAAAAATTTTCATCAAAGGTTTTTGGGAAGAGCCAGCGGATCCCACTGCGTCCCAAAAACCAATTAAGTGATTTTACTTCAGTGTGTGTGTGTGTTGGGGTGTTGTGGGGTGGAGAGAGAGAGAGAGAGAGAGAAAAGAGAGAGGGAGGTCAGTCGACCTTGATCCTCCCAACCCTTTGAGAATGTCGCCTGTTCTGTAACCAAATCCCTGAGGTGTCTTGGGGTGTGAAGTGGAAAACCCCCCCAGCCGTGTGGGGCCCGGGGGCCCGTGAACCCGTTCCCGATTCAGGGTGTTTTTGGGGGCGTGGGTCACGGGCGCCCCGAACCCCCCCCACTTCACTGGGTCAGGTACCCTTTTCGCCGTTCAAGGGCAGGGTTTTTACGCCATAAACCCCCCCCCTCCCGCCCGTGGTTGGAAGTACTGTCTTTTTGACCCACAGCTGGGGTCCCGCCCGGTTTCCCTTGATGGTACTGTCCTGAGTTTGGGTTTTATAGATGTTCTTGCTTTTTTTTTACTCCCCCGGTTTTTATAGACAGGGGGTACTTTACAATTGGGAAAAAGAAAAATTTCTGCCTGGTGTCTCCCTGGTCAAAATATTTTCCCCTCGGGTCCAGGGCCAAAAACTTCTGGGGCCCATCTTTCTAAAAATTTGTAAGTATGTTCATTATGGGTCCCCGGGTTGCCCGGGGAAGTATTTATTTAAATTTAATTTTTTTTTTTTTTACTAGAATTTCCGGTTTTTTAATGGCAAAAACGGCCCAAAAAGTTTGGGTTTTTCTTAAAGGGAAAAATTTTAGAAAATGATAACGCAAACAAAAAAGCGTCCCCAAAACTTTTTGTGTCATAAGCCAAGTGACAAAAAACATTAAAGACCATGTTTGATTTGGGGACTCGTATTTAAGAAACGGGAGTACGTTTTAAAATTTTGCTCTGCATCTTTTTTAAAACTTATCTGAATTTTAGCAACACTATCGATAAATGGAAACGTGTTGTAATTTTTAATTAAAAATGGATAATTTTTCTCCCGATAATAAACAATAACAATTGGGGTACCCACTGTAATTTTGAATGGTTTATCCAATTCGATTCTTCAAACCATTTTTTTTCCCTTCTTTTAAGTCGTCGCTTCTTTTTGTACCCCCGTTCTTTTAAAAAAAAGGGAAATACTTTTGAAAAGGGGAAAAGAAAAACCCGCTGTCTGTGGTCCCCTGGTCAAAATTTTTTCCACTCGCTCCAGATAAAACTCCCGGGGCCCACCTTTTTTGAAAATTTTTTGGTATGTTTTTTTATGGGCCACAATGATCCCGTTTTTTTAGTTTTCCCCCCTATAGCCGTTACTAACGGCGTAAAAAGTTTTTTAACGGTTTTTCTTCTTTTTGGAATACTTGGAAAGTACTTTTTCCAATTTAAAAAGCGGTTTTTTGGGGATCCTTTTGACAAATCAGAGCCTCTGCCCCAAAACTAAGTGGGTTAATCCCAAAAAGGTTAAACAACCGATAAAGCCCTTTTCCCGCCGTTAATTTTTTTATACAAAGGTGGAAAATTTTTAATTTTTTAGGTATATAGAATTTGAATAGGGACGGCTTCATTTTGCCTAACCTTGCGGGCTAACATGTTCCCCCCCTAAAATTTTTTTCACTTTTTTGGGGCCATATTGGGATCAAAAATTTAAAATCTTCATTGCAAAACCCTCATATCATGAAACTATTCCTAAATTTTAAAACATTGTCTAGAAAATTCGAAAGTAATTTTAAAACAGGGGCAAATTTAATGGGAAATAGGGAATTTTAAACCAGTGGTTAGCAAATCTATAAAAAATAAAATTTTTCGTTTTATTTGTGGAAAAAGTCTTTTTAAAAAAAAAATTTTCCCTTTAGATTTCTAGTACTCGAAATTTGTGGGAACAAAAAGAATTACAATGTCAATATCATCATTTCCCCTTAAAATCTTATAAACTTTAAATTAATTTACCCTGATCCCTTTTCCCCCCAGCCCAGTGCAGATTCAAAAAATTTCAATCTTTTTATTATACCATAAGTTTTTTCAATGCTTCACATTTTGTACCTTTCTTAATACGCTACTCTGCGTTTCAGTTTAGTAATACACCAGTTCAGTGTTTATTAAAATGAACACAGTGGAACAGATAGTTCCTCACATAGCTCTTTTAGTACCCTTGGTGGCAATAAATCAGGACCCTGTGCCTTATTTGGGTTAAGTTGTTTTAATTTACTCTCCACAGCTTTGGGAGTGACTCGAATTTCTGTTAACATTACCCCATTTGAATAACATCCTTCTCTCAAGTCCGGAATATCGCATAAATTTTCTTGGGTAAATACACTTGGTTTGAAAAAAAAGTATTTAACATTTGAGCCTTATCCATGTCATATAGAAAGGTTATCACACACAAATGGCACTTCTATATAGTGTTTCAAAATGTGACCGTTAAAAACCGTTATTTCTTGACATATTGTCCGATTTGGATGAAATTTGGTATGTACACAGGCTTTAAGCCCAGTGAGGACTAAAATACCGGTTTCAAAGTGTACATCAGTTATATAACCGGTATTTTGCCGTTATTTTTTTTATATTGGTGGGTTTTAATGAAATTTTGTATATAGAAAGGTTATCACACACAAATGGCACTTCCATGTTGTTTCAAAATCTGACCGTTAAAAACCGTTATTCTTGACATATTGTCCGATTTGGATGAAATTTGGTATGTACACAGGCTTTAGCCTAGTGAGGACTAAAATACCAGTTTCAAAAGTGTACATCGGTTAAATAACCGTTAAAACCGTTATTTTGCCTTTATTTCTTATCTCACAAAGCACTTGGCCGATTTATAAGCGGTTTGGAACACTGGGAGTACGTTTATATGCTTCGCATCTTGTTCTATTTTTTGTTTTTCTGTTTTCAGTGTTTATTGTGTTGGAAGGTTGGTGTGCTTGCAGTTTCTGTACTTGACAGACTTAGGCATGTTGCACATAGACTCGCTGTTGTAGGAGTCAAGTGTGCCCTTTGATGAATCATACATATGAGCAGCGCACTTTGTGCCATGCAGGTTGCCAGCTATTGGATGTCATATCCTGAAACAAGCTTGCAGCCATGACGTAAGGCCACAGGCCCTCTGCCTGGTAACCAGCGCGTTTCCTCAGCAGGGCCGGCCAACAGTCCTTCACATACATGCCTGAGTCACATTGTGTGCATGTGTCTGTGTGAGTTTATGTGATTTTCCTTCAGTGTGTGTGTGTGTGCACGCGCACACGTGTGTGTGTGTGTGTGTGTATGTGTGTGTGTGTGTGTGTGCCTGCATGTTTGTGTGTTTATATGTGCATGTGTGTGTGTATGCGCACGCATGCTGTATGGACCTGCATACTCACTACACACAGCTTTAAAAATGTCTGATCTGAATGGTGCAAAACAAGTGGCACACTCATTCCAATTGTCTTTACCCCCCCCCCCCCCCCCCCTCACTGTATTCAACAGGTACTCCAGACTAAGTCTGTTCATTCCCTCTCTTCATACCATACCATACCAGCCTTTACCATACCACGGCTATACCAGCCTTTACCATACCAGCCTTTACCATACCATACCATACCAGCCTTTACCATACCACGGCTATACCAGCCTTTACCATACCAGCCTTTACCATACCATGGCTATTCCAGCCTTTTCACAGATAAAAGTGTTGTGCTTGAAGCGCATGCATGCACGCACGCACACGCACACACACACACACACAATTTTTAGATAGCATCTCTTGAGTAATTAGATATCATTACTTTTATGCAACTGAGAGAAACAGACAAGAGAAACAGAGGACTGACATTTCAGAACCATATGATTCATTTTACCATATGTGGACACATATTGCATTCATTTTACCATATGTGGATACATATTACAATCAGCGAAAACAAATTTTTCCAGTTATTTCCCTTATGTTGATAATGATTCAACAACGACAACAAATCCATATCTATACTCATTTGGAAAAGCATGGTTTTTAGTTTTTGTCTGATTTCAAAGAAACAGAAAAGGACATGTCTTGCTCAGACATTTGTGTTAGTATTTTCTGTTCAGAACAAGAGTTGATCTTGTTAAAAGATCTGCTCTGCATCACTCATTTCTAGACAGATTTTCAGAGTTATCAAAAGGATTCAATAATCCCTTTCCTTTAGACTGAGAAATGAGCTAAATGAAAAGTATAGCGTACACGCACGCATGCACGCACGCACGCATGCACACACACACACACACACACACACAACACACACCTATGTTATCAGGATAAATGGCTCAGTGTCTGCTAAAGGAATAAAAACATAAATCAGGTCATGTGATTTAATATCTGCTGGTAAAAGAAGTATTAGACGACATATATTTAGAAAAACCTTTGATGCCTTTTTTGTAAACGGAAAAAAAATATGCTGGGTGACATGAATTGCAGTGGAGAAAAAGGGATCAAGTGACATAATTCGGCTGAAAGAAAAGTTGAATAGCAAGAGATATGAAATAGAGTCAGCACTGCTCTGAATATCAATATAATCAGACTTTTTCCCTTACTTCAAATAATGATTGTAGTGAATGATGTATGTTGCATTATTGCTAAATTCATCTTCCATCCTTGCAGCTGGCCCTATGTATACACAGTTATCAACTTTTTTCAGAAGAAACTCTAATAAGTTTTGACAGACTTTCTGGCTTTTTATTTTATTTCATATATTTATGTTTTCATGTCCTCATTCTAGTTAACAACTTTGTAAGTAAATACCAATGCCATGGAGAATTTGCCTCATCTGTCAGAAAGCTCCCTACACACTTGGGTCAAATAATCTGCCATTTGGTTGGCTAAAATGCAAAGGAGCACTCTAAACAGAGACTGAAGTATTGCTTATTTGATGCTTGATAATCGGCAGTCATGCACAGATTATTTATCGGCAGTCATGCACAGATTATTTAGTTGTGCTTTCTGTGCATCTGTTACATCTGTGTCTTTACAGGGTATATTTGTCATCTGTGTCTTTACAGGGTATATTTGTTACATCTGTGTCTTTACAGGGTATATTTGTCATCTGTGTCTTTACAGGGTATATTTGTTACATCTGTGTCTTTACAGGGTATATTTGTCATCTGTGTCTTTACAGGGTATATTTGTTACATCTGTGTCTTTACAGGGTATATTTGTCATCTGTGTCTTTACAGGGTATATTTGTTACATCTGTGTCTTTACAGGGTATATTTGTCAAACATTCACTAGTCTGTTTTGCATTGCATATCAAATACGTGCTACTATACAATCTCTTTTATATCTTCATTCTACTGTATATCTTGCTTCATTTTTCATTCATGATACCATCTGTTTCAATTTATGCTTCGGTTAGCTGGTGTGTGTGTGTGTGTGTGTGTGTACGTGTGCATGTGCATGTTGTGTGTGTGAGTGAGTGTGTGTATGTGTATGTGTGCGTGCATGCATGCATGCATGCATGCACGTGTGTGTGTGCATGTGTGTGTGTATGTGTGAGTGAGTGTGTGTGTATGCATGTGTGTGTGTGCGTGTGTGCATTTATGTGTGCGTGAATGCATGCATGTGCATGTGTGTGTGTGTGTGCATGCGCGCATGTGTGTTTTTTTTTTCTTTCTTTCTGCGTACGCAGGCTGATACTCCTGCGGACACTCCCTGTATAGCCAGGCAGTGGAGTTTTGTGTGTATGACCCTTTTCTATCCCGCCATTAAGGCAGCCATACTCCATCTTTGGGGAAGGTGCATGCTATGTGTCACATGTCATCCATACCAACGGCCAAACTGGCCTTCTCTTCCGAAAGTTGGTGATGGGATTTTACGTGTGTGCAAGATGTTGTGCGTGCGTTCACACACGGAACCTCGGTTTATAGTCTCATTCGAAGGACTGTGTGGGGAATGGAGTCAGAACCAATGTTAACTCCGAGGGGAAAATCCCCTATACCGAAATTCGAACCCGCAACCCCAGGATCACGAGTCCGGCGCTCTACCAACTGAGCTATTCCGGCCCCCGCATGTGTGTGAGACAGGGAATGAAAGAGACTGAGGCAGAAGAGAGTGAGAGCAGGGGACAAGTGTGGAGACATGATGAAGTGAGAGCAGGGGACAGAAACTGCACTCACCAAAACTTTGTACTACAAGGGAGGGGGTGGGGACAGTGGGAGGGAAAGGGTTCTACTCTCCCCACCTTCCCCAATCCTACACCTCCTTTTCCCCCGGCAGACAGGTAAATAACTCCTAAAGGTAAATTTTTGTACATAGCTGAAAATCGCTTTTCTGACCAATCAAGCTGACTGGGACAAAAGCATGCATTTCCCAGAGATCAGTATACACATCTGCATTCTGAGAAGAGAAGAAAAGAAAAGGCTTTGTTATCGTCTGTACAATCTCCACCATCAAGAAGTGAAAAAAAAGAAGGTTAAATTAATGAGAGTATATGTTTGACTGGTGGAGAAAGTCTAGTCATGGGGTTTTTACCATGCTTCTCTATTTATGTACAGAGGAACCTCAAAATCAACCTCTGAAAAAAACATTGTCAATTGACTTTAACGAGTCTTCCAAGGGAGGTAAATAAGTGACGCTGCGCACAAAATCATGGATAAGTTGCCAACTCCATTCTAAGATTCAACAAAATGTATTCACCGCATGTGAATAGCCATCATAGCATTACCATGAAGTTAAACTGCAAGCCATTCCAAGACAAAGACAATTGAAATAAGTTTTCATATCTTTATTAAATTTTAGCCCCATTAAAAAAAATTCAACCTCTTTTTTGTTGATGTAAAAATTGTATCCATATCCATGATTTCGCATACAGCACATAAAGACTGAGAAGAACAAGTTTTCAAATGAAAGAAGGGAGCTTTAACAGGTAAACGGTGTTATGTTGCTATGAGAGTACAAGCTACTTTTGTATGTATGTTAAAAGGATCCAGATGGTTATTCAGACACATATACACACTCAATTAATCAAATTGATCAATCAATTATCCACAGAGAGAGAGAGAAAGAGAGTGTACATTTGTGTTTGTGTGTGTGTATACATGTGTGTGTGCAGGCATGAGCACACTCACTCAATCAATTGCATGCAAACATACCAGTACGAGTGTGTGGGCATGTGTGTGTGTGTGTGTGTGTGTGTGTGTGTGTGGGGGGGGGGGGGGGGGGGGGGGGGGGGGGTGCATGGGTACATGCATACATGTGTGTGTAGATGTGGGTGGGTGTGCACATGTGTGTGTATGCATATGCATGTGTTTGTGTCTACTGAACAAATATGAATGGGTAACTTATGATAAAAAAAATCGCAGGAATGACAACCTAACGATGCATTCACAAGTACAAACTATATATAGAGCTCTAACAGACCTATACAGCTGTCAGTATGTCTATTTACATTTTACCCACTACCAGCATTGATGAAGCAAGGGGGGGGGGGGGGGGGGGGGAACAACTCAAAGACCAAATCATCTAAAAACCTGTGATCTCATACAGACCAAATCATCTAAAAACCTGTGATCTCATACAGACCAAATCATCTAAAAACCTGTCATCTCATACAGACCAAATCATCTAAAAACCTGTGATCTCATACAGACCAAATCATATAAAAACCTGTGATCTCATACAGACCAAATCATCTAAAAACCTGTGATCTCATACAGACCAAATCATATAAAAACCTGTGATCTCATACAGACCAAATCATCTAAAAACTGTCATCTCATACAGACCAAATCATCTAAAAACCTGTGATCTCATACAGACCAAATCATCTAAAAACCTGTGATCTCATACAGACCAAATCATCTAAAAACCTGTGATCTCATACAGACCAAATCATCTAAAAACCTGTGATCTCATACAATCTGATTCTGATTTCTTGACTCGATACATATTCTTTTCCAAGGAGCACAAAATCCTTAAAGCTTTGACAACACAATTGTGTACATTCATTTTAACTGATCTCTTGACTCAGCATATTTCACACACAGAATAGCACAAAACCTCTCAGCTTTGACAACACAACTTTGTACATTCATTTCAAATCTTATCATCACTTTATTAGCCAATCATCAGTGTACAATCAATTCAAACGTTATTATTCATGAACATCCGATTAACAAAACACATGTTCTATTCCTGGTTAAAAAACCCTTTTCTTTGGTTTTTCCTTTTAAAAGAAGAAAACATTGTCAAATACTGAATCCAAATCAAGAAAGAAAAGTCATCTTGTAGCTGCAGGGGAGATAAGACACTAGGAAGTGTGTCATAAATGAATGACTCCAGCAGTGTTCCCCCCTGACCATCAGCCTTCAACAGCAGCACAAAGAAAGCTTCGCTTGAAACGTTTCTTTTCAATCTTTCCCAAAGGTTCACATTACTCCTTCATCTACAAGAACAGTTAACAACAACAGAAAAGAAAACAAATGCCCCTAACACCAGAGAACACTTAGAATGCACGAAACAAGAACCTGACTCCCCAAAAAACTTTGAGCACATGGAAGAAAAAAAAACTTACAACCAACACACATGCACACACATTTGAGCAACTGATTAGCAAACAGAAAATAAAACAGAAAGTAAAATAAAATTTAAAAAAATTAAAAAGACACAAACAAAAACAAAACAAAACAAAACAAAAAACCAAAGGTGTATCAGAGAGTTAATACTCAAACTTAGGTTCTATAAATAATTTTCAGATGTCTGACCACAAATCTGGGTGCCATGGGCCGAAATTCACACAAAGCTGGTAACATGACTAGGAACCAGACAACTATGAGGTGACTGTGACACTATAAGCGTACACACTATCTGCTCATACAGTGTTTTCAGGTTCCAAGTCTGCTTTAAAATCAACATGAATATCAGCTCTGCTTTCTTTCAAATCTGGAAGCGCTCAGAATATCACACATGAATATTTATTCTTTCCATGGAAATTCCATGCACTTATTTTCTTTTTCTTTTTTTCATTTCCTTTTGTCCTTGAAAATAACAACCATGAAGAATCTCATTTTCTTTTCTTCTTCTTTCAAATCTTTGACAGTGAAATGACCACTCGCTTCATTTGAACTTGAATAAATTTCTCTGCTGTTAATTTTCAAACTACCACAAACCTGAATTGACTGCAAAGGTCATGTTCTGCCCTGTCCACTCAACATTTCGGCAAAGGAATTTATTCTTAACTGCAAGCTCCTTTAATGGCTATCAGTAAATGTTCTCGCTGAATAGTGGCAGACTGAATGTTTTGCTAACAAATGCATAGCCATGGTGTTAAACTAGGTTGTTTTTTTTAACTGTACATGCTGCTAAGCTTAAAGTTAATCATACATGTACCAGTTGCAGTGGTGAACCCAATGTTCAACTCATAAATATGCCAATAACAATGGAAAAAAAAAAAAATTATAAAAAATGGCAATCATAGCAATGATAAACTTAATGACACAAACACATTAGTCATAGTATTTTTCATATACATTGTGATATGCACATATTTTTACTCTGTGTGTGTGTGTGTGTGTGTGTGTGCGCGCACGAGTGCGTGCGTGTGTGTGTATGTGTGCGCGCGCGCGTGAGTGCGTGTGTGTGTGTGTGTGTGTGTGTGTGTGTGTGTGTGTGTGTGTGTGGGCATGTGTAAGTGAGTGTAAAAAAAATCCGACACATGTCAATGACCTATCTTCCTTAAGCTAACTCAAAACTCCAAGGCATGTGTCAACCGTTTCATAGCTCTTTGTCTCTTCAATGATTTTTCTCAAAATACATTTAACAAATATTAGCAAAGAAAATGACAGTGATGATGAACACAAGTACACAAAAAGTCACTGAAGTTACAATGTCTTGTTCGTTTTGTTGCTGCTAATAATTCACAGATTAGTACACACACACGCACACTGAGCCAAAAAATCTTTACTACTGATCCAAAGAAAGAAAAAAAAAAGACAAAGAAAGATAAGATTTGGAAAGGACAGACACAGTGGAGGGAAAAGTGAAGAGTTCAAGATTAGTACAAACGGGCCAAGGTTAAAAGCAAGCAAACAGAGCGCTTCCATCCACAACAAACCTCTGGTTTCACATGCGCACCTCAGGGGAGCTAAACTGTGTCCTCCTTGCACCATTTCTGGGACAAGAAAAAACATCTCTTGACAAAGAGAATTAAAAACACAATGTGAAACTGGTCTGGGGATGTCAAATCGCACTTTAATAGGAATAACAAAAGGACTGAAATGAGAACTGAAAAAGACGGTCTGGGGATAGGAATAACAAAAGGACTGAAATGAGAACTGAAAAAGACGAAGAGAGACAACAAAGATCAAAAGTCCACGGAAGGTTCAAACATGTATGATATTTAATGGTTGTGTGTTACTTCCAAGATATTTCTAAATTGATAGCAGCACACACATTAGACTAAACCTAATGGCTATACACTATCATTCAGATTCAGTTTCATTACAGCCCAGATGACCACTAAGAGACCCTTCAGGGTAATCATTTCAACCTCCAACCTTGCTTGGCACATAGAAAAATTGATATGCCTTTTAATGATAATTTTTCTATAAAATTCTAAAGCTAATGGTTCACACATGCATAGTTGAGTTTAAAGCATCAAGACGCTAACATTTCACAAGGTTCCAGACTCTGCTGCCAAGTGTCTCCCAGCCCTCTGTCCTGGTCTACTCTGCCAGCCCTCTGTCCTGGTCTACTCTGCCAGCCCTCTGTCCTGGTCTACTCTGCCAGCCCTCTGTCCTGGTCTACTATTAAACACTATGTGTTCAAGCCCCTTGAATGTTCAGCTATGATTCATTTGATCATTTTCTCGGTACCTTAATGTTCAGCTATGATTCATTTGATCATTTTCTCGGTACCTCAGATGTAAAAAAAAAAGCAGCTAACATTTATCTGTCTTTTTACAAGATGCGATCATTTTCAATGAATGTATTCCAACACTTGTTTGAAAAAGTGGCGATGACTCTCCAAGAGAAGAACATGAGGGTGGATAATCACAAGCCCAACAGTGAACAGAAGTTAAACTGTTCTTCTTCTTCTTCCTAAAATACTGGTTCACTCAATTAAAAACGAGTAGGTCACCAGCGTGGGTAGTAGCAGATTTTCACGAGTCACTCTGAGCGATAATGAAACTGAAGTGCTTCATGATCAGAAAAGGTATCTATTTGCAAAGCATCTCAGCATCCTCAACAAACTATGACAACTTCAAAACAAGTGGTACACAGGAAGGCAAAACAGTATTGACACTGAACATCTCACACAGGATGAGTAAGAACAGCAAAACAAACCCCATACAAACGACACGTGTTTTGTTTACTCTGTACTGACCACGATGAGGAATGAATTTAAAACTTAATCCTTCCTACACAGTATGGCAAAGGAATAGAAATAACGATGTATGGATACTCAGTACAAGCACTGCAACAGATTATGGTTTCAATGAAAACTTTGTCATGACTCTTCACAAAAGAGAAGTGCTGACAGACGCACAAGAATGGTGGTACGGGGCACTGCCACTGGAAGTGAACATCAGACATACCTGACATGCCAGCAGATCTATCAGCCTAGCTGCTCCTGCCTTTCAGTGACACGCCCCTTTCCTCTCCTTCCCTGTGGATATGCTGGAATAGACATGTCAACAGGCACTGGTGCTACAACCACACACTCTTGATCCTCCTTCCCCTACAAAAACAAATCATCCTTTGCACCTGGGAGAGATCACGTGGAATTATGTTTCATGCGACATCCTGCTGTCACTGTGCCGTCTAAATCTGTTCAGTTTGTCATTCATATGGCCTTGCACTCAACTTGTCTGATGGATATCATTCATATGGCCTTGCACTCAACCTGTATGATGGATATCATTCATATGGCCTCGCACTCAACCTGTATGATGGATATCATTCATATGGCCTTGCACTCAACTTGTATGATGGATATCATTCATATGGCCTTGCACTCAACCTGTATGATGGATATCATTCATATGGCCTCGCACTCAACCTGTATGATGGATATCATTCATATGGCCTTGCACTCAATTTGTATGATGGATATCATTCATATGGCCTTGCACTCAACTTGTATGATGGATATCATTCATATGGCCTTGCACTCAACTTGTATGATGGATATCATTCATATGGCCTTGCACTAACCTGTATGATGGATATCATTCATATGGCCTTGCACTCAACCGTATGATGGATATCATTCATATGGCCTTGCACTCAACCTGTATGATGGATATCATTCATATGGCCTTGCACTCAACGTGTATGATGGATATCATTCATATGGCCTTGCACTCAACTTGTATGATGGATATCCGTCAGATTTTTAATACTCGACTGCATATGAGAGGGAGAAAAATCAGTAGAGCCCTCTACACATATCAAAAATTAGAGCAAGAACAAATGTCTTTGAAATAAAAAGAGAGATACAAGTGACACAGTGAGCAAAATTGTGTTTCAATATTCTCATACAAAGACATGTAACATCCATGCCATGCGCACACACACACACACACACACACACTTACACACACTTACACGCACATGCATAGCCACACTCATGCGCACAAATAAGCAGATAGCATGAATAATGTATTCAAAATTATAATACTAGCAAACTTTAAGACAAAAACAAAGAGAAAAATGAAAAACTATTTATTCCCAGCACACATCCATATGCGTCAACAGCTCATCTTGGCATTCTTCGGAAAATTCTTTGCTACATTTTGGACAAGTCAGGAAAGTGTCCTTGCTGGTACCAGAACCAATGGCAGAGTCTGACAGGGAGTGCTTGGGCTTCTGCAGCCCCCGGGAAAGCAGGTCCAGGGCCGGTGCTGGCACCGGCAGAGACACAGGGCGGGAACCTTGAAGGTGGGGCTCCTGGCAGGAGTTGTCGAAATCAAAGTCTGGACAGTCCTGGCTGTTGTCGTGGTGTGTGGGAGAGGAGGGGCTGTCTAAAGCCAGCACAGCCTGGGGGCAAAGTGTTCTGCTGTGATGAAGAAGGCTGATAGTCTGTCAACAGGAACAGAAGATTTCATGAGAACACACCCTGCTATGGTTCATCATTCAACAGCAACAAATCGTTCATATTTACTGGCAAATACCAGGGCAAGGGATTGGGGAGAAACAAAGGCATTCTTTGACATCAGTACAATGACAGAATTTGGCCGGTCTCACAACAGATTCCAGACAGGCCTGTGGGCCAATGGTTAGAGCATTTGCTCGAAGAGCTGATGGTCATGGGTTCAAACCACTCATGGGCTTGCACCTTTTCAGCTGACAAATCCTCTCTATCCACCCCGCATCCACCTGATTCAGTTCAGGGAAGGTGGGAGGAGAGGGGTGGGCACCGCCTTTCAATATGCCATGCCCTCGACACAGTGAACCTCAGAGAGTTCTCTGCCCCTCCCACAAACAGGCTATCAGAGCTTTTACTTTTCAAAGAAAGACTTCAACACCACAAACAGGCTACAGAGCTTTGTCGCGTTGTCAACCAGTAGACTTTCAATCTCATTCCATCCGCATCACCTGATTCAGTAGGAAGTGGGACAGTGGTGCACCGACCTTTCAATGCATCTCGACAAGCTTCATGAGACTATGATCTGCCTCCACAAAAGTGCATCTGCATTGTCTTCAAAGACATGAACATTACACCAACAGAGAGTGTCATCGCATTGTCATTCATGAAGACATTCAATTCAATCATGAGTGCACATCTGCAATGCACATGGACATGATCATAGACAGAACAGGTGTCATCTGCATTGTCATTTCCTTCATGATCATATCATAGACAAGAGAGAGTGTCATCTGCATTGTCATTCATGATGACATGATCATAGACAGACATGAGAGTGTCATCTGCATTGTCAGTTCATGATGACATGATCAAGACAGAAAGAGAGTGTCATCTGCATTGTCAATTCATGATGACATGATCATAGACAGACAGAGAGTGTCATCTGCATTGTCACTTCATATGACATGCATAGACAGAGAGAGGTCATCTGCATTGTCAATTCATGATGACATAGACAGACAGAGAGTGTCATCTGCATTGTCAATTCATGATGATCATAGACAGACAAGATTCATCGATGCAATTCAGATGACTGATCATAGCAGACATCGAGAGTGTATCTGCAGAATGAGTGTCATTGCATGTCAAGCAGAAGACAGTGTCATTGATGTCAATCATGATGACAGATCTCATGCAAGCAGGAAGTGTATGCTGTAAGATATGAGACATGATTAGACACAAGAGGCAGGTGGTGGGGTGGTATGGGGGGACGGGGGGGGGGGGGAGTGGGGGGGGGGGGGGGTGGGGGGGGGGTAAGGGGTATAGGAGTAAGGGAGGAGGGGGGAGGGGAGTGGGTGCAGGGGCGGGGGGGGAGGGGGGGGGGGGGGGGGGGGGGGGGGGGGGGGGGGGGGGGGGGGGGAAGTCCAGCTCCCTAGATTGATGAAACCTGACAGTTTACTGCATTCTCCTTTGAAACAAACCCTGAATTTTATGCTTCTCAGTACTATATAGTCATATGCTATCAAACATATGGATTGCAGAACCAGTGCATGCATCCATTGAAGAGCAAACAGGGGTGGGGGAAATCGCCGAAATGCCAATACGGAAACCTGCATAACATGGAACTGCTCCCAACCATATAGGGGGATCTGCAAGTGGACTGCACTTCATTTACATTCTTACCCTATGTTTGTTTTATTTGTTTGTCTGCTTTATCAAGAAGGACATTTTTATACTTGTGCATAGTTTACATATCCCTGTACACCTCTCTCTCTCTTTCTCACAAATTTGTCATACAAACGCACACCACACACACACAAAAGTGTACATACGTCATGGTAACTGTGCTCCTGGACAATAGGCCTCTGTGTCTGCTTCAGGAGGGTCTGGAGGTGATCATTCTGGAGGACAAGAAGCCATGTCTGGAATCAGCTCTAGTCCGAAGCCATGATCTCTTTAACTTACACAAGCAGCTTCAGACTGCAAGGTCACATTCACTAGGAGAGATAACTCTGGAGTCATCACAGAGCAACAAACATTTCCCTATTAAAGATATTCTTCTAATCTATGACAGACCACAAGAAACAAAAAGGTACATCATAAGTTGCAGCAAATAAATGCTGTTGCAGATCCAATGTTATCCTGTGAAGATACCGGAAATATAGAAACAGCTACTTCTGGTAAGAGATCTAAAGCTTGGATCGAGCACAAAATCGGAACTGATAAATCGTGATTTTTTTTTTCTTAAATTGATGGAAGTTCCGTCAAGACTGAAAGTCAATTTGACGGATTTCCGTCCATAGACGGAAAAGTTTCACCCATGCACATACAAACAGACGTGCACACACACACACACACACACACACACACACACACACACACACACACCACACACACAAACATTTTGTGTAACCCAGGTATTGTTATTCAGCTAAAAGCAACCAAAAAAAAAAAAAAAAAGAAAAAAGAAAAAAAAAGGACAGAAAAACAAAAAAACAGGGTGAAGGGAGAGGAGGGTAGGGGTGAGGGCAGAGAGAAATTGGGGCAGGTCTTATACTAAGAGCTTCTACTGAATGGATCACGCTCTGCAACTGACACTTACCAGCTTATGCAGGTGCTTGTTCTGCTCCTGCAGGCCAGAGACTTTGTGCAGAGCAATCTGCCGGTCCTCACGCTCCTTCTCAAAGTCCTCTGTGCACACCTGGATCTGGGCCTTCAGGTGCTCGATGATGCCCTGAGCCTCTGACAGAGTCGGCTGGTGTGAGGCTTGCTTCAAGCTGCTCACCTCGCCCTGCAGCTGAACAACCTGCGTCTCCTTGACAACAACCTCCTGCCGCAGACGTTCTGCTTCTTCCTCAGCCTGTTGGAGATGCAGAATCTTTTAATTAAAGTGTGTTCTCAGAACTGTCATATCACAAATGGGGACGGGACACAGGAGAGAACTGTGATGTTACAATGGGGAAGGGGCACAGGAGAGAACTGTGATGTTACAATGGGGAAGGGGCACAGGAGAGAACTGTGATGTTACAATGGGGAAGGGGCACAGGAGAGAACTGTGATGTTACAATGGGGAAGGGGCACAGGAGAGAACTGTGATGTTACAATGGGGAAGGGGCACAGGAGAGAACTGTGATGTTACAATGGGGACAGGGCACAGGAGAGAACTGTGATGTTACAATGGGGACAGGACACAGGAGAGAACTGTGATGTTACAATGGGGACAGGCACAGGAGAGAACTGTGATGTTACAATGGGGAAGGGGCACAGGAGAGAACTGTGATGTTACAATGGGGACAGGGCACAGGAGAGAACTGTGATGTTACAATGGGGAAGGGGCACAGGAGAGAACTGTGATGTTACAATGGGGACGGGCACAGGAGAGAACTGTGATGTTACAATGGGGAAGGGGCACAGGAGAGAACTGTGATGTTACAATGGGGACGGGGCACAGGAGAGAACTGTGATGTTACAATGGGACAGGGCACAGGAGAGAACTGTGATGTTACAATGGGGATGGGGCACAGGAGAGAACTGTGATGTTACAATGGGGAGGGGCACAGGAGAGAACTGTGATGTTACAATGGGGAAGGGGCACAGGAGAGAACTGTGATGTTACAATGGGGACAGGGCACAGGAGAGAACTGTGATGTTACAATGGGGAAGGGGCACAGGAGAGAACTGTGATGTTACAATGGGGAAGGGCACAGGAGAGAACTGTGATGTTACAATGGGGAAGGGGCACAGGAGAGAACTGTGATGTTACAATGGGGACAGGACACAGGAGAGAACTGTGATGTTACAATGGGGAAGGGGCACAGGAGAGAACTGTGATGTTACAATGGGGACGGGGCATGAGAACGCAGGGATAGAAGGGGACAAAACTTTGGGTGTTAAAGATATAAAACCGAAAGGGATTATTCATAAAGGGATTATTCATAAAGGGATTATTCATCTACATACTGGATCCAAACAGAATTTTGTCTTAACAGCATGCAGGTTTTGTTCTGTTTTGTTTTGCTTGTTTTTTTCAGTTTGCTAAGCAAAACAATTGTCAACAGAGAGAATACTAAAGCACATCTCTCGTGTTATTGGTTCAAGAAAGAAAAATCAAATTATTGAAGACAAGTAAATTTTCGAAACAGTTGAAGGTAATCTTCTGAGGTGCTGTATTACGACTGAGAAAGAGTACTTAATTTCTAAACAGTTTATTACGTTTCTGATGTCATTTCTTTTGACCATAATTTCAGGTCTACAAGACAGCCTTCATTCAACCACAAAAGAACCACTGTCCGCACACTTACCTTTTTCTTCTTGTCTTCCAGTTGTTCTAGTTCCTTCTGTGATTTCTCCAGGATGTTTTCAATGTGGCGGTTGATCTCTGGAGTGGCCCCATGATGTGTGGCTGCCCTCAGCTGCCCTTGTAGATCTTGCACTTTTTGCTCCAGTGTTTTGGTATGCCTGTCTCTCTCGCTGAAAAACTCCTGCCATCGCTGGTTCATCTGTGTCACCTGACATTGTAGAAAGTGCGTCTGAGTCATGTCAAGGAAGAAAATGGATTCCCCCCCCCCCCCCCACCCCCACGCCCGGCTTTCTTTCTTACAAATGCTGTGTTTCGATATATTACTGAATATCAAACTTATCGGTTCAAACTTGCCAAACACCAAATATCAGCTGTTTAGTTATTTACCAAACTCCTAGCAATAATTTGTGGGGGAAATTCTGATGGGAAGAACATAATAGACATATGTAGACATTTCAAAAATTCAAAAGTTCATGTCACTTGCAATAAAAGAAACCCTGTTGAATGTTAAAAATTACAAATTGTACACCTGTCTTTATTTCACTGGCAAACCTGAAAGCAGCTAAAGCACCAAGAATGAATTCTGAGAACTTTGAAAAACCATACTATCACATTACATACACACTGTTCATTTCTAATACAAACAGTTCATACAAATCATAATAAAGAGGTAACAGATTTCAGTTTGCTGAAGAGACAGTGCATGTACACAGAATGCAGTCCCATGATGACTTTTGTTTATCTCTCATCATCCAAGTTACCAGATCACCTCACTAGATATTTTAAATGAATGTTTAAACTTTGATTGTTTTTTTTTAAATTCAAAACCCACACAAACCCCTCCCAACCCCCCCCCCCCCCCCCCCCCACCCCCCCCCCCCCCCCCACCCCCCCCCCTCCACTGTTTCCCTGTCCCACTCACTACTCCCCCATCACCCTCCCCACTCCACTCCACATTTCCCAACCCCATCCTTGAACATCCCTGCTCCTCTCCTTCCCCACCTCCACTCCCCACCCCATCCCCCTGGCCAATGCTCCCTCATCCTGCGTTAAAAATTATTTGATCTGCACAGTATGCTAATGTCTCCAATTTTGAGATGACAAGATGAAAACTGCAAATTCTTTTTTCATTTTTTTTTAAAACAAGATTTTTGGAACAAAATGGCCGGTCTAAACATACAGACACTCACAGACAGACAGACAGACAGGAACATGAATAGCCATTACCTCTTCCACTCTAGCCTGCAGCTTCTCCTTCTCTGCCAAGAGCTGCTCAACGCTAACGCCATCCACACTGTCTGACCGCTGAAACAAGCAATGGGACACAGAGACTGAGGCACTGACCAACAGGACACAGAGACAGAGGCACTGACCAACAGGACAGACTGAGGCACTGACCAACAGGACAGACTGAGGCACTGACCAACAGGACACAGAGACTGAGGCACTGACCAACAGGACAGACTGAGGCACTGACCAACAGGACAGACTGAGGCACTGACCAACAGGACACAGAGACTGAGGCACTGGCCAACAGGACAGACTGAGGCACTGACCAACAGGACACATAGACTGAGGCACTGACCAACAGGACACAGAGACTGAGGCACTGACCAACAGGACAGACTGAGACACTGACAAACAGGACAGACTGAGGCACTGACCAACAGGACAGACTGAGGCACTGACCAACAGGACAGACTGAGGCACTGACCAACAGGACAGACTGAGCTGCATTGACAGACAGCACAGACAGACAAACTAGATGGACAAACAGAGCAGACTAAGACACAGAGTTACTGCACAGACTGAGAGGGTCAGATCGCAAACATCCCCAAAATGGAAGATTAACATGACTGACTGTACATCTATGATTGACAGGACAGAGTGACAGGCAGACTGAGAGAAGACACACAATAATTACACGGACACACAATAATTACACGGACACACAATAATTACACGGACACACAATAATTACACGGACACACAATAATTACACGGACACACAATAATTACACGGACACACAATAATTACACGGACTGAGAATGAGTGAGATTTAGAATGGCAGGACAGACTATCACACAGCACTTGAAGATCAAGTCAAGAGCACTTTATCATCTCCAAAGAGAAATTAAGAGTGGCCATAAAACCTGTCCATGGATCTATTGTCTATATCTAACAAATCACAAATCACACTTACCCATCCACCCCCACCCATACAGAATAACACACACTCATATACATTAAAACAAGCTTTGAATAGCAGGGTGGATTTTCTAAAGGAAAAGGAATTCTCCTGAACAGAATGTTAATGGCATGCCTGATGATTTCTTTTACAGCCTAACAGATCTGATAAACCAACAGCAGTTTTCAATCAAAGTTTAACTGGAACTGGAAAATGCTCATAAGCAAATAAACAAACAAAAACAAACCTGTTACAACAACAAGTTACTAAGCAAGTTAATACTCAAGTAAGTAAAGGAACTGATAAGTACATATATATATTTTTTTAAAAATCACAACCACTTTCCTTTCTGTACTATGACCAAATGAAGAAAAACACACCTCCACCTGTTTCACCATGGGCACAGGTTCAATGGCAGGCCCCTTCTTTTCTGGATCCGACCCTGTGTCCCTAACACTTTCCAGATGTAGTTCGAAACTGACACACTGAGCCATCAGCCCTTTCAGATGCTCTTTCAGGGCCGTTAATGCTGTCGTTGTCTTGTGAGCGCTTGTCTCCCCATTCTGCTTGGTAAGGCGCTGGATTTCCTCTTGACACTGAATGAGGTGTCGATCTTTTTCGTTGTTGGAAGATTTGAACAAGTGTTCGAGGTCTGACAGCTTTCTCTTCATGCTCTTGTTTTCCGCTTCGAGGTGGTCGACTGTCTGTTGTAACGATTTGTCAGTGTCTTTGTTCTGCACAGACATGTACACACTTGTGAGCTTTAAAATGCATGAGTCAATACTGAGAATGAACAGTAATATCCTAGTACGGTAAGAACAAACTGAATTAATCTAAATCTCACACAATTAAAATGAAAACGCCGGGAAGGAAGTAAATTTATGTAACACTGAACAACTGTGGGAAAGACAAAGGTATGGCCGGCACCGACTGCAGCAGCGATGTTCCCCCAATGGAAAATACAAACAACTACACAGCCACAGGGAACGATAAACAAGCATTCACACACACACACACACACACACACACACACACACACACACACACACACACACACACACAAGCACACATGGAAAACATATAGAGTTGAGAATTTTCTGTTCTTCTTTATGGGATTGGGGGCAGGAGGGAGAGATGTTGTTTACGTATGGAGGAAGAATGGGCTTATAAGTCTTTGGGGATTTACTTTTTAAAGCAACAGGAAATGCATGGAGACTAAAGAAGGAAAAACACACACACAAAAGATAATGACCTCAGGTGTCTTTTGGAGGTCATCCGGACTGTCGGAACTGTTTTCCTGCTGCAGCAAACTCCTCAGGCGCTTGTTCTCCAGAGCCAGGTTGGTCAGCGTCTGCTTTGACGTGCCCGGCACAATCACGTCATTGTCGTCGCCCTCTGAGCTGGGCACCAGCCCACAGGAAGCCAGCTTGTTCTGCAGGTTTTTCACCACCATTTGCGAAGCGGCGTGCTGTTTCTTCAACGACGCGTTCTCCTGTCGGCACTCTGCCAGCAGCCTGGACACGGTCTCCACACCGTCTCTGCGGATTTTCTGCGATTCCAGCTCGCTCTGGTAGTGTCTGATGACGGCGGTCATTTGTTCCATCTTCTGCTTGTACACAAGCAGCTCTGACTCCATGGTGCTTGCTGGCCCTCCACAGGAAGTAAAACCACTGGTCCCAGCTATCCCCAACGCTTTCGTCGGCTCATTTCTCAAGATCTGAAACATGAGCACATCGACATGAAATTCTCACGAATAGACACATGCTGTGTTTATTCACTGCACATGCATCAATGGATGTGACACTGAAACTCCATCCCATCTCCCCCCCCCCCCCCCCCCCCCCCCCTACAATACTTCCCTCCTCTCCAAGAATGCCTGACAATGGAGTGGTATTTCATTCTTGTTCAGAAACAACTGCCAGCAGAAATGTGAATGTTAGTGGATTAGCCCATTCACCTGCACAGGTAGTGTTGATCTCTTAGTAAATTTCCTCTTCTTCAATTCTTGGTGTCCTTTTAATAGTTTTATGCAAAACACAAAGTGAAAAACATGGCAAAACAAGACCAAAAAGTGAAACTGTGTGTGATGCTGAAGGTAAAACAAATACTTGATCATAGATAGATACATAGACAGACAGACCGATAGACAGACAGACCGAAAGATAGACAGACAGATAGATTGATAGATAGACAGACAGAGATAGATAGATGGATCTATTAATTATTATAGATATGAACGTAGTTTGGTATATAAAGATATAGACAGGGAGATAGATAGATAGATACATTGATAAATATAAATGTGTGTGTGTGTGTGTGTGTGTGTGTGTGTGTGTGTGTGTGTGTGTGTGTAAAGTAATGAAAGCAACCTTTAAATCAGTCATTAAGAATGACCAAATTCTTGAGGTGAGCTTTTCGTCCCATGACTGGTTTTTCTGTTGGTTATGTTTCATGATTCAGACACAAACACCCACCTCAAGTGATATGAAATTTCCCCATAAAGGCCACAGGTATAAAGACCCCCTTGCCTTCATAGGCCAACTTTTCATTCAAAGAACATTTTTCTCTCTGTCATTGCTGGAAATTCTTAACTGTCAATTCTGATAAAAGACCTGGTCCCTTAAGCCCTTTTTATCAAGAGACATTGGTTTCTCTGTCAGTTCAAGAATTACTTACCTTTAGAGCCTTTTTTTCAGGAATGACCTATCATTACAGCCTTTTTTTTTCAGGAATTACCTACCTTTAGAGCCTTTTTTCAAGAATGACCTACCATTACAGCCTTTTTTCAGGAATTACCAACCTTTAAATCCTTTCTTCGGGAATTTCTTACCATTAGAGCCTTTTTTCAGGAATTACCTACCATTAGAGCCTTTTTCAGGAACTACCTACCATTTGAGCCTTTTTTTCAGGAATTACCCACCATTTGAGCCTTTTTTCAGGAATTACCTACCTTTAGAGCCTTTTTTTCAGGAATTACCTACCTTTAGAGCCTTTTTTTCAGGAATTACCTACCTTTAGAGCCTTTTTTCAGGAACATTGTCTTTGACTAAGGAGGAATTACAGTTTGCATACTATGACTCCACTCCTTCACAGATTTTTGAAAAATTTATTGACATTTTCCTTTTTGTTCATAGTTTCTCCCCTTTAGAGGCTTTTCATTTGGGAACACTTTTTCCTGGTTTCTTTTTAAAATGATTACCTCCCGCCACAGACTTTCTTCTCTGTTCAGCCCTGATGTGGCCCTTTGCGGTCGGCTGGGCTATAAGCAACATTATCTTATCTTCTTCCCTGTTCAGATTTGTTCCTTTGTTTCAGCAACAAGTTCTCTTTGTTTCCACTTACACTACCCCCATCCCTACCCCTCTCATCAAAAACTTCCTTCCCTTTAGAAACTTCTGTGTTTCAGTCCGTGAACATTTTCCTCTTGGTTTCACCCAAATTACTTCCCATCAAAGATTTTCTTCCCTATAGGCGTGTGTGTGTGTGTGTGTGTGTGTGTGTGTGTGTGTGTGTGTGTGTGTGTGTCTTGTTTCAGGAACATTTTTCTCTTTGTCTACTCCAGAATCATCCCTCATCAAGGACTCCCTCCCTTTCAGACCTGTTATGGAATTCCAGAGGTCTTGATGGAGAAAGATGACACTATCTTGCCGGCGGACACACACAAGCACTGTTCAGTCAAGGAAAATGAATGGTTTTATTTCCAGCATATTTTTTATGGCTGTATGACTCTGCTGACAAAGGTGCACTGTGACTGTGTGAGTGTGATCAACATCAGAGTGGTACCACTACCAGAAGGTATTCCACAAAACTGACAGATTAGGCTGAAATGGCAGTTACGTATAACAACTCAAAACACCATTTGACCGCCATGAATGCAAAAATAATTTTCTTTACGCAGAGAGCTTGATTATTCTATGGGCATTGTATATGATTCTGCAAGAGGTGGTAACAAGCACCAGGTACAAGCTCTAACAGAAAACTGCAGATTGACAAAGATTTACACAAAAAGGAGAGTTTTTGCAGGGTGGACCATGTACTTTGGGTTCAAATTTATGCTTGCATCAACAACAACAAAACAGAAGCCCTGGACATTCTGAATCTAAGGCTAATATTTTTCAAGCCATGTATGCACATGTGCATATGGTAGCTACCCGACCATCAACACCTCTTCAAAGACACCTCTCTATAAAGACCTAATTTTCTTGTTTTTAAATTTACGTTGACTTCCACAAGATGACAGCCTGTTATGGCCCATCATGATTGGCTAGGCTATAAGCAACATGAACTGATTTAAATTGAATTAGTATCCAACATATTTTCAAGATTTCTAAAGAAAGGTTCAATTGCACAACCCTTTGATACACCAAAATCTCCACTTTTTGTGACTGACACTGCGACCAGAAAGGATTCACAGATGCGAACAGTAACATGCGTGCTTGATATATTATGCACCTCTGTTTCATTCACATTGAACTGGTATTTCAGATGTATCAACTACATCTAAAATGGGGGGAAAAAGTCTGAATTATTGTAGTTAATTACTTTGCTTTGAATATCAGTGGTACACTAGCTGACTGATCTATATGGCTCTACTTGCCTTAGGTTATTTCTTTGTGTTTTACTTATCTATTTTTTTTTCACATGATGAAGTTGGGAGGGGGGGGGGGGGGGGGGGAGGGAAGCATCCTGATAAGGACATGCTGATTTGACTTCAAAGTGTTCCTGTTCATCAATATCATTTTACTTTTAGCTAGCCTATTTAAATGGACCCACAAAACAAACACCTGTAGTAAGTTTATTGCATCAAAACTGATGTTAATATGTCCTGAAATGTGGAAAAAAATCATGTAGGAACCACAAACTTACTGGTCACTGAAACATCACAATGTATATGAGTTAGCTTACCTGTTTCATAGTTGTAAGTTGTGGAAGATAACAGTTTTCACACACACAAAGTCTAATATCACATAATTTTGTGAAAACACCTGAAATGAAACTACTAGGCCTACTACACACGAAAAATGGCAATAATAGGCGATAAGATATCCCTGGTTAACTTGTCAGCTGCACAACACACTACAGTCCCCTTTATATATACTCCAGTCAATTGCCTTGTGACATACAGGATTTCCCTCATCGAGGCACTGCTGACGAAAGAGATTCCATCACGTGACTTCTGACCGAATTGCCACTTGACTGCGGAATTTGACCCGCCTGATAAACTGTTATTTTTAGTAATACGTAAATTCCCTGACGTAAAAGATGCCCCAAATAGAACAGTGCTGCAAAACCAACCCGAACGTCAAGCATCGTTCTAGTTTGGTTCGCAAGATTTTGAGTTTAAACTTGACCACACCTGTGCAAGAAAGGTTAGAATATCATTAGCGACAAAGATGAAACTCTGAGGAAAACACTCACATCGAAAACATGTGTCAACGCAGAAGAAGACATGAAACCAGTTGTGGGCCATGAGTCGACGCTAACACAGCACGGGGTCCACTTTCCTTCTGCTGCGCATGTGTGAAAACAGGTTACATCCAATGAAAATCGCTTGAGTTGTCCAATAGAAACCAACGCCGGGAACGAAAGGGGATTCCCCTTTTACTCCCTCTTGTTTCCTGCTTCGATAATCAGTCGACGTCGACCGAAGCTGACAAGTAGGCTGAACTGATGTAAGAGAACCTGCACCCTACGTGTTTCAGCTTGAAACAGAAAACACGGTGAACAACAAAGAGAGAATGAATGGGGCTGGTTTTTCAGCTGGCATCGAGAACATTCTCATTCATGCTCGAATGACGATCGAGTTCAGAATCGCTTACAGGCAATGTGTGTGTGTGTGTGTGTGTGTGTGTGTGTGTGTGCGTGCGCGCGCGCGCGCGCGCGTGCGTGCCTGCGTGCGTGCCTGTGTGTGTGTGTGTGTGTGTGTGTGTGCGCGCGCGCGCGCGCGTGTGTGTGTCTAATTGTCACCAATGATGAACAGTCTCCTGCAACAGATAGAGATCGAATCATCCTCACTGAATCAACAAGTGTCCGTGGTATTCTCAGATAAACAATGGACATGAGAGAACTATAAAATGTCTGTTCTAGCCCATCCACCCGAAACCAGTTTCGGGCGGATGACTCTAGAACAGACATTTTATAGTTCTCTGACAAGTAACACTTTAACAACGAATTAAAAATAATAATCCATCACACATTCTCTTTCAATAACCAAAAAATAACGATTATCTACAAACAAACATACTGTGTAGGGTTATCCGTTTTCAATACTAATTTACTAAACTTTTCAGATTTTAGTTTTTGCTTAATCCTGTGTTTTTCCTGATCATTTTCAATAACATCATTTTCGCGCATACATTCATCAAATGCGTCTCTGTCTTTCATGTGAAATAAAACTACAGTCTTCAACTGTTCTCTAAAGTCTTTTAAAACCAAGTTATATTTCTGACATAAAATCCACACACTTATCCCAGCATGTCTTCCACTGAAAGCCAGTTTTGACAAAGTGTTTCTCTTTTTAACTATGTCTCTTTCTGCCGAACAGTCATCTATAATAAATAGTGTCTGCGTTCCCTCAAACAATTTATAAAAGTGTTCTAAACACTCACTTAGCTTATTGCTGGGATCAATTAAATATATGTCATCATCCGCCCATATAAACCTTCTATCATGATATGCTTTGTTCCATTTAAGTGTCGGGCAGAAAATTACAATATGATCAAAATTATAACGATAAACTGTTTGTAACAGATTGAGGATAAATATTGTTTTCCCACAACCAGTCTGTCCACAAATTAATGAACAATGAGGGGTTTTTGTCATAAAGTTTAACTGCTCCATAGTTTTATAACAGAATTTAATCTAATCCAGTTATTATGTTTATCATACTCTCCGTCAAAACTTGTTCAGTATAATAAAACCCTATGAGGCCTAAATGTGTAACATTAATCCAATTCAGTTCTGTAAGATTGTTTCTATTTAAGTCAACATTAATTTTGTTGCTTGTTGTTATGGTCTTAATATCCTCACCATTGTGAAGAACGACGATGGTAACTTTAAAACGTTTAACGTCTAAGTTTTGCCAGCTAATATTAATTCCTTTTATAAGGACGTCACTAACGCCCACAACCCCATCCCTCTCCACATCTTTAAAGACAGAAATTTCAAATATCATTGTGAACGTGTCTCCTAATTTTCTATGTGGAAAGAACTGTAATTTCGTAGAAGCTTCCTTTAAAACCGTTTCTCTCTGTGGAGGATGTACTGTTTTTCCCCTACGGCGTTATTTCAATCTCTTTCCGACTATTGTCCTTCGGCATAAGACTTACATGTAAAGGGCCAGAGTTGAATGCTTTTCTGAAACTTTTTTGACGGCTAAAAATGTAAATGGGCTTATGAATTCAAATTTTATGTCCCATTCTAAATATGGTTCTAAGTGCCATTTGCTGTCAGGTTTTCGAACTATTTTATATTCATACTGGCCAGCATTATTTGCTTCTACATTGCGTAGTTGTTCTAGTTTAGGAAACTTTTTGTTGTCGCCAACCTCTTTGCGTTTATAATCACCATCTTTAGTGTACTCAAAACCATACAAAGCGCCTATCTCACCATTCTGTTCAAAGTCCGCAACGTCTGCAAGGTCTTTTAATTCTAAGGTTATACACCTTACAGGCGCTAATGTAACTCCCGGTTTCTTCTGGTCCTCGTGACATTATTTTTAGTACAACTTATTATTTTATTTCCAAAACAATGTGCAGGTTATCACATTTCACGACTTTTCCTGCTTTGTCTGCGATTTTTTATATTAAATGATC
>CM031597.1:138787913-138793597 GCA_018398815.1 Conus ventricosus | reverse complement strand
GAGGTAGTTAACCACAAAACCACTCATTATTGGCTCATACAGGGAAGAAGACGACCTGAGGAGTTCATTTCAGGATATGCTGTTGCATTCATGCTATTGAAAACAGCCATCATACGACTGAAAATTGGGGTTCTACAGCGGATATTTTGGGGCCTGGTCTGGGATTCTGATGTTATTGTAATGTTCCATGCCAAATTCGAAATAAGGTTTTTCTTTGGACAAGGACATTTTGACAAAAAATGATTTCTTATAGATCAACTTCGTTAAAGATCCAAGCAAGACTTTTATGTTTATTTCCATTTTATTTCAGTGTGGAAAGCCTTAGTAGAGAGAGGGTCTGTGTTGCTGATCTTTGATGTGGCTTTATGGTTAGTCGTTCAGTGGTTTGATAATATGTGTATTTTTTTTTTACACATTTGGATGGCTATGAAATGATTAAAAGATGTCTTTTTTTCCAAAGCAAATGAATATTTACCGATTAGGGGTTACTGGCTAAGTTACTGTTTAGAGTTATTTGTGTTGTTTGCATGGATCATGATATTTATCTTCCCTTTGGAGATGTCGTCATGGGCCTGTCAACAGCATGAGATTCGTTAAGGGTTGTTCATTGTTGTTTTTATTGCTTGGAACATTCCATGCTCACATTGTTTTCTGTTCTGTCCTCACTCATTGCTTTACTAAATGTTATCCTTCCATTCAATCAGCTCTATCTTTTGTCCCTATGACTAACTCTATGTAGATGGCTGCTTTTTTTGTGACTAAAGCTAACACATCTGGGGTTTTTTTCATTTGTTCTGGCTTTATTTTCAGCAGCTTGGAATGTTTTGAAAAATTAGGACACTTTTTGCTAGGTGGAAACTTTCAGTACACAGATGGAGGAAGAAATATGGAGACTTGCCAGAAAGTCTGTTTTGCCTGTTTGTTGAGGTGGGGTTGTTAGGGTGGTTTTACTTTGTGTGTATGTGTGTGTGTGTGTGTGTGTGTGTGTGTGTGTGTGTGTGTGTGTTGTGTGTAAGTTTGTACTGCTTGTTCAGAGTTAATTTTTTGTGAGTGAGTGAGTGAATTGTGTGTGTGTGTGTGGTGTGTGTGTGTGTGTGTGTGTGTGTGGTGTGTGTGTGTTTGTGTGTGTGAGTGTGTGTGTGTGTGTCTGTGTGTGTGTGTGTGGAGAGAGAGAGAGGTGTGTGTGTGAGAGAGAGAGAGAGTGTGTATGTGAAGAGAGTGTATGTGTGTGTGTCTGTGTCTGGGGTGAGAGTGTGTGTGTGTGAGTGTGTGGTGTGTGTGTGTGTGTGTGTGTGTGTGTGTGTGTTGTGTGTGTGTGAGTGTGTGTGTGTGTGTGAGAGAGAGAGAGAGAGAGAGATGAGAGAGAGAGAGAGAGAGAGAGAGTGGTTTGTGTGTGTGTGTGTGTGTGAGAGTGTGTATGTGAAAGAGTGTGTGTCTGTGTCTGTGTGAGAGTGTGTATGTGTTTGTGTGAGAGAGAGAGAGATTTTAAGCTGGGAGTGCTTGCTGAGAGTTTGATGTGTTCAGAACATGGCAAAAAGCTGCAGTTCCTTGTGGAGTGTCCTTCGTCTTGGATATATATTATATATATATTATTTATATATATATATATATTATATATATATATATATTTATGTATGTGTCTTGCTTTTTTTGGTTTGTTACAGTTTTTTTGTTTTCTGTGGTGTGTGTCAGTTCGATTGATATTCCGCCATTGGTTTTGTGGCTGCACTGAACTGTGTTGGTTTTGACTTTGTTAAATTTATACAATGCAATCATCTGCTTCATTCATAACTTTTCTCTGAGGGATGTTGTGTCATTGTGGCTGTATTGAGCTGTGATTTCATCTCTCACTTTCTCTTTTGACTTTGTTAATTTTGTATTGTCATCAACTACTCCGTAAGTTTTCTTTGAGGAACTTTGTTTAAGTCGGGTATTTTAATCATCTATTTCATTGCTTTTCTCTCAGGGTAAGATGTACAGAATCCTTTTATGTGCTTTTTCTTTTCATTCATACCAAAAAAAAAAGACTGGTCTGCTCATTTTGTAGTCATTCATGTTGACATTTCTCTGTGGGACTGTCTAGCAGCATGCATACCTAACTATGTTCTGCCCTCTGTTTCTTAATCCTTGGATTTTGACATTTCTCTGTGGGACTGTCTAACAGCATGCATACCTAACCATGTTCTGCCCTCTGTTTCTTAATCCTTGGATTTTGACATTTCTCTGTGGGACTGTCTAACAGCATGCATACCTAACCATGTTCTGCCCTCTGTTTCTTAATCCTTGGATTTTGACATTTCTCTGTGGGACTGTCTAACAGCATGCATACCTAACCATGTTCTGCCCTCTGTTTCTTAATCCTTGGATTTTGCTCCCTGCCTTACTTCCTCCCGTCACCACCCTCTTCCTCTCCCCCCCCCCTTCTCTCTCATCTCCACCCCTTACCCCACTTTTCATTTTCCACCAGTCTTGTTCCACTGTCGGTCTGACCTGGCTATGTTTGTTTGTGTTTGTGTGTCACCTCCCTGACCTTGCCCAGCCCTCACCCCACTTGTGACCGGCTCTGTTCCCTGTTCCGCCAGTGGTGTTTCATTTTCCATGGGTCCTGTACCATTGTCAGTCTGACCTGGCTGTGTGTGTGTGTGGCCTCCTTGTCCCTTTCCCAGCCTGCACACAGTCCACCCCCCTTTTCCCCCCACCCCCATCAGGGCTGTTCTCCTCCTGCTTGGACTTGCTTCTTCAAGTCCTTGAGCACTCCTGGAAACAACGGCACTGTAACCTTGAAGCAGGTCTGGTGTGTCAGGATGTGCTGTAGACCATGCTGTGTTGTAAGAAGTGACGCCATGTTGGAATGAAAGTTAGGGAAACATTTGCATTTATACCCTGGAGGTTTCATGTCCATGGACGTTTGGTAGAAATGATGATGACACAGTACAACATATTTACCTGTCTGCGTGTGTGTGTGTGTGTGTGTGTGTGTGTGTGTGTGTGTGTGTGTGTGTGTGTCTGTGTGTGTGTGTGTGTGTGTGTGTGTGCTGGCATGTGTGTGCATGCACACTTTAGTAGTGTTGATCCTGACTTGGAGTGTCTTTTTGTGTTGTGTGTGCACCACATTGTCTCCATCCTCCTGTAGTAGACTGCTGAAGGTGTGAAGGTGTTCAGTTGTGTTGAGTGATGCCAGTGCCATCCCATGTAAGGAGCCACCCATCAGGTGAATAAGCCCAGTCCCCTTCAGGTAGACCCCCCCCCCCCCCCCTTGCTGTTGACCATTGCTGTGTGCTGTGCCAGGCCAGGGCCTGTGGACCACATGATGCTAACTGTCCCAGGGGGCGGCAGCCGTGAAACCCTCCCCCGCGGCACAGCTGAGGGAGACATGGCCGCCCTGACAGGTTTGACCTGGCCGCTGGCCCCCGCGCTTAACCCCCCGGCTTCTCTGGTACCTCAAGGTTGAAGGGTACCGGCAGGTTACAGGGTCAAGGATGTTATGCATTGATCAGGCTTTGGTGTGTACTTGGATCTGCTCTCTATACCGCTAAAGGCAGAGTCCCCTCTCCCCAGGGTCAGCGACTGGTGTTATCTAACTTCACCACATGCTAATGTATACATGTATCAGTCCACGTTTGGGGTGACACAAAGGTCAGACTTAGGTCTGGTAGGTGTCAGTGGTGTGCTGTCACTTCTCATGCCCTCATATCTGTTAGGAAGTTCAAGGGTGGCACTTTATCAGTATGTAGGTTATCACCTTCAGGTCCAGTGTCAAGGTCCATGGGAATATTCCAGTGTTGGAACAGAGCAGCAGCCCCTGTGTTTGGATGACAGGGGGGGGGGGGATGGATGAAGTCCACTGGTGGAGAGGGAAGGACAGGGACCTCTTGACACTGGGGACAGGACAGGCTAGGCCAGTCCTGCCGGAATTTTCCTCTTCCCTACCCCCCCTCCCAGCTCAAGGTTACAAAGCATTGGTGCTGACTCTGCTTTTCAAGTTATAATGGTGAGAGACAGACTGTTCAATAAACTCCAAGAGATCTCATTCAAATAAAAAGTATTTTGCACCGAACAGTAGTAGTATTTGTTTGTTTGTTTTTTAGAAAGAGGTTCCTCCATAAACTTAAATGACATACTCTTAAAGAGATAGAAACGGGAATGGAACAAGGAAAGTCCCCAGAATTGTGGGAGGGAGGAAGCGGGAGGGGAAGGTGGGCATGAAGGTGAGGAGAGGAATGGAAGGGGTTTAGAGCCTTCAAGAGTATTACAGGAATGGAGCTGAGGACTGGGACCACTAGCAGACAATGAAGCAAGTCTGGGGCGGGTGGGGTGGGTTGTGGGTCAGGGTGTTTCAGGGCAGAGACCTTTGGTTTTCACATACAATATACAGTACATATGAGGAGTCTGTGACTTGTTTGACCTGCTCAGCACAGTTTGTCTTCTAACCTATGTGAAAGGTTAAATGTGATGTTTCTTCCCACCCTCCTCACCCCACTGTTCACTCCACTCACAGCAGAAGGTGTTGAGAGAGATGCTTCATGTCACCATCTGTTCTTTCTGCACATGACTTACTGGTCCTCACAAGTTGATGGATAATGAAAATATCACTGCCTTATCTTACTCTTCGAACAGAGGTCTGTGTAGAGACACATGAGAAATAATGCATACACATTAAATCTGCTTCATCTTTCAGACAAAAAGTTAATCATGGGCATATCACGAGTCATACACATTTTGTTGTTTTGTAGTTATTTAAGAGAAGGCTTGCCAAGTCGGGTTAAGAAAGAGGAATATGCAAATTATGCAAAATTCCTGTGGAGGTGGAACTTTGGGGAAGTGACCTTGAGCAGCAGCTGCAGCGAAGCATGACCCTCGTCCGCAGACACTTGCGTCAGGCTTGCGATTACTAGTACTCGGTATTTCTGCCGGTTCATATGATAAAACACTGACACAGACATTGGCCACCCCACTGTGTACTCATTCAATTTTCGGTCGACCTGGTGTTTGAGGTGGGAAAGTAGACCATCGCATTTGTAGCATTTTGTACCGATCGTCATGACAGGCGACTGGTTTTGTTTGACCTGTTGCCTTTGCCCTGTGTGCCAGGTCAGTTTTAAAGATGACTAGCGCTATCACTGGTTGTATCAACCTCTTGTGGCAGTGTTGCTCTCTTGTTAGTGAGATTACTCAGTGCGTCAAACAAGAAGTGGGACAGATATGCTGCTGATAATGAGAGAGCCATAAGTGTAAATGACACCCAGCTGCTAGTGTTCAAAATGGGATGTTTGCTTGAAGTTCTGAATTCAAAAGCAGTTTCAGTACATAGTGTTTATATCGGATGAGGATATCTAGGTGTTCGTTTTGGTTGTGGTACACTTTTCATTTCTCCAGGCTGTTCAGCTGCCACCCTACCCTCCTCACCCACCCTCCAATTATTATGAAAGTGTTGTGATTTCTTCTTTCTTTCTCCTTTGCGTGTGTGTGTGTGTGTGTGTGTGTGTGTGTGTGTGTGTGTGTGTGTGTGTGTGTGTGCAGTTCTGTCTATTGAATAGAATTGAAAACCTGCCAGTGATGATAAACTGAACGCTGAAGACTAGGAATATTCCCCCCCATCTCCCTTTACCCCCCTTCACCCAAACACACACACACACACACACCCTCTTGTCTCTCTCTCTCTCTCTCTCTCTCTCTGTCTCTGT
>CM031597.1:138752913-138782913 GCA_018398815.1 Conus ventricosus | reverse complement strand
ATCTCTCTTTACACTGAGAGATAAACTCAGTGATCCAAGTTTCTATAAAGTCATGGCCTTCAAACAACATTGGCCTAAGATCCAGACCAGGAGAATAAATAATTCTTTCACTCCTTGATGCTATACCTGCATCAGAATTTGGACTCGCTCCATACCATCATGATTCTCTGTCTCTCTGAGACAGTGTATCGCCCCTCGAATTCTCCTGTCACTGGGTGATGAGTTCCCACTCCTCTCCCTCGTCTTCTCCTGTCTCTGGGAGATGACGAGTTTCCAACTCCTCTCCTGGAGTCGTTAATTGCCGGGCTGAATACCGGTGTGTTCCCCACACCATGGCCATCCTTAACCCCCTCACGGGGTGAAGGTGAAGGTGAAGGGCGAGGGTGAAGGGTGAAGGGCTGCAACACGAATAAGGTTCGTGTAAGTAACCTGCTTCTTAATTCAACATATGAATTCTTTCTCTTTTCTTAGGTTTTCCCCTGTAGCTTTCCCCAACTATCTATGGCTACCTGGTAATGACTGGTCAGCAGTGAGGACCAGCGTCCTGACAGGTTTGAGTCTCTAGGCCATCTGCTGGGCTAAACCGATTCTTTCCTCCCTCCTCTAGTGAGTGCATACTCAGTGTTTAAAACACATGACCAGCACCTTACCAGCCTTGTTATAAACTATCACTCAGAGGTCACTTTTACCCATGACCACGTTTGTTTCTTTAATGAGTTATTCTCACAATTATTTGGGGACGCCCCGCTACATAGTCAAGCCACATAAATATTCTTCCTTTTTAGTTGTGGCATGGGGAAATGATTCATATCACTAACTACATGTGATGGAGCATCACATGCCTTGATGTGAGGCTACGTTCACATGACACCCCCCATCTGGGTGAAAAAATTTTCTCCAGAAATTTTTTTTTAAGGATATACAACTTCACTTAAAACACATCTTCAGCCATGAATCTCAAAATGTGTATACATCACACATGATTCACCAAATTAATAATCAACGTATAGAATCAATCATCATGATCCACCATAAATAGCATATTTCAAACTTTCAGTCTTTCTAAAAAAAAATTAAAAAAATTCATAATTGATCACCACATCTCACAAGATACATTTCACAAATTTACATGGACAAAACAATTAGGGATATTGACAATTCAAAGTACAAATTGTGTTTATATATTAAGATGTGAGCACATTTTTTTCCCTTGATCTTTGTCTCACATCATATGTTTCAAAACCCTCATGAAAATGAGAATATTTCTAAGTGTAAATGTTTCTCATAGACATGTAAACAAAATAAACATAGTTTTAAACATAGTTTTTCCCCACATGTAATGTTATAATCCATTGAAAAGTGAAACATATTTTCCATTGTTGTCATTAACTTATGAAAACAATAGGTCTCACTGCACAATCAAAACATGTGTATATACATTTAAAGAGTTATTTGCTCATTACTCATACATATATATTCATCTTCACAAGCAAGTTAGACATAAATAGTTACATGATGATTTTTTCATTGTTTACGAAAGAATAAGCAAAGGAATAGATATGTAATACATCAACATCAAGTAGTTTTTGCTTGTAAAACTATAGTCACTTCAACAAGCAAATTAAGCATAAATACCACTTGATTTAAACAGTCAGTAGCATACAATGCATTGTCAAATGTGAGCACACCGTAATCGTTAAGAAAGACAAAAAAACAGGAATAGTCTTTCCCTTGAAGACAGTTACATTTGTCCATGAATATTCATACACGTGACAATAAATCTGCCATGACATTTTGTGTTCCAGGCATGGTTCAATAGTAACTGGAATTCCTGCAATGCCAAAGGACCACCTTAATAATCTGCTGTTCTTAGTTTTGACGATTGCAAGAACGTCAATGGCCTATGGTCAGTCTGTAACCGAACTTTCTTCAGTCAAGAACCTGGCGAACTTCTCACATGCCCATACAATAGCAAACACTCTCTCTCAATAGGGGGTATTTCTCCTGTGTCTTGAGAACTTTTTACTGGCGTATTGCACGGGATGTAACAAAGCACTTTTTTCTGCAACAGTACCGCTCCCATTCCTTTGGAACTGGCATCGGTTCTCAAAATAAAGTCTTCTGAGAGGGAGGGTAACAACAGAACAGGAAATGAGTTAAGGGTGTTCTGAACACACTCCAAAGCCTTCTGGCACTCATCAGACACACAATACTTTTGTTCTTCGTCCCTTTCGTCAGTTCAGTCAAAGGGGCCGTCAGGACGCAAGTGGGGTACATATCGTCTATAGTAAGACAACAATCCGATGAGTGACCTGATCTGTTTCTTTGTAGTGGGTTTAAGTAAAGATAAAATCTTTCCACTTTCTTTCCTTCTGGCATCATTTTTCCCATGAAATAGTGTGACCCAAAAACTCGAGAGTTTGAAAAACCGGCACGAATTTTGGATGGTCTCGCAGTCAAACAAACCTCTGAGTCTGGAAAAACAGCTCGTAAGTTAGAAAGGAGGTCACTCCATGACTTTGCAGCAACAAATGTCATCAAAAAACTGACTGCACCACATTCATGGAGTTTCAGGGCTCGCATCATTCTAGCAAAGAAGCTGGGGCATTTTTCAAACGAATGGCATTTTTGTCCATTGGAAAGACCAAAAGGTGTTTGAAATGCTGTCTTTTCTTGTCAGCTTCAGCCATTGGAATCTGCCCAGTATCCTTTAGTCAAGTCTACTTTCACAAAATAATTTCCTTCTGGAGCTGACACAGAAGTTCTTCAATGTCTGGGATGGGCTCGGCATCGAACACAGTGATCTTATTTAATTTCTGTAATCGATGCAGAAACGCACCGAGCCATCAGGTTTGTCCATCAATACAACTGGTGAGCTGTACGGAGATGTAGAAGGTTCTGTGACCTTTAAATCCAGCATTACTTTGATTTCTCTCTCGACAACCTCTTTTTTTGCAAATGGAGGGGGTATGGTCTGGTTCGCACTGGTATTTCAGTAGTTAACTGAATACTATGGGGTTCAATACCAGTCACTGTACCTGGGGTATTCTGTCAACATCCTGAAAGTCTTTCAAAATTTCTTGAGCTGTTCCGTTTGACTTGAAGACAAATCATTCGACAAAATCACATCATCATAGGTTTCACCTTTGACAGACAGAGTAGGAAGGGGTACAACATCATCTGCACTGGTAGATGTTAACACTCCTACATTTGCTGTTTTCACAACCTTTGATCTGTCCCTGTACGTTACATTGGGTACAAAATCATCACTGATATTCTGTCATGTTGACATCAGTTTCTGACATAGGACATATCCATTCAACTGACTGGTTGATGGCAACATTTTGTACGTTCAACATACCTCTTCAACATGTTCACATGGAATACCTTCTCAGTGTTTGCCATTTTGATCTTATAATTAACTGCAGAAAGTTTTTCGACCACCTGAAAAGGACCCTTCCACTAACACGAAGCTTGTTATGTTCATCAGTGAGTAGTACAAGGACTTTATCCCCTACAACTGAAGGAACGTACTTTGCTTTTCTGTCTGCAAAGACCTTGTACACATCTGTTTTCTCTCAGCTGACTGTTTGTCCGTTGGTATGTCAGTGACAGTCTGTTTAGCAGCAGAAAGTATTGTCGTCAGCGTCTCGTCTTTTCCCTGCATTTCTTTTAGATCATCTGGGGTAATCTGGAGTTCATCCAGTTTTGAGACTTTTAGCAGCTTGTAGCCTTTCCTGCTCTTGATGTCTGATCTGGTACCACAAGACAAGGAACAAACGATCCTCCAGCACCACCATGTCTGTAGCGACACCTGGCAAATTGCCCAAGATCAAGTCGCAGACTGGGTTATTGATAACACAGGCGGTGAGAAATCCGGAGTAGTACGGTGTATCGACCGAAATTTTCGCCAGTGGAAACGTTTCAATCTTGCCTCCAAACGACTCACTTTTGGACAGTGTCCAGATACTGGTTTCGAAGCACGAAAGATTTTCTTACACCAGCAGTAGTGCATCCAGTGTCTCGCAAAACCGAAGCCTGCATCCGTTGATGGCTCGTTTTCTAACACCAGTCCTCAACAGATTGATCTGGTGCCAAAACAAGGCTTCTTCACAATCAGTGGAGGACTAATGCGATTTTGAATCATTTGGTTTGAAAGGGCAATTCTTTTTAATGGAACTTACCTCACAAAAGAAACATTGCATTGTCTGATCGGCAGCTGATGATTTTGTGAACTTCTGTTCTGTCCACGAACTGGCCCAAAAGGTCAACGCGGGTGGTCGTTGTCCACGACCTCGGAACGTTTGCTGAGGAGCAACAGGTCTTTCCGGCGGTGAGTACTGGTACTGACGAAAGTCATCGAACCGCGGAAGATCCCTGTCTGTTCTGGATAGGTATATCCTTGAGGACTCAGAAATGACCCACGATTTCCTTTCCTGTAACTCCCTGTCCCGATGGGATAGTACATGACGCATGAGACTCAAAGATGGAAAATTCTCCTTTCCTAGCCACGCCCTTATCTGGTGTGAGCGATACAATACTGATCAGCCATCTGACACATTTCCTCAACGCTTTCAAATTGCCTTTCTTTAAGGAAAGTGGCCAGATCTTTGCTCACGCTCTGGAAAAGTTGTTCTCTAAGAAGGAGATCTCGCAGTGATTGAAAAGTTTTGTTCGTTTTAGATAAATCGATCCATCCATCCAAACAATGACTCATACGGATTAGAAACGACGGAAACGATTCTCCTTTGTCAGGGCGCACAGAACGGAAACGTTCGCGAAAACGATCAGCAGAACATTGAAATTTCTTGAGTAGTTCTTCTTTCAACTGATCCCAAGTTAATTTTGTTTCGCCGCGAGTGTGTGGTACAGTGCAAAGCGCTACCTTAAACAACGACGCAATATACAATGTCCACTTTTCTTTGGCCAACCACAAGACGTTGCGTGACTTTCAAAACGGAAAAAGAAGCTATCGATGTCATCCGTTTTTTCCCGAAAGGCGGTAACTTTGGAATATATGCTGTTTTTGGTTGAGGCGCGCTTGCGGAACCGACTGGTGGAGGTTCTCTCGATGCTGTAATCTTCTAATCTCAGCATCGGTCTCTAATTCTAACTGTCTCAACTTAATTTGACGTTCTTTATCTTCAGCTTCCCTCTGTAGTCTTCTTTCTTCAGCTTCCTCTTGTAGTCTATTTTCTTCAGCTTCAGCTTCCCTCTGTAGTCTATTTTCTTCCCTCTCTCTTAGCTGTCTGCCCTATCTATGCATTGTTGCACATAGTTAGTAAGTTTTTCCATCAAAACCCAAGCGTTCCACTTGTTGAACATATTTATCAAAATTCATCCATAATGAAACATCAACAGATATAAACACAAACAATCTCTAAGTAGGAATAAATATAAGGCGATATATGATGATGTTTTATGTTTCACAAAACGTAATTTATAGTATATGCAAATAAAGAATTCAATTTCGGTGTAAACAGAAAACAGCTTACTAAACAGGGTAGATATCAAATCCAAGGAATGTATTTTTCCAAAGTAATTTGCAAACTGCTATCAGTTTGGAATTTAAAAAAAATGAAGTTCAATGCAAATCCGTTTTTTTCCCAAGAAAGGAAAAAACACAATAAAGTTTTCTGAAAATAAATTCTTTATAAAGTTTTAGTTCTTAAATGTTCTTGTTGTTAGTCTTTCTTACTTAATTTTAATTGAATTTACAAAACAAATGTATCGCCTTATACAAAAATGATACAAATTTACAAAACAATGGAAGCACAAACAATTAAAAAGAGGGGAAGAAACACAAACTAGCGGAAATCCTACCTAAAAGATGAAAATGTTGAAAAGAAAACTAGATAGGAGCTTATTGAAGAGAAGTGTAGAGATTTTGAAAAGGGGGTGAAAGGAAATGAAAGGATACACAGGTCGGAAACAGTGAGAAGAAATCAGAAAAGCAAAAGAAGCCTCAGACAGCACCCTAGTGGTCACTGTCTCCGTGAAACTGGAGACGGGTAAAACAAATCATGCACAGTATACACAATACTACAGTAATAATACAAAATGATAAACAATCAATCAATAAATACACATTCACCAAACGCAAAGAAAAAATCACAACACCAAAAAAAAAACAATAGAAGAATTTATTAGGAGGAGTCTTCCCCGCATTGTCAACCTCTGTCCTGTTGAAGGAGACAAGGTTGGTTCAAACTCTGGGAAAAGGGGGACTATTTGAAATGAAACGATAGGACAGAGAAAGAAAAAATAACAAAATAAACCTAATAAGGCAATCACGGCTGCCCACTCTTGAACTAATCGCTCAATGTAGCGAGAAGCGGTGGGGCTCACCGATCGGGGAAAAGGACAAAATAGGGAATCACGGCTGCTCCCACTCTTGAACTAGTCGCTCAAGGTAGCGAAAAGCGGTGGGGGCTCACGATCGGGGAAAAAAAAATTAGGAACTTACAAACAAACAAAACCACTAGCAAACTCAGAGTCAGAAATAAGAGAGAAGTCCTCACTCGCACACATAAACAGAAAAAAAAATGCAAATACACAGTAAACAATTAAACTTTCTTTTCTTTTTTTTTCTTCCCTCAAACCTTGACGGTACAATAGAAAATTTTTTTTCAGGCCCGAGGGTATAAATACAAATCTTTCCTCTTTTTTCCTTCCCTCAAACCTTGAGGGTACAAATCAAAATCTTTTTTTCTCAGGCCCAGGGCACAAATAGAAATCTTTCTTTTTTTTTTCCCCAAACCCTGAGGGGACAACAGAAATCCTTCCTCTGAAGGTACAAATAGAAATCTTTCTTCTTTTTTCCAGGGGGAAAACAACGGCACCTTCGTCGGTGAAACTGGAGTCGGGGTCACCACTGTCACACTGTCACTCTTGCACACATGCATTCATGGCACAGCATTTACTCATACGCCACAGCAATCTTTCCAATCAACCAAAAGGCGCACTACGAATGTTTTTCTTCTCCCCCTCTCCTTCAGGGATAAACACTTTACTAAATCACATCAAACAATTTATAAACAGATTTTATATATGTATCTCTCTTTACACTGAGAGATAAACTCAGTGATCCAAGTTTCTATAAAGTCATGGCTTCAAACACATTGGCCTAAGATCAGACCAGGGAATAAATAATTCTTTCACTCCTTGATGCTATACCTGCATCAGAATTTGGACTCGCTCCATACCATCATGATTCTCTGTCTCTCTGAGACAGTGTATCGCCCCCTCGAATTCTCCTGTCACTGGAGTGATGAGTTCCCACTCTCCCTCGTTTCTCTGTCTCTGGAGAGATGACGAGTTCCAACTCTTCCCTGGAGTCGTTAATTGCCGGGTGAACTATCGGTGTGTTCCCCACACCATGGCCATCCTTAACCCCTCACGGGGTGAAAGGTGAAAGGTGAAGGGCGAAGGGGTGAAGGGTGAAGGGCTGCAACACGAATAAGGTTCGTGTAAGTAACCTGCTTCTTAATTCAACATATGAATTCTTTCTCTTTTCTTTAGGTTTTCCCTGTAGCTTTCCCCATCTATCTATGGCTCACCTGGTAATGACTGGTCAGCAGTGAGGACCAGCGTCCTGACAGGTTTGAGTCTCTAGGCCATCTGTTGGGCTAAAACCGATTCTTTCCTCCTCCTCTAGTGAGTGCATACTCGGTGTTTAAAACACATGACCAGCACCTTACCAGCCCTTGTTAAATATCTCTCAGTGGTCACTTTTTACCAATGACCACGTTTGTTTCTTTAATGAGTTATTCTCACAATTATTTGGGGACGCCGCTCACTAGTCAAGCCACATAAATATTCTTCCTTTTTAGTTGTGGCATGGGGAAATGATTCATATCACTAACTACATGTGATGGAGCGTCACATGCTTGATGTGAGGCTACGTCACATGACATGCATGCTGTCATTCATTTTCAGATAAATACACGTCATCAGTGTTTTTCAAGGAAAACTGCTTGCCATCATTTCATTTTCAGACAACTACAGATGAGTGAACACTTTTAGAAAACTGCATCTTCTGTTTCAGAACAGAGATTGCAGAAAATGTATCCCAACAAGTTCTACAGCTGGATGATACCGCCTCTATGTTCTCAAACACTCTCTTCAACTTGCAGGTACTCTCTTTTATGACAGTGGTTCTGTTGGGTAGTTGGTGAGAAAAACAGAAAGCTGCAGATGGGGCTGGGAGAGGAGAAATGGAGATGGAGGAGGGAATGTGTTTAGCAGAGGGAGGGGGGGAAGATTGCGGGGCTGTGATGGAGGTCAGAGAGCAGTGAGCTGAATGCACAGTCACTTCTCATGTAAACACAGCAAAATGTTAGAATTATGAAGTATTGTCTTACTGTATGTTACATACTGTTTCGCTGTTGGATAACAAGCTTGCGTAATCGCTGGACATTTAGGTCTTAAGAGTATGTACGAGTGATTCTTGCTCTTGTTTTCATAAGCTTTGAATGGTGATCAGAAATACTGACAGAAGGTTTGCATTGACGTTGCTTAATGAGGAGGAAACCTTATCATGAAAACAAAAAGAAACCAAGAAACACGAAGGATGAAGCATTGTGCTTCACTTTGTTCCAGAAACGTACATGCTGGCCTGCATCATTGACTTCTTCACATCAAAACGGAGTTCAAGAAGTGAGTTGTCTTGGTTTTTACAGCCCCTTCACAATTCATCTCACATGTTGTCTTTTGTCAAACTCACACCTTATTTACCACATAGAAATGTGGTGTGCATATGAGCACACACTCACTCACACACACGCACACACACACACACACACATGTACATGCGTGCACACACACACACACACACGTGCACATGCACGCACACCGCGTTGCGAGTGCGCACGCACACGCACGCAACACACACACACACACACACACACACACACACACACACACACACACACACACACACACACACACACAACAATGCATGCTTGCATATACACTTACTCATGCATGCACACACGTACACATACCACCTCATGCTCACATAAACACATACAAATACAGACACTCAGACAAGCAGAAACACAAATACACGCACACGCACACACACACTCACTCACTCACTCACTCAGGCATACTCGTGCACACTCACACAAGCATACTCACACACAGAAAAAGAACTGTAGCTCTGCTGTTTTTGATAGTTCAGTGATGCAAAGGTTTGTAAATAGAAGTTGTTGAGATTTAAGAATTTCTTTTTTCACCTATGCTCATTGTTTTTTTAGTTTTTAACTTTTACTGACGGGTGTCAAACAGTCATGCAATATTTCAGAAACACCTTTTGGGAAAAAAACCGAAAACAAGCACAGCAAAAACACACGCGCGCACGCACGCACGCACGCACGCACGCACGCACGCACGCACGCAGCACGCACACACACACAACACACACACACACACACACACACAACATTCACTCACAAAGCCATACACATAAATCAACAAACACTCCTTCACCTTTTTCTCTTTTACTCACCCACAGGCATGCACGCTCTGACCCACTTGTGCTCTTGCATGTGCATGCACTCTGTCTCTCTCTCTTATGGTAGCCAGATTTCAGTCTGAATGGAATAGGATGAAATGGATGATTGAACTGACTGGGGGGTATGACAACAGCTCAAAATCCCTCGATTTCAAACGAAAACTTACGGTGATAAATCTTTTTCTTTTCAGGGTCCGGTTTCTTGGAATAAACTACAACAGCTCAAAATCCCTTGATTTAGAACGAAAACTTATGGCGATAAATCTTTTTCTTTTCAGGGTCCGGTTTCTTGGAATAAATCCCAATACCTTTGCGTAGTTCGAACTCTCTGTTTTCCTTCAAGGCATCTCTTAAAACAACCCTCTTCACCTATCAGTAGCAGTTCTTTCTTCCCCTTCCCTTGCCCATCAAATTGATTCTGCGACTAATGTGAGTGTGTGTGTGTGTGTGTGTGTGTGTGTGTGTGTGTGTGTGTGCGACTAGTGTGTGTGTGTGTGTGTGTGGGTGGGTGTGTGCGCATATGTGTGTGCGCACATGCTGTTGTGTCCGTTGTTGTGCGAGAGTATGTGGGATCATGTATTGTGTGTGTGTGTGTGTGTATATGTGTGGGTGTGTGTCAACTTGCACCTTATTTGCAGATGCATGGTACTTATTGCAATATTCATCTTCTTATTGGTTTCATTTATGTTTTCTTTAACCTTTTGTGTATTTGTAAGGGCTTAGGGCTTATGATGTAAGATTAAGCGCCATAAATGATCATTATTATTAAGGGTGAGGTGGATGTGCATTGCCTTGTGCAGGAAGAAAGAGGGCATTGACTGTGGAGACATTTTCATGTCCTACAAATCCATCTTCCAGGACGTCAGAGCGGCTGTCGACTGGGTGCACATGAAGGTCAGCCTCTGTCACAGTTGCTGATAACCCTGTCTCTTCCTCTTTTTGTACTCCCAGTTCTTATAGAACAGGGAGTACTTTAGAATGGGAACGAAGAAATGCTGTGTGTGTGTCTGTCCGAGGTCAAAATGTGTTCTATTCGCTCCAGACAAAATACTGGGCCGATCTTTCTGAAAATTTGTAGGTATGTCCTTTATGGGTCAAGGATGATGCCGATGTGTTATTTTACGTTATAGCTGTTACTAACGGCCATAACGGCCCAAAACGGGTTTCCTTCTGTATGGAATATCTTAGAAAGTACATGGCCGATCTTTCTGAATATTTGTAGGTATGTTCATTATGGGTCACGGATCATGCCTGATGTTTTCTTTTACCGTTACTAACAGCTATAACGACCAATAACAATTTTCTTCTTTATGGAAAATCTCAGAAAGTACATGGCCGATCTTTGTGAAAATTTGTAGGTATGGTCATTATGGGTCACAGATGATGGTGATGTTTACCAGAATAGCCGTTACTAACGGGCCAAAACGTTTTTTTCCTCTTTATTGAATATCTCACGCATATTCAAGATAAACTGGGGCACGTTTATATGCTTTGCATCTTGTTTTTTTTCTGGGGGTCTTTAGGTCAGCCCCTGTCACAGCTGCTGATGCCCTGTCTCTGCCTCTGTTTGTTTCTGGGAGTTTTAGGTCAGCCTCTGTCACAGCTGCTGATGCCCTGTCTCTGCCTCTGTTTGTTTCTGGCAGTCTTGTCATGGTCTCGCTATCCTTCCTTTTGTTTTGTATCTCTTTTATTTGATTTCTGCTGCTGTTGTTCATTCCATTATTCATGTTCTTTGTCCTTCATCTGCATTTTCTCCTCAGTTTGTCGGTGCCCCCCCCCTCCTTTTTTTTCTTTTCTTTGTTCACTACTTTTTGGTTCATGTCTGTATTTTCATATTTCTAGTGTTTGTAAAAAAATGCTGTGTTTGCAATGGTCACTTTATGCAGCTTTCAGCTAGGTTTTTGTATATTTGTTGTTGTTGTGTTCATTCTGTTTCTTCTTCTTCTGCTTCTGTGTACGCAGGCTGATACTCCTGTGGACACTCCCGTATAGACAGGCAGGTATTGATCCCATCTGCTCAACAAAGGGAGGGGAGTTTTTTGTGTGTATGACGTTTTTTTATCCCGCCTTTAAGGCAGCCATACTCTTATCTTCGGGGAAGGTGCATGCTATGTGTACATGTCGTCCATACCAATGGCCAAACTGGCCTTCTCTTCCGAAAGTTGGTGATGGATTTTACGTGTGTGCAAGATGTTATGCGTGAGTTCACACACGGAACTTGTTTATAGTCTCATTCGAAGGACTGTATGGGAAATGGAGTCAGAACCAATGTTAACTCCGAGGGAAAAATCCCCCTGTACGAAACGGCCGGCAGAGATTCGAACCGCAACCCGTGGATTACAAGTCCAGCGCTGTACCAACTGAGCTATTCTGGCCCCGTTCTGTTTTCCATTCTGTCTTTATAAAGCCGTCTCCTTTTCTCTCAGGCCATCAGTTTTTTGTTACCATTTTCTCTCGCGGGGACCCTGAGAGCAGTCATCTGCATAATGTTCCATGCTCCTAATGATGTGTCAAATTATGTTGAAGAAGACCAGCTGTGCTTGTTCCAGACGATATGGAAAGTAGAGCTTAGATCTGCTCAGGTTGCTTGTTGTTGCCTTGGCATTGGAGAAGTGAGTCCACTCACAGGTACTGAGGATGGTAGGGGGGGGGGGGGGGGGGGGGGGGGGGGGGTGAGGGGGTTTCTCTCTGTCTATCAGTTTATCGAAGATACTGCCCTTGACAGGCGCCGTGTTTTGAACATTGTGCTGAGGAAAAGGGTGAGGAGATGGCAAGGAGGAGGAACTCTGGTGCACAGACAGTTTGAAAACTGAGCCGAACGAGAGAATTTGGCCAAACAGGACGAGCTCATTCTGTGTTCAGTGATGCAAGGGAGATCACACCAAGGGCTGTTGCAGGGAACAATTCTTGCATGCCAGTTATATGTTGCTTTTTCTAGTTGGTCACATCCAGATCTGTGAGAGCGTACAGTAAACTTAGGTAGGCAAAGACCAAGTAATGCTGTTACAGGGGTGTTGTTTCTCACTCGTACAGTAAACTTAAGTAGGCAAAGACCAAGTAATGCTGTTACAGGGGTGTTGTTTCTCACTCGTACAGTAAACTTAGGTAGGCAAAGACCAAGTAATGCTGTTACAGGGGTGTTGTTTCTCACTCGTACAGTAAACTTAGGTAGGCAAAGACCAAGTAATGCTGTTACAGGGGTGTTGTTTCTCACTCTGTGAGTGTGCCACTGTCCGCTTGCCTCAGCCCAAATGACCACGCTCCTGTCTTGTGTCTGTCCCTCAGGGTGACCTCAAGTCGGAGACCATCATGAACCTGGAGAAGTATGTTCACAGAGATGAAAGGCTACCTGTGCTGCTCAACAGGTAAAAAACATCAGTGTGTAATGTGCCTGGTGTTGGTGATCTGTCCATTTGTTTTCAGCTATGTTCCAAGCATTATCTTGACTTTTGAGAGGTTTCCATAAAAAAAGTACCACTTGCTTTCTTGTGTGCACATGTTTGTGTGCCTGTGTGTGTGAGAGTGAGAGTTTCAGCACTTCCTGAAGGAGTCTACACCACATTTGAATTGTTTGGAGACTGGGTGGCAGCAGTCACTGACATGATCTACAACTTGATGTTTTGAACAATTGAATCGAAGGGATCCAGTTGACACTGTTGTCTGCTCCTGATGAGGTGGAAAGTGGGTGATGGGCCTGTAACGTTTCGACCATTTTGAAAATCCTTAATCAACCATCTTGAAATACCTTCCCCTCCAAATAATAGCTGGTGATCGGAAAAAAACAAACAACAAAAACATCCCAAATTTCATTTTGAAGCATTTTCTTTTACTGCAAGTCGATTTCTAGCATTGAAATTTTGTTGTAGGTTCCAAGAAATGCCAGTTTAGACCTAATAAATTACAGAAAAAGTACTGCTGTAGAAGGAAGGGAGGGGGAAGGAGGGGGCTGTCCTTTGACCCAGCCAAGGTGGTCTGTGCAGCCCCCTCCCCCCCCCTCCCCCCACTGCACCCCCTCCCACATCCCTGCACTGATTTTGTTTTATTAGTCTCAAAGGTTACTACCAGTATTTGTGCCTGAGACAGGTTGTGTATGTGTGGGGGAATTGAATCCACCGCTAGGGATGATGTTTTGGCCCGCCATTGTCTGTTGGCCTCAAAGCAGCACGTGGCGGGTGAAGCATGGAGCAGAAAGTTTGTTTCTAACAGCTCCAGTTATGTGCAGACTTGCTTATAGCTGCCCGTCCCCCACCTTCCACCAGAAAGTTTGTTTCTAACAGCTCCAGTTATGTGCAGACTTGCTTATAGCTGCCCGTCCCCCCACCTTCCACCCAGAAAGTTTGTTTCTAACAGCTCCAGTTATGTGCAGACTTGCTTATAGCTGCCCGTCCCCCCACCTTCCACCAGAAAGTTTGTTTCTAACAGCTCCAGTTATGTGCAGACTTGCTTATAGCTGCCCGTCCCCCCTTCCACCCAGAAAGTTTGTTTCTAACAGCTCCAGTTATGTGCAGACTTGCTTATAGCTGCCCGTCCCCCCACCTTCCACCCAGAAGTTTGTTTCTAACAGCTCCAGTTATGTGCAGACTTGCTTATAGCTGCCCGTCCCCCACCTTCCACCCAGAAAGTTTGTTTCTAACAGCTCCAGTTATGTGCAGACTTGCTTATAGCTGCCCGTCCCCCCACCTTCCACCCGAAAGTTTGTTTCTAACAGCTCCAGTTATGTGCAGACTTGCTTATAGCTGCCCGTCCCCCACCTTCCACCCAGAAAGTTTGTTTCTAACAGCTCCAGTTATGTGCAGACTTGCTTATAGCTGCCCGTCCCCCACCTTCACCCAGAAAGTTTGTTTCTAACAGCTCCAGTTATGTGCAGACTTGCTTATAGCTGCCCGTCCCCCCACCTTCCACCCAGAAAGTTTGTTTCTAACAGCTCCAGTTATGTGCAGACTTGCTTATAGCTGCCCGTCCCCCACCTTCCACCCAGAAGTTTGTTTCTAACAGCTCCAGTTATGTGCAGACTTGCTTATAGCTGCCCGTCCCCCACCTTCCACCAGAAAGTTTGTTTCTAACAGCTCCAGTTATGTGCAGACTTGCTTATAGCTGCCCGTCCCCACCTTCCACCCAGAAAGTTTGTTTCTAACAGCTCCAGTTATGTGCAGACTTGCTTATAGCTGCCCGTCCCCCACCTTCCACCAGAAAGTTTGTTTCTAACAGCTCCGTTATGTGCAGACTTGCTTATAGCTGCCGTCCCCCACCTTCCACCAGAAAGTTTGTTTCTAACAGCTCCAGTTATGTGCAGACTTGCTTATAGCTGCCCGTCCCCCCACCTTCCACCCCAGCCCATGTTCATAGTCATGTGCCGTCACAGGGTCAGATGTTCATAGTCATGTGCCGTCACAGGGTCAGATGTTCATAGTCATGTGCCGTCACAGGGTCAGATGTTCATAGTCATGTGCCGTCACAGGGTCAGATGTTCATAGTCATGTGCCGTCACAGGGTCAGATGTTCATAGTCATGTGCCGTCACAGGGTCAGATGTTCATAGTCATGTGCCGTCACAGGGTCAGATGTTCATAGTCATGTGCCGTCACAGGGTCAGATGTTCGTAGTCATGTGCCGCCACGGGTCAGATGTTCATAGTCATGTGCCGTCACAGGGTCAGATGTTCATAGTCATGTGCCGTCACAGGGTCAGATGTTCATAGTCATGTGCCGTCACAGGGTCAGATGTTCATAGTCATGTGCCGTCACAGGGTCAGATGTTCATAGTCATGTGCCGTCACAGGGTCAGATGTTCATAGTCATGTGCCGTCACAGGGTCAGATGTTCATAGTCATGTGCCGTCACAGGGTCAGATGTTCATTAGTCATGTGCCGTCACAGGGTCAGATGTTCATAGTCATGTGCCGTCACAGGGTCAGATGTTCATAGTCATGTGCCGTCACAGGGTCAGATGTTCATAGTCATATGCCGTCACAGGGTCAGATGTTCATAGTCATGTGCCGTCACAGGGTCAGATGTTCATAGTCATGTGCCGTCACAGGGTCAGATGTTCATAGTCATGTGCCGTCACAGGGTCAGATGTTCATGTTTATGACCTTGTCACCCATATCACTGGTAAGCATGAACACACACACACACACACACACACACACACACACACACACACACACAACATACACACACTCAAAGATGCATGGGCACACGAATATGTAGGTGTTGATGACTTGGTCACCAATCACAAAGAATCAAGAGAGATACAAGATGAATGTATTTTTAAAAAATAAAACCCGACACATGATACAAAATACCAATGTTTATAAGACTAGAAAGTTTACAAATCCATGAAAATATAACACGTAGATAGTTTCGGGTTTGCCTTTATGTGATAGTTTGGGTCTTTTTACTACAAAAAAGAGCCTCACAATAGTTTTCTGGTTTGCCTTTATGTGATAGTTCAGGGCTTTTCACAACAACAAAAAAGCCTCACAATAGTTTTCTGGTTTGCCTTTATGTGATAGTTCAGGTCTTTTCACTACAAAGAAAGCCTTACAACATCTGTTCAGTTGTGGTGCACTCAATGTGGTTTATCTTGCACAGGTTGCGTCGACATGAGCCAAGACTGTATGATCACTAACAGTGATTATGAATATTCAGATGTAAGAGACCTATTTTTCTTTTTCTGATTATGCTGTGTATTGGATTCCATCTCTTTCCGTGTTGTGTGTGCTTGTTTGTATGTGTGTGAGTGTGTGTGTGTGTGTGTGTGTGTGTGTGTGTGTGATGTGGTGTGTGTGTGTGTGTGTGTGTGTGTGTGTGTGTGAGTGTGTGTGTGTGTGTGTGTGTGTGTGTGTGTTGTGAGTGTGTGTGTGTGTGGTGTGTGTGTGTGTGTGTGTGTGTGAGAGCATGTGTGTGTGTGTGTATGTGTGTGAGTGTGTGTGTGTGAGCATGTGTGTGTGTATGTGTGTGAGTGTGTGTGTGTGAGCATGTGTGTATGTGTGAGTGTGTGTGTGTGTGTGTGTGTGTGTGTGTGTGTGTGAGCATGTGTGTGTGTGTATGTGTGTGAGAGTGTGTGTGTGTGTGTGTGTGTGTGTGTGTGTGTGTGTGTGTGTGTGTGAGTGTGTGTGTGTGAGTGTGTTGTGTGTGTGTGTATGTGTGAATGTGCACATGCAAATTTCAATGCTTGTGCGGTATTACGATTGGTTTTGTATATTTTGAAATCTGATTTTTCTGACATATTTTCATTGCATATTTTGATTTGCAAAACATTTGATGCTTCATTAGCGTTATGCTAATATCAAGGTTCTGAAATTGCTTTGAAACTGTATAAAAGTCTTTGTGCATTATAGAGATTATTTTTTTTCTTGGGCGGGGGGGAGTGAAAGGAGGTAAGTGGATGAAGGGAAGGGAAGAGGGAGAAGCGAGGTGCACAAGTGCCCATTATTCTGTTTACCAGTGTTTAAATTAGTGGATGAAGGGAAGGAAGAGGGAGGAAGCGAGGTGCACAAGTGCCCACTTATTCTGTTTACCAGTGTTTAAATTCTTGAAAATGACAGTTCAGCTAGTTGCAAATTCATGGTCTGGTCACATTGAAAAATGACAGTTCAGCTAGTTGCAAATTCATGGTCTGGTCACATTGAAAAATGACAGTTCAGCTAGTTGCAAATTCATGGTCTGGTCACACATTTTCTGGACAGAAGTTTGGATGTGAAATGTGTAAGAAGAGTAACTTGAAACATTTTTATTCTTCTCATCTGGAAGTGCCATAACTTCGAAACCAACACAGACAGAAACATTTTTTTCCCTAGCATGTTTGCATCTACGCCTTAAAAGTTAATGGATGAACTTTTTAATGTTATGAAGAAATGTATGTTTGTTTCAAAAGTTCTTTCAGTATGTCAGTTAGTTAGTTTTGTTTGTTTGTTTTTTGACCTTCTGCTCATGCTTATGTTTTTGTTAGGGATTTTTACGTTGGACTGCTAGTTCGTAATTTGATGATGTTCTTTTGTTAGGGTTTTTTACATTGGACTGCCAGTTGGTAATTTGATGATGTTCTTTTGTTAGGGATTTTAGCAGTCAAATGGTTAATTGCTGTTGTCACTGTTTTTGATAGGGGGTAAATCTTCACACTTGGATTTCATGTAATTTTTGATATATTTGCAGAAAATCATGAGCTATCTGCTGGATTTCCCTGCTGAAGTGAGTTGCATTGTTTTTTCCCCCGTTATTTTCAGAGTGAAGCTAGTACGAGACAGTTAGTGTGTTTGTGTTTGTTGAGAGGTGAGGGTATTGAGAGAATGGTTAGTTCAGTCTGTAATGTTGTACAGAGGGGAAAAATTCCTTGCGGAAGGTTTAAGTGGTCTCTGTCCACAAGAAAGCAGGTCTTTTGAAACATGTTATGTGAATGTGTTCATGAAAGTGGAGACTACAGAACAAAAGATTTGGAATGCTTGTTATCAACTTCACTGAATGTTTTAACACTTATGAAAACTAGTGTTCGATGGTTGCACGTGTTTATTTTTCTCATACTTACCCATCCAAGCAAATGCCATATGCCCACTTGGTGTGGAACAATGCCATATTAGCAGGATGCCTAAGATGAACAAAAGTGGGAGAGCAAGGAGCTGACTATGCCTCCATAACCTGTTAGGTCAACGGAGTGATAGCCCTTAGTGAGTTTATGTCATGAATTGTACTTGGATATAATTCAGTCGTCTTCTTTTCATTAGCAATATAATATGCCCCCTCTGTTCATTGGTCTTTCGTCTGAGTTTTCTGCTGCTGCTGGATCCTCTCAAGGAACCCTTTAAACTTGCTTTTGCTTCGGACTTGGTCCTGTCTTCCTCCACAAGTTGACAAGTTGATGAGTGATGATGATGATTTTAATTACAATGCTTTAAGTTCCAAACCCGAAGGTCTCTCTCACAAGAACTGCAGTTTCCAATGCCAGGTCTGTCATCCAAGCCCACCCCTCCTATTTCGACCCTTCTCTCTTTCCTCAGGGATGCATGCGAAGTCATCTGTGTCTGAAGTGAAGATGTCTGATGAGGTTTCCCCACCTTGTTCAGGCTTCTAAAAGAGTGTGGCAGTTCTGTGAGGCATTGAATCAGAATGCTGCCAATCCCTTTTAGTTCTGTGAGGCATTGAATCAGAATGCTGCCAGTCCCTTTTAGTTCTGTGAGGCATTAAATCAGAATGGTGCCAGTCCCTTTTAGTTCTGTGAGGCATTGAATCAGAATGCTGCCAATCCTTTTAGTTCTGTGAGGCATTGAATCAGAATGCTGCCAGTCCCTTTTAGTTCTGTGAGGCATTGAATCAGAATGCTGCCAGTCCCTTTTAGTTCTGTGAGGCATTGAATCAGAATGCTGCCAATCCTTTTAGTTCTGTGAGGCATTGAATCAGAATGCTGCCAATCCCTTTTAGTTCTGTGAGGCATTGAATCAGAATGCTGCCAATCCTTTTAGTTCTGTGAGGCATTGAATCAGAATGCTGCCAATCCCTTTTAGTTCTGTGAGGCATTGAATCAGAATGCTGCCAACCCCTTTTAGTTCTGTGAGGCATTGAATCAGAATGCTGCCAATCCTTTTAGTTCTGTGAGGCATTGAATCAGATGCTGCCAGTCCCTTTTCCCTTTGTCAGGTTCCCTCTGGGTTCAGGCTGTTTACTTGGAACAGTTTACCGTTACCATGGATACTTGCTTGGCTATGTGCATTGAGTGTTCCAACCCTGACCTAGGTTTTTCCTCATTTGTTCAATGCCAAAGTGTCAGACTTCCAGTTTCCACCTTTTAGGGAGTTTGCAGTTGTGCCAGTGATCATGTCTGCTTCATGTCTTTCCTGGAGTTGTCCTCTGTCTCCAGATTGAGTAGTCTTAGAAAGGTCAAAACTGTGAAGCTGACCTTGAGAGAATTTTGCACCTTCCCCAAGATCCAGCCACTGTGTATGGTGTGTGCTGGTCCTCAGTCTCCCTTGTGAGAGTCCTCTCATCTCTGTGTGTCTGGAGAGACAGAGTTGGGGGACTCGTTTCCATTCTTTAGTCAGTCTTAGAGCTTCTCTGAGGCCATCCTGTTACCAGGGGCCTTTCTGTTTGGTGAGATATTGTCTAAGGACTGGGATAAGATGCATGAAGTAAGGTGCCCTCTGCCCCTCAACCATTTTCGGCCCACTGTCTCACTATAAGATTCATGAAGTAAGGTGTCCTCTGCCCCTCAACCATTTCTGCCCCACTGTCTCACTATAAGATGCATGAAGTAAGGTGTCCTCTGCCCCTCAACCATTTCTCCCCCACTGTCTCACTATAAGATGCATGAAGTAAGGTGTCCTCAGCCCCTCAACCATTTTTCGGCCCCACTGTCTCACTGTAAGATTTATGAAGTAAGGTGTCTCTGCCCCTCAACCATTTGGCCCACTGTCTCACTATAAGATTTATGAAGTAAGGTGTCCTCTGCCCTCAACCATTTGGCCCCACTGTCTCACTATAAGATGCATGAAGTAAGGTGTCCTCTGCCCCTCAACCATTTGGCCCACTGTCTCACTATAAGATGCATGAAGTAAGGTGTCCTCTGCCCTCAACCATTTGGCCCCACTGTCTCGCTATAAGATTCATGAAGTAAGGTGCCCTCTGCCCCTCAACCACTTTGGCCCCAGTGTCTCACTGTAAGATTCATGAAGTAAGCTGGTCTTTATGTTATACATTACTTTTTCATTTTCTTCATATCAAGGTGATAGGCTTGTGTGTGAGAGTGAGATTGTAACTGGGTCATGTACACTTTATTTGTGCATTTATGAGATATAAGATTCATGAAGTAAGGTGTCCTCTGCCCTTCAACCATTTGGCCCACTGTCTCACTATAAGATTCATGAAGTAAGGTGCCCTCTGCCCTTCAACCATTTGGCCCCACTGTCTCACTATAAGATTCATGAAGTAAGGTGCCCTCTGCCCTTCAACCATTTTGGCCCCACTGTCTCACTGCCTCCTCCTCCTCCCCTTGTCACTCCTTTTGAGGGCAGTAGTCAGCCCAGCCCAGGCCTTCCATTTCCTCCTAGCCCCCTCTCCCCTTGTCACTCCTTTTGAGGGCAGTAGTCACCCCAGCCCAGGCCTTCCATTTCCTCCTAGCTCCCCTCCTCCCTTGTCACTCCTTTGAGGGCAGTAGTCAGCCCAGCCCAGGCCTTCCATTTCCTCCTAGCTCCCCTCCTCCCCTTGTCACTCCTTTTGAGGGCAGTAGTCAGCCCAGCCCAGGCCTTCCATTTCCTCCTAGCTCCCTCCTCCCTTGTCACTCCTTTTGAGGGCAGTAGTCAGCCCAGCCCAGGCCTTCCATTTCCTCCTAGCTCCCTCCTCCCTTGTCACTCCTTTTGAGGGCAGTAGTCGGCCCAGCCCAGGCCTTCCATTTCCTCCTAGCTCCCCTCCTCCCCTTGTCACTCCTTTTGAGGGCAGTAGTCAGCCCAGCCCAGGCTTCCATTTCCTCCTAGCTCCCCCTTTCCCCCCCTCCATCCTCCAGTGGTGTTGATTACTGTTGCCATTGTTTGCATACCATGGACATATGTGATGTGTGTTGTGACAGGACGGACAGAAGAAAGAGTGGGACGTCGTACTGGGACTGCGTTGTGGTGGATGCCAGGAAGCCTCTGTTCTTTGCTGACGGTACAATACTGCGTAAAGTGGACAAGGTAGTGAATCCCTGTCGCAGTCACTCTTTCATCCTTGTGTTCACTTTTCTGACTGGGATGCATCAACAGCTTGGCTGATCAGTATGTTTTGTGCTCATTTTTGTTTTTTTTTGTTACTGAGAGAAAGTAAGTTGTTTAAGTTTATGATTTTTCTGTTGTGGAATCTGTTGATCAGAAAATCATGATTTTTTTTATGAAGCTGGATGTTTATTGAATGTGTGTTTGTTAGCCAAAGGCCTTTTCAGGCAAATAGAATCCTGCTTTTTTCACTACTTATCCATTCCTCCAATACAGACACGCATGTATGCACACAAGGATGCGTGTGCGCAGGCACACACAAATTTGCACACACGCACAGCCCTTCCAACACAGAAAATGACATAGATTTTGTCTTCCGAGTGTAACTGCATGATAAGAAAAGGTATATCCAAAGATACTCAGTGCATTACTCTCACCACACCACTGGAATCTAAAGTTTGACCACAGATAATATCTTCTTTTTATTTCCACGTAAAAACTGTAAGCTTTTATGCTGTGAATTGTGTGGAACAGAAGACTGGCGCCCTGCAGATTGGTCACCACAAGGGACCGCTGCAGCCTGGGGAGGTGTATTCTGGAGGTGAGGCACTCAGCACTGCCACACACCATCTCAGTCCACTGGTGGTGTGTGAACATGTGCTTTGACTCAGTGTGCGAGAGAGTGAGAGAGCAAGAAAGACTCAGAACATTTTTTTTGTGTGGTCCAATAAATGTGTTTTGATGTGGTCGTTTCCTTTTCAGACAGAAAGGTATTTAAAGCAGGCTATATAGAGAACTGTAATATTTATGTGAATGGTTTGGGTTTTTTTTTTGTATTTGTTTGTAGTTTTGAGTGATTAGAATGTAAGAAATATCTGAGTCGAAATGATTATCTTTGGGGGATGGACAGTCTTTTCATTCTAGAAATATCCATAAAATCATAGGCTCCTCTCATAAAGATATCTACTTAAGTTCATGGTGTGAAGTTTTAAATTATTTTCATCAGTTGCCAGTTTTATACTTGTATCCATTTTAAAAATTTGGTTTAGCAGACCGACTTGAAAGTCAGGCCAGCTGCCATGGCAAATGGTTAGCGTCTTGGACTCCGGCTGGGAGGTTGTGGGTTCGATTCCCATCAGAGCCATGTAAGATTTTTCTGCCCCAACCTGCTTCTGCCCGGAGTTGAGTTTGCTACAGGCTCGGTTGGGAAGACTGGGACCACACAGTCGAGTTTCATCCACTTAATGGATGCATCTCTGAGAATGTTGCTTTAAATTTCCTGATCAACGCTGCAGGTATCTGTATCTCTTGGGCCTGGTTGAATACAGCCCTGTTATGCAGTCTCAGACTGGAATGGAAATAGGTAGCATCGTCTTCATCATCCTCATTCTCATCGATCAGCATCAGAAAAGGTCTTTTTTTCTTTCTTCGTACGCAGGCTGATACGCCTGCGGACACTGCCTGTATAGACAGGCAGTGGAGTTTTGTGTGTATGACCTTATCCGCCATTAAGGCAACCATACTCCATCTTCGGGGAAGGTACATGCTGTGTGTAATGTGTCATCCATACCAACGGCCAGACTGGCCTTCTCTTCCGAAAGTAGGTGATGGGATTTTACGTGTGTGCAAGATGTTGTGCATGCGTTCACACACGGAACCTCGGTTTATAGTCTCATTCGAAGGACTGTGTGGGGAATGGAGTCAGAACCAATGTTAACTCCGAGGGAAAAATCCCCTGTACCAAAATTTGAACCCGCAACCCCAGGATCACGAGTCCGGCTCCCCGTCAGGTCAGATAAATAGATCTGCTACTGGTAAGCTGAAGCCCAGTACTACCTGTCACAGCTGAGTGCTGAAGCCGGAGGTGTTGGGCCAACATGGCGCACTCTAATAAACCACAACACCACGCACTTTGCCCTATGATGATACGCGGAAACCGATTTAACCGAGATGGTGCTCGCCCTGTGAGGTCCCCCCAGGCAGGTGCAGTGCCGGACTCTTGGCCTCAAAGGAGCCCACCCTCAGCTACTGGAGGTCCCTTCGTCTTGTCCTGTGGAGACAGGGGACAAGCAAGGAGAGCGACTGGCCAACAACCCAAGAAAACACAGGGAGACCCCCGACATCAACATCATGCAGTGGAATGCAGAAGGGTCAGCAACAAGAAAGAAGAACTAGAACACTTCCTTCATGAAAACAGCATCAACATCTGCTGTATACAGGAAACACACCTGCAAGAGGGGAAGCCGTTTAAGATCAGAGGCTACCGGGTGTTTTCGAACGGACGAAAAGGGAGAACAAAGGGAGGAGTAGTGACACTGGTGAGAAATAACATCAACGCCTCCGAAGTAAAGAAATTCACTGGTGAAGCTGAATACATAGAAGTCAAGGTGGTCACCCAAGACAGCACGATCAACATCATCAATTATTACTGCCCTGATGACAAGATGCTGTCCCTTGACACAATCCAGGTCCCAGACAGCGGCTTCCTCATCACTGGAGACTTCAACAGCCGGTCCCAGAGTTGGGGATATAACAACATTGACAACAGAGGAAGAAGTTGAAGTTTGGGCAAGATGAACACCCCCTCATTCTTGTCAATGATCCCACTGATACACCTACCTTCTACTCCCGCCGCTGGCGCACCACCACGACTCCAGATCTGGCTTTCTGCACTGACGACATCCACAGAAAGATCAGAAGAAAGGTTGAAGAACAACTTGGAGGCAGTGACCATCGCCCAGTTGTCCTTACTATGCGTGCTAAAGCACAAGGACAGCCACAACATCCGCGAAGGAACTACAAGAAGGCACAGTGGGGCTTGTTCAGCACACGCACCAACGAGCTGACAAGAAACATAGTAGTTGAAGGAAGGAACATCAACAATGTAGTCAAAGAATTCAACACCAGCGTTTCCCAGGCAGCCAAGGAGTGCATACCAAGAGGAGCAAGAAAAGACTAACACCCCCTACTGGACGAGTGAGCTACAGAAGACACATGATGCTCTCACAGAAGCAAGGATAGAGGCTGAAACCAATCCCAGCCAGGAGAATAACATCAAACTCCAAGAAAGAAAAGCAAAATTCTTGCGGACCAAGTTAGAGAGCAAAAGAAGAAGTTGGAGGGGAGAAAACAGCAAGCCTAAACATGGAGAAAGACACAACAAAGCTTTGGAAATTGACAAAGGCCCTGAATGAAGAAAGCACCAGTGGCCAGAAGATCACCCTAGATGATGAAGGAAACACACTTACAGGAAGGGCCGCAGCCAACAACTTTGCAAGAGCTTACGCTGCAGAGAGTAACATCAACATAAGCCAGCACCAGCAGAAAGAGATACGACAAGAAGAGAGGGAAAGAAGAGCAGGAAAAAGAGGTACCAGATGCCATGCATACTAACATCAGCTTGGCGGAAATGAAGAAGGCCATTAAGAAGTTGAAGAAAAAGAGTCTCCGGGACCTGACACCATAACGAATGAAATGCTTCAACACTTAGGAAACATCGCGCTTCAGAAATTGCTGGACATATTCAATCTCAGCTGGAAGCAAGGCCAGGTACCACAGTGCTGGAGAGAAGCCATAATGATACCCATCCTCAAACGTGGCAAGAACAAAGTAAAGCCCAAAGCTATCGTCCCATCAGTCTAACAAGCTGTGTCTGTAAGACCCTGGAACGCATTATCAACCAACGCCTTCAACTTTACCTGGAGACAGAGAGCATCATTGTCCTGAGCAAGCTGGCTTCAGACAGTATAAAAGTACCGAAGACCAAACCACACACCTCTCACAGGTCATAGAGGATGCTTTCCAGGCCCAGAAGGCAGGCCTGGCGGTCTTTATTGACCTACAGAAAGCGTTGACAAGGTCTGGAAAGACGGTCTCCTGGTGAAGCTTCTGCGTTGCGGCATCAGTGGCAACATGTACCAGTGGACCAAGTCGTACCTACACAACCGAAGAGCCAGAGTGTCGGTAGACGGCCGCTGTGGCCAAAAGGTGTTGCTGAGACAGGGAGTTCCCCAGGGAGGCGTCCTCTCCCCCTCTTTGTTCATACTCTTTATCAACGACATTGTAGCAGAACTACCAAGAGGTGTCCAAAGCGGCGCTATATGCAGACGACCTGGTGCTCTGGTGCTGTGAAGAGCATGCAACAACAGCAACTTATAGGATGCGGATCGCCCTGGAGAATGTTGCAGCATGGGCTGAAAGCTGGTGCGTAACTATCAACAGGGAGAAGTCAACTGCCCCTCTTTTCACGCTATCCCAAAAGCCAAGCTGGAAAACTCACCCTAGGAAACGCCACACTAAGGTATGAAGACCAGCAAACATACCTGGTGTTACCTTTGACAAGAGAATGACCTGGAAACCTCATATCAACCAGGCAGAGGGGAAAGCCAGAAGGAAGCTGAACATAATGAGGAAACTGGCGGGAACCACATGGGGCGCAACTGACAAGATCCTGAAGTCAGTGTACCAGGGTACAGTAAGACCACACCTTGAGTACGGGTCCATGTCTTGGATGACAGCTGCCAAGACACACCTGCAGACCCTGGACAAAGTCCAAAACCAGGCACTGCGTATCATCACTGGTGCCATGAAGACCACGCCAATTCAGAAGATGGAAGAAATATCAAGCATTCCACCGCTCTCCAGCAGGAGACAGCAAAAGGCAATGACCCAAGCCAACAAGTTCAGGTGCTCACAGAACCACCCAATGAAAGACCGACTCCAAGCACCATCCTCACGCAGGCTAAAAGATCAAGCTTTGCTGTGGAGTCTAGGGCCCTGACCAAAAAATACCCAAAATATCCTCCCAAAACAGGTCATACCCCTCTCCTCTCTCCTTGACGCACCACCCTGGGAAGACAGAGAAAACAACATCACTGTCATCACAACCATTCCCCATATCAACAGTAAGGGTGACCATGATGACCAAGTGTTGAAGACCCTAACACTGGCAATGCTGGAGGAAAGATACCCCGCAGATTCCTGGATCAGGGTATACACAGACGGCTCTGCCACCAATGCCCTTAAAAATGGAGGAGCTGGGGTTACATCCAATACCCCAGTGGAGAACGGACAGAAGAGGCGCTACCGACAGGCCTTCATTGTACCAACTACAAGGCGGAAGTTGACGCTCTCACACAGGCAGCACACACCATCGCCACAGGAGCAGACACAACATCCAGGTTGTCTTTCTAACAGACGCTCTGTCTGTCCTTCAAGCCTACAACAGTGACAGGCTTACCCTCATTGAAGAAGGCACTGAACAACATCAAGAGTCTTCGAACAGTGCTTCAGTGATCCCCTCACACTGCGGCAATTGAGGGAAACGAAAAAGCAGATGAGATGGCCAAACAGGGCGCCGCAAAAGAGCAGGAAGATAACGCTGTAAGCCTTGAAGAGCTGAATACCATCACCCAAAACTCTGTTTCGAACTCCGGCACAGAATGGACAGCCTCCACCTGCTTGCAAGACCAGAGCAGGTCACCATCTTCAGGCTGCGAACAGGGCACAACAGACTAAATAAACACCGCCATTCGAAACTCAAGGTTGTGCCATTCCCAATGTGTCCTTGTGGAGAGGCTGAACAGGACACGCCCCACATACTACAGGAATGCGGGAACTTCCGATGGTTGAGAGAAGAGCTGTGGCCAGAGCCTACCCCGTCGAGGACAAGCTGTACGGCACGGTGGCGTCCCTACAGAAGACCACGGCATTTCTGGAACGAACCGGTCTCCGCGTGTGAAGGCAACGAGAAGAAGAAGAAGAAGACGAGTCCGGCTCTCTACAACTGAGCTATTCCGGCCCCCAGAAAAGGTCTCAAATTCTGTGGCCCTTCATGCCCTGCTCTCTTGGTGACCTCAGCTTTAATGTCCTTTTCATGTCTGTGGTCTTGGTTTGGTTCCATTGGGGTCACCAGTATTGGCAAATTCTTGGGTCTGTCGTTGGACGGACGTGGGGGCGCCCTCTGGAGGGAAAGCTCACTCGCGCTGGCTCTGCGACTAAGCAATTATTGTCGTCAGTAGGGGGCTTAGTAGGTGGTGTCCTGAGTGTGTTGGATCAGAACAGGCGCCACTGAATACCATCGAAGTGACTCGGCAGCAGAGCAATGTCTCCTCCGATGGGTTGTCTCTTGATGACTTGACATCGACTGCTCCCTGTGGAGTGCAGGGGCTGGGACGGGCTGTGGCTGTGGACAGGGGGTCGGAATGAGCTATGTGGGTGCAGGGGCTGGGACGGGCTGTGGCTGTGGACAGGGGGTCGGAATGAGCTATGTGGGTGCAGGGCTGGGACGGCTGTGGCTGTGGACAGGGGGTGGGAATGAGCTATGTGGGTGCAGGGCTGGACGGGCTGTGGCTGTGGACAGGGGGTCGGAATGAGCTATGTGGGTGCAGTGCCACTGAGGTGGCAAAGAAGATGGGACAGCAAAAGAAAACATTTTTAATTGTTACTCGGATGTGAGTAAAAATTGGAAACTTTTATTTGCGGGGGAAAAGAACATATGTGTATCATCTACAAAACAACTTGAAATGTGAATAGCTGATAACTTAGCAGTGACACTCATGATGTCACTGGCGTGTACTACAATATGCTGTGTGGTTGAATATTAATATACAGAATCGGCAGAAGGAACATAGAGAAATGTTGACTTCATATGCAAATGATCCAACACACATAAAACCATGAGCTGCGTCATCAAGAATGCAAAGCATGAGAGGACAACCACCACAACTTACACTGGAACCAAACAAGCAACGGTCAACCAGATGGCAAGATCAAGAACCTAACAATGTGATTATTTTGCTTGGCTCAACATTGTTTTACTTTACTTGTTGGTGGATCTGTTATTTGAGTATCACTGACTTTTTACAATGAGGTAAAAAAGTTGCATAACTTGTGTGTGTGTGTGTGTGTGTGTGTGTGTGTGTTGTGTGCGTGAATGAGGAAGATTGTAGGATGGTAGCAATCCTGTTTCAGGACTGGGGATTCCTCCCCACATGCCCCCTTGTTGTTGTTAAGTGGCTGTATAGTTTTTGCATTGTTTCTGCAGGTTCCTGTGATGTGGTCTCCAAACTGCTAGAGCCAGAGGCAAAGATGTCCTGTACGTTGGTGACCATATATACGGCGACATTCTCAAGTCCAAGAAAATTCAAGGCTGGCGAACGTTTCTCATTATCCCAGAGCTGATGCAAGAGGTTCGGGTGGACAGAGAAGTGCGATCTGTTCGAACAGGTCACTGCGCTGGAAGCCAATCTGTCGACATCTACAAGTGAGTCATTATTCATTACAGTGTCATATTTATGAACCTTTGAAACAGTGAATGGTTTTGCGGCTGATTTCGCTTTTCACTTTTCTTTGTGTAGAATATTGTTCTTGTCCTTTACTTTTCATTTTTCTTTTTTTTTAAAGAGTGCAAATGCATGTGGTGTCTTTTTTTTTTTTTTGTACAGGACTTTCTTTCTAAATGCTGCTGATCTGCTGTTTTTGTTCAAGAGCAGTTAGTGTATCGCATAGTCTTTGAAGGGCTTTAAAAACTTATGTGTCATTTTAAGTGATTAAATTTCTTGATAAATAACTTTGAAGGTAAAGGAAAACACAGGCAAAAAAGTGGATGTCAATGAAAATTGTGGAAGTTTTGTGAAATTGTGATGTTTATGAAAGAGGCTATGAACCTTGCCATTGCTGTGAAAAGTTCTTAGACTTCACTTTTTAAAAAATCTGGTCATACATCAAACAAAAGTAGTTTTTGCTGAAGCTTGTAATTTGTTCTGCCCAGAACACATTTGTTTTTTTGTTGTTGTTTTTTTCCATCAGGAAATAAGTGATTCAAAGTCCTTAAAAGGGAGAACACATCGTAGGTGAAATAAGTGATTCAAAGTCCTTAAAAGGAGAACACATCGTAGGTGAAATAAGTGATTCAAAGTCCTTAAAAGGGAGAACACATCGTAGGTGAAATAAGTGATTCAAAGTCCTTAAAAGGGAGAACACATCGTAGGTGAAATAAGTGATTCAAAGTCCTTAAAAGGGAGAACACATCGTAGGTGAAATAAATGATTCAAAGTCCTTAAAAGGGAGAACACATCGTAGGTGAAATAAGTGATTCAAAGTCCTTAAAAGGGAGAACACATCGTAGGTGAAATAAGTGATTCAAAGTCCTTAAAAGGGAGAACACATCGTAGGTGGAAGGATGGTCCATGAGAAGGAAAAGGCTGGATGTTTTGAGGCGTAAGCTGTGTGTCAGTGGTGAGGAGGAAGGAACAACAGTGGGGAAAAGGCTGGATGTTTGAGGCGTAAGCTGTGTGTCTACTGTCAGTGGTGAGGAGGAAGGAACAACAGTGGGGAAAAGGCTGGATGTTTTGAGGCGAAAGCTGTGTGTCAGTGGTGAGGAGGAAGGAACAACAGTGGGGAAAAGGCTGGATGTTTTGAGGCGTAAGCTGTGTGTCTACTGTCAGTGGTGAGGAGGAAGGAACAACAGTGGGAAAAGGCTGGATGTTTTGAGGCGTAAGCTGTGTGTCAGTGGTGAGAGGAAGGAACAACAGTGGCATTTATAAATGAAAAGTCAACACTGATTAAGAAAGGGGCAAGCTTGGGACGACGAGTGGAAGATGGGCCAAGTAAAAGTCAGACTCTGTAGGACACAGGTTGGGGGAAGGAGGGGGGGGGGGGGGGGGGCGGAGGGGAGGGTGTGGGGAGGTTGGAGTGAGGGTAGGAGGGGGGGGTGGGGTGTGGGGGGGATGGGGAGGGAGGGGAGGGGTTGCAGGGGGGGGGAGGGGGGGGGAGGTGGAGAAAATGGGGTTGTGGATGTGGATGTGG
>CM031597.1:138745140-138752813 GCA_018398815.1 Conus ventricosus | reverse complement strand
CCCCCCTTTTAAAAAAATAGAAGGGTTTATATGGACAGATGTTGACTATATTTAGTTAACCCTAGCAATAAACTGAGTGAGTGTTTAAAACAGTTTATAAAATGTTTGAAGGAACGCAGACACCTATTTATTATTGATGACTGTCAGCAGAAAGAGACATAGTTAAAAAAGGAAACACTTTGTCGAAACTAGCTTTCAGCGGAGACTGTGGAATAAGTGTGTGGATTTTATCCCAGAAAATATAACTCGGTTTTAAAAAGACTTTAGAGAACAGTTAAGACTGTAGTTTTATTTCAAGAAAAGACAGGACTCATTTAAAGGGATGTTTGCGCGAAAATGTTGTTATTGAAAATGACCGGGAAAAAACATAGGATTAAACAAAAACTAAAATTGAAAAGTTTAGTAAATTAGTATTAAAACGGATAACCCTGCACAGTTGTTTGTTTGTAGATAATCGTTATTTTTTGGTTATTGGCGTTTCTTGTCAGAGAACAGTAATATGCGCTTGCGTGTGTGTGTGTTTTGTGTGTGTCTGCCCGCCTCTCTGTTGTCTGTCTGTCTCTCTCTCTGTCTCTCTCTTCTCTGTCTGTCTGCCGGTGATTCTCTCTCTCTCTCTTCCCCCAACAGGAAAAGGCGGCTTTAGGCCACTTTTGCCCAAAAACTCGGTGGAGGGTGAAAGTGGCTTAGAATGAAGGTTTTCCTGTTCTCTTGGGCCTTTGGTTAAAGGGGGAACAAACTTTAGTCCCTTTGCAAGAAGTTGACGCTGGGGATAAAGTCAAGTACAGATATCTGGAATAGTTGTCACCAATTTTTCCACTGGTGACTGGTTGGAACTTGAAGTGTGGGTTGTTCCTTGGTGAGGTTCTGCAGTTTAGAAGCTTTGGTTGCTTGTAAAGTAGCATGCAGTTGGTGGTTTGCATTCGGGTTGTTTCGATAATCAACATTGACGTGTGTTTATTGCATAGGGTGTAAAGTGATTATCTAAGGCGTGGGTTTCAGGCGGTCAAGTCGCTGGAGTGCCATGCAGTAGTTCTGTACTGTAGAGTTCATCAGTTTGAAGCTGGTGGAGCGAAGGATGCAAGACATTTGATGTTGAAATGCCTTGGGTGGGGTGACACATGGAAATTAAGCAGAAAGCCATTGGGAATCAGCCTTTGTTGCAAGCAAGTTCTCATGGAATACAACGTGGCTTGTATATCTGGTCTTGGTCAGGATGCACTTCAGGTAGGAGACTGCAAGGGACTGGGGGATGGTGGGGAGGGCCTGGAAGGTTGACAGGGCCAGGGCGAAGAACTTTGAAGTTGAAGACATGGTTGCAGCCGTTGGTGTAAAACACAGAAAAGTAAAGTAGTGACTGCTGTACTCGTATTCAAATAAATAAAGGGAAAAGGTGGCAAAAGGAGTACCTGGAGAGGGGATGTTCCACGTTTCGTGTCGTAGACACTTCAACAGGGAATGAAGCTTGATGATAGTTGACTTGGGTCACTGAACACAGTTCATGGTTTGAAGGGGTGGAAAGGGCAGAGGTGGGAGTGGTGGACAATATTGAGTGTAGGGGTGATCATAATTCACAATAGAAATGGGGAGTGTTATGGACAGCAAAGGAAGGGTGAGGGAGGGGGGGAGGGGGGAAGAAGAAGGGAGGGGGCAGGGGGAAAAAAAGGGGGGGGAGAAGAAGAAAGGAGGGGGGGAGGGGGGGGGGGGGGAAGGGAGAAAGAGGAGGGCTGATGGTTCATTCCCTGACATTGAGCCCATGTGGGCTCAAGGTGCCAAGGCGCTGTATTAACTGGCTTTCCATGTATTTTCGGTAGTTCCCTTCTTGACGACCATTTCTCCAAAGGGCTGCTACTCTGATGTGGGAAAGATGGTGATGGTCCGAATTGAAATGGTTTGCCACAGGCGTGTCTTTTCCTGTGAGGATGCTGTCTCTATGTTCTTTAAAACGTTCGTTTAGAGATCTGTATGTTTCACCCACATACATCTTGGGACAAAGGGTACAACTAAGAACATAGACTATATTCTGAGTCTGGCAGGTGAAGTAGAGACTTCAGTGGAAGCTGCGTCCGGATGGGCCTTGCACGTAGTTTGTTCCGATTAAAGAAAGGTCACAGGTTTTGCAATTTGGGTTTTCTTGCACAGGAATTGCCTGGTTGGGTTTGGGGGGATGAAGGGTGAAGGTAGAGTGCATCCAGGTGGTCAACACGATTTTTGTCCCTTTTGAAGGGACTGCAACCAGTCTTCAACTTCAAAGTTCTTTCGCCCTGGCCCTTTCAACCTTCAGGCCTCCCCCAACCATCCCCCCATCCTTTCAGTCCCTCCTACCTGAAAGAGCATCCTGACCAAGACCAGATATACAACCACTTGTATTCCTGAGAACATGCCTTGCAACAAAGGCTGATTCCAATGCTTTCTGCTTAATTCCATGTGGTCACCCCAGCCCAAGGCATTTTCAACATCAAATGTCTTGCATCCTTCGCTCCACCAGCTTCAAACTGAAGACTCTACAGTACAGAACTACGCAGGCACTCCAGGCGACTTACAGCCTGAAATCACGCCTTTAGATATCACTTTACACCCTATGCAATAACACACGGCCATGTTGATTATCGAAACAACCCGGATGCAAACCACCACTGCATGCGAACTTTACAAGCAACCAAAGCTTTCCTAAACTGCAGAACCTCACCAAGGAACAACCCACACATTCAGTGCCAACCAGTCAACCAGTGAAAAATTGGGTGACAACTATTCCAGATGATCTGTACTGACTGATCCCCAGCGTCAACTACTGCAAGGGACTAAAGTTTTGTATCCCCTTCAACCAAAGGCCCACCAGACAGACATGCTATATGACTGGTGAACGATTTTCCGCCGACTTCCGACTCGCGGTCTCTTGAGAGCTGCTCACTACCCCACAGCACGTAGTGCCACTAACGATCTAGCACGAACTGTGTCCCACTTTGAAAGGAGTGATTGACCCCAAGGATGGACGGTATCCTGCTCTTGACTATTATATTGACAAGGGTAAACACGACATGATAAATTAAACTTGCCCCCTGTGAGAAAATCGCAACCTCACCCAAGCGAGTTTCAGCCCTAAACGAACTGAAAAAAAACAAGAGACCCGACATCATCATCAAAAGAGCAGACAAGGTAGGGGCAGTATTGGTTTGGCGAAAAGACGTGTATGAAGAAGAAGCCCCAACGCCAAGCTCTCCGGGAGTCCCTCAACGTATGCTCCCCATCAAAACCCCAACAACCAAACAAGAAACGCACTGGTCGGAAGACCATTAAAGAAGCAGTTTCCAAAGGTCATCTCCTCAAGAAAGCAAAAGAACTATAGTCCAAGAACCTCGCACTGCAAATTCTACCTATTACCGAAAATTCACAAGAACGGCAACCCTGGTAGACCTATCCGTCTCAGCCTGCTCCGGCCAACTGCTCAACAGTCCACAGTTTCTTGTATCGTTTGTTCCAACACCCTTGTCCACAACTACCAACCTATTTGAAAGACATCCAACCAGCCCTGCAGATTACTTTCTATGATTACACCTTCCCACCTGACAGTGAAACATCAATTCACTTCACAATGGATGTGGAACATCATTATATACTAATATCCCGCACAAAGATGGAATTCTCGCTGTTAAACACTACCTGAAACAAAGCGACTTTGACTTGAACCCAACCACCACCTGCGCCTAACTGAACTTGTTTTAACTCTGAATTCCTTCGAATTGGAAACGAGGCCTACCAACAAATCAAAGGAGTTGCTGATGGGCACGCGCATGGGCCCATCAATGCCTGCCTCTTTATGGGCACATTGAGACACAAAATCATGGCTCAATACCTGGATGTCTAACCCTGAATCTTCAAAAGATTCATAGATGAACTGTTTTGAATCAGCACTCTAATCCCACTACAGGAAACTCCAATCTTCATTGACTATGCCTAACGCCTTTCAACCCTTTCGTCAAATTCACAAGAAATCTCGACTCTTCCCTCTCATTTTTTGGACATCAAAATCAGTATTCAAGCACTCCACATCTCTCCACACAACAGTGCACTGACAAACCAACCTGAATCCCACTCTACCTCCTGTTCTCATCAAGCCACCCTCCTGCCATAAAAGAAAGCATCCATAATCTCAGTTTCTTCCGACTGTCGCAACTATGTAGCACTGATGATAATTACACCAAAGAAGCAGCGGCATGACTACCTTCTTCACTAACTGGAAAGAGAGGCTACCCCCAACTAAACAGTTCAGATGGCCCCTTGAACGAGCACAAGTCCATTCCCCAGACACCCAGGCTCCTACAAGACAAGGAAAAAGATTGACTACAGACAATGACCCGATGCATAGCACTCTGACCTACCACCCACACAATCTACCTGTGAAAAACGTTCTGCTCCGCAACTTCACTAATTCTGAAGGAGGATCCAAGCTCTCCAAAACATATTTAGTCTACCACCTATGGTGGCATTCAAAAGGGACAAAAATCTTGGTGACCACCTGATGCACTCTACTACACCTTCCACCCTTCATTCCCCCCCAACCCAACCAGGCAATTTCCAGTGCAAGAAACCCAATGCAACCTGTGACTTTCTTATCCGACAACTACTGTGTCAAGGCCCAACCGGAGCAGCTTCCACATGAAGTCTCACTTCACCTGCCAGACTCAGAATATATCTAGTTCTTAGTTGAGGCCCTTTCCCAAGATGTAAGTGGGTGAAACATACAGATCTCTAAACGAACGTTTTAAAGAACATATAGACAGCATCGCCTCACAGGAAAAGACACGCCTGTGGCAAACCAATTCAATTCGACCATCACCATCTTCCCTCCGCACATCAGAGTAGCACCCTTTGGAGAAATGGTCGTCAAGAAGGGAACTACGAAATGACATGGAAAGCCAGTTAATACAGCGCCTTATGGCACCTTGAGCCCACATGGGCTCAATGTCAGGGGAATGAACCACAGCCCTCCTCTTTCTCGCCCTTCCCCCCCCCTCCCCCCTCCTTTCTTCATCTCGGTCCTCCCCCTTTTTTCCCGCCCTGCCCCCCTCCCTTCTTCTTCCCCCCCTTCCCCCCCTCCCTCACCCTGCCTTGCTGTCCAGTTAACACTCCCATTTCTATGTGAATTTATGATCACCCCTACAACTCAATATTGTCCACCACCTCCCACCCTGCCCTTCCCACCCCTTCAAACCATGAACTGTGTTCAGTGACCCAAGTCAAGTATCATCAAGCTTCAATCCCTGTTGAAGTGTCTACGACACGAAACGTTGGACATCCCCTCTCCAGGTATCCTTTGCCACCTTTTCCCTTTTTATTTATGTGACATACGAGTACAGCAGTCCACTACTTACTTTTCTGTGTTTATCACCAACGGCTGCAACCATGTCTTCAACTTCAAAGTTCTTCGCCCATGGCCCTGTCAACTTCCAGGCCCTCCCCACCATCACCCCAGTCCCTTGCAGTCTCAACCTGAAGTGCATCCTGACCAAGACCAGATATACAAGCCACGTTGTATTCCTGAGAACTTGCTTGCAACAAAGGCTGATTCCCCATGGCTTTTCAGCTTAATTTCCATGTGTCACCCCACCCAAGCATTTCAACATCAATGTCTTGCCATCCTTCGCTCCACCAGCGTCCCAAACTGATGAACCTACAGACAGAACTACAGCATGGCACTCCAGCGACTTGACCGCCTAAATCTACGCCTTAGATATCAGCTTTCACCCTATGCAAAATAAACACACGCAAGTTGATTCATCGAAACAACCCGAATGCAAACCACCAACTGCATGCTACTTTACAAGCAGACCAAAGCTTCCTAAACTGCAGAACCTCACCGAAGGAACAACCCACACTTTCAAGTGCCAAACCAGTTCACACAGTGGAAAAATGGTGACAACTATTCCAGATGACTGTACTTGACTGATCCCCAGCGTCAACTTCTGCAAAGGGACTAAAGTTTGTTCCCCTTCAACCAAGGCCCACCAGACAGACATGCTATAATGACTGTGAACGATTTTTTCGCGACTTCGACTCGGCGTCTTCTTTGAGAAGCTGCTCACTACCCACAGCACGTAGTGCCACTACGATCTAGCACAGACTGTTCCCCCTTTGAAAGGAGTGAGTGGACCCCCAAGCTGGACGGTATCCTGCTCTTGACTATTTATACTTGACAAGTGTAAACACACGATTGATAAATTAACTTCCCCTGTGAGAAAACTCCAACCTCACCCAAGCAGAGTTTTCTGGCCCTAAAAGACGGAAACCAGAGACCCGACATCAATCATCAAAAGAGCAGACAGAGGGAGGGGCAGTAGTGGTTTGGGTGGAAAAAGACTTGTATGAAGAAGAAAGCCAAACGCCATCTCTCTGATTCCCAACTATGCTCCCATCAACCCCAACAACCAAACAAGTCAACGCACTGGTCGTAAGACCATTAAAGAGAGCATTACCAAAGGTCCATCTCCCTCAAGAAAGCAACAAGAACTATAGTCAAAGAACCACGCAACTGCAAAATTCTACCTATTACCGAAAATTACACAAGGAAACGGCAACCCCTGGTAGACCTATCGTCCTCATAGCCTGCTCCTGCCCTAAGCTCAACTGTCACAGTTCTTGATCGGTTGTTCAACCCCTTGTCCACAACCTTACCAACCTAGTGAAAGACACCAACCATGCCCTGCAGATTTTCTAATGATTATACCCTTCCCCCCTGACAGTGAACCTCACTTCCTCTACACAATGAGTTGACATCATTATATACTAATTATCCCGCCAAAGATGGACTTCTCGCTGTTAAACACTACCTGAAACAAAGCGACTTTGACTTGAAACAACACCACCCTGCGCCAAACTGAACTTGTTTTTAACTCCTGAATTCCCTTCGAATTTGAAACGAAGGCCTACCAACAAATCAAAGGAGTTTTGCTATGGGCACGCTCATGGGCCCATCATATGCCCTGGCCTCTTTATGGGGGCACCATTGAGACACAAATCTTTGCTCAATACCCTGGATGGTCTACCTGAAGTCCTTCAAAAGATTCATAGAGACTGTTTTGAATCAGCACTCTACCCCACACAGGAACTCCAATGCTTCATTGACTATGCTAACGCCTTTCATTCACACCTTCATCAAATTCACAATACGAAATCTCGGACTCTTCCCTCACATTTTTGGACATCAAAATCAGTATTTCAAAGCACACCACAGTCTCTCCCCACAACAGTGGCACTACAAACCACTGATGCCCACTCTTTCCTCCTGTTCCATCAGCCACCCTCCTGCCAATGAAAGAAAGCATCCCATATTCTCAGTTTTCTTTCGACTTCGCAGACTATGTAGCACTGATGATAAGTTACAACAAAGAAGCAGCCGGCCATTACTACCTTCTTTCGACTACTAGAGGGCTACCCACAAGCTATCAGTTCAGGGATGGCCCTTGAACAGCACAGTCCATCCCCAGACACCCCTCCTACAAGACAAGAAAAGATGACTAAAGACAATGACCGAGGCCTTGCCACTCTGACCTACCCCCACACAATCTACCTGTGAAAAAACGTTTCTGCTCCCGCAACTTCACATTCCTGAAGGAGATCCACTCTCAAAAAATTTTTAGTCTACGCCACCTATGGTGGCATTCAAAAGGGACAAAAAT
>CM031597.1:138737640-138740140 GCA_018398815.1 Conus ventricosus | reverse complement strand
TTACCCACCTCTGGAACTTACCCCGGGGTAAGTCTGTGCTAGCCCCCGGGAGTCATTCTAGGACTAGCTAGAACTTACCCCCCCCCCCCCCCCCATAGTTGGAACCTACCCCCGCGGGGGTAAGTTTGGGATTTACCCCCCTCCCCCCAAAGGGTCAATCTAGGACTATTTGGAATCTTCCTCCACCCCACCCCACCCTTCAAACAAGACAGGGTTATGCAGGGTTTTACTCTGCCTTTTCCCAACATGCACACCCGCCTTAAAAGAAAATGTGTTAGCCTGCATATTTACACCCCCTCTCCATTTTCTATATACAGTCAGTTGGGTTTAGACAAAGTGTAGCTCTAGACTCCTCCCCCCCCCCCCCCCCCCAAACACACACACACTGGTTCTCTAACAGATACGTATTAACATTTCTCGCGCTGGCTTACATGCGTGGGTCAAGATTCGGGGGGGGGGGGGGGGGGGGGTGGAGTACGCCCGTGCATGCGTGGGAAAGAAAGACGGCTACACGCCAATGTGACCAAGCGTAGTTGTGACAAAATGTCGTTGTGACCACGTGTCGTTGTGACCAAGTACCGTTGTTGCTTCATCCCGGTTTGCCTCTTTTAACTATTTTACAGTTATTTAGTTCTTGAGTACCTGTGTACCTTAGCTTGTACAATGCAGATGACTAGTGGTCAGTGCCACTGACTAATGGTCATTGTGACGTAAATAAGAGATTTTAACTATTTCACAGCTAATTAGTCTCCCAAGTACCTGTGCACCTTGTACAATGCAGACGACTGGCGGTCAGTGCCACTGACCACTGGTCACTATGACGTAAATCAGATATTTCGACTATTTTACAGTTAATCAGTGTCTCATGAGTGTTTGTATACCTTGTGCAATGCAGACAACCAGTGGTCAGTGTCACTGACCATTGGTCACTTTAATGTATATCAGAGATTTTAACTATTTTTACACTAATTAGTGTCTCCTGAGTGCCTGTGTACCTTGTACAATGTAGATGACTGGGGGGGGGGGGGGGGGGGGGGGGGGGTCAGTTCCAACTAGGGGGGGGGGGGAGGTAAGTTCCAGCTAGTCCTGGAATGACCCCGAGGGTAAAAGCAGGCTAGCCCAGACTTACCCCGGGGTACGTTCCAGAGGGGGGGGGGGGGGGGGGGGTAAGAATGGGCTGTTACATGTTACACCGGGTATGACCCCCATTTGCCCGAATCACAGCCTGGCACCTGCGTGGCATGGAGGCAATCAGGTGCTGGATCGTCTGCCTCGGGATGGCGTTCCACTCTTAATGCAGCGCTGCAAACAGGCCACCAGGGGTTGCAGGGGCATTAACTCCTGCCCTGAGTCGGTCCAGCTCGTCCCACAAATGTTCTATCGGGTTGAGATCTGGACTTAGTGATGGCCAAGGCAGGGTGTGGATATTGTGGGTGTTGAGGAAGGCCATGGTAATGCGGGCTGTGTGAGGCCTGGCATTGTCCTGCTGGAACATGGCTCCTGGAGCGGCTACCACGGGCAGGACATGCGCACGCAAAATGTCCTGCACGTACTGTGCAGCCGTGAGGTTGCCTTGGACGCGAACCAGCTGGCTCCTGCCTGTGTTGCTGATAGCTCCCCACATAGTGATTCCACCACCACCATGCGGAGGTGCCTCATCCACACATTGAGGAGCGTAACGCTCACCAAGCCTCCGGTAGACCCGTCTCCTTCCGTCGTGGCGTTGCAGCAGAAATCTGGATTCTTCACTGAACCAGACATGTCGCCAGTGGTTCCTCAGAGTCCAGGGTTGGTGTTGGCTTGCCCACAGCAGCCTGGCCTGGCAATGGCGTCTTGTCAGCACATTCCCTTGATGGGGTCGATAGGCCCGCAGTCCAGCTGCATGGAGACGGTTTGGCACCGTCTGTCTGCTGATCCTCTGGTTGCCAGGAAGTGCCTGGACAGTTGATTGGGCTACCAAGAACCGATTATGCAGATGCCGAAGGCGTACGAAGCGATCTTGTCCTGGTGTAGCCACCTGACCTAGGACCATCAACTGTGGAGCCTGTTTGCCTGGAACGCGTCCAGAGCCTACTGATGGTGCCTCGCGACACGTTCAGGACTCGGGCAACGTCGACTGGCCTCTGACCTGCCTGCAGACGGCCAAGTGCATTTCCCTTGCAAGTGCGCTCAGGCGTGGCATGTTTTCTCCTTCTTCGAAACCTTCAATTTTTCACCAAAATGAACTGGCTTGTATAGTGAATCTTGCCAGGGTTGGAAGCAATTTACTCACCACAAATGTGGCCATTCATGGTTACTGCACAGATTCCATGGGCACACGCGTCAAACTGCATTATCATTCTTGGAAGACACGTGGATCATGCAGACAGCCAGGATTGGGTTTATCCTTTCAGTTTGAGTTCAACATAACTGTTTTCTGCTATACGGGGCATCTTTCTGTCAACATTTTCCTGAATATTTTCAGCGAACAAAAAAATATGCGTTTCTTTTTGTGCACAGT
>CM031597.1:138720140-138732640 GCA_018398815.1 Conus ventricosus | reverse complement strand
TCGATTACGTCTCCAATTCTTCCATGGGAACTGAACAGAGCAGATTTTGACCTTTCCAATGACGATCTAAAAAAGAGTGATAACCCTCACCTACTTGCTTTTTCTTTTCGATCTCGTGTTCATTCAAATTATTCTAACCATTTGAAGGTATATACCGATGGTTCTCTTATTGACACTAATGTGGCGGGTGCTGGGTTTGTAATACCTGGACTAAAGAAAGACAAATCGTTTCATATTGGTGCAGGTCATTCTGTTTTCACCGCAGAACTGGTAGCCATTCTCATGGCTCTGCGATACATTGTTAATCTTCCTATGGTTATATTTCCAATACTTTTTTGTGTTGACTCTAAGTCTGTCTTATTTACGCTGAAATCCATGAAGTCTAGAGACAGATGTGACCTAGTAATTGAAATTAATCATCTCATACATTTTCTAATTCAAAAGGGTTCCAGTGTAACATTTACTTGGGTTCCATCACATTGTGGTATTTATGGAAATGAATGGGCAGACAGAGTAGCTAGAGGAGGTGCAGTACAAAGAATTCGTTGTGAAAACGTTCATATTCCTTTGTCTGTAAAGGAATGCTATAATCTTTTAGAAAAAGACACCAAAGCCCGTGTGGGTTATAATGTAAATCGACACACCTCTTACAGTATGTCTTTGTTGAATGTTTTTCCGAGGGAAATTTCCAGTTTGTGTTTTAGACTTAAATATAATTCATTAAAATGTAAATATGTTGATACTGCAAAATGCATATGTGGAGAAAAACTTTTGACATTTCATGTACTATTTAATTGTCCCACTATGCAGCAGTACTTACCCAATTTTCGGTTACCAGATAATCCTACAGTGATGATTTAAGTCTCTAACTTCAAATCATTCATTTTTGGCTAATGTATCAAAATATTTACTTCGCAGTCCTATCGGTACATTAGTATGATATTTCAGTATTTTTTAAGCAAACATTGTTTATGTTGTTCATGTCCAGTGATTTAAGCTTTATTTTTAATTATGTTTTCATTTGTATAATAATATCAATGTCATCTTGATGTATATCATTTACAAATATCATAATCGTCTAAAAACACGCCATGTGAAAAGACGTAAAACTAAACAAACAAACAAACACACACACACACACACACACACACACACACACACACACACACACAACACACACACACACACACACACACACACAAAACACACACACACACACACACACACACACACACACACACACACACAAACACACACACACACACACCACACACACACACACCACACACACACACACACACACACACACACACACACACACACACACACACACACACACACACACATACACACACACACACACACACACACACACGCACGCACGCACGCACGCACGCACACGCACACACACACACACACACACACACACACACACACACACACACACACATACAAACACACACACACACACACATACAAACACACACACACACACACACACACACACACACAAACACACACACACACCAACCACACACACACACACACAACACACACACACACACACACACACACACACACACACACACACACACACACACACACACACACACACACGCACGCACGCACGCACGCACGCGCGCACGCACCACACACACACACACACACACACACACACACACACCACACACACACACACACACACACACACACACTTGTCCAATGGGGCTCAGACAAAAAGAAGAAAGTCAACCAGAACTTGTTCTTGCAACAGCCGCCGTCATCCATAAATCACCGGCACAATTGTCTTTGAACGACTGTCTACAAAAGCATCCATTCCTTTAGCAAATTCCTCTGGGGGTTGCACCCTTGTCGTGTCGGAGGTCCTTGCGCGGTCCAGTGAACCCTTAGACTTTGCTGATGGGGGCATCAACACTCGATTAGATGGCTAGTTGTTGAAAATGCTTCTAGGCCTGTAAAGTCGAGTTGCTGTCTGGCCAAAGCACAACGTGGTAGGAGTGGATGCCCCTGGTACTGCCTCCCATGTCAGAAAGGCTAAGGGTGAGGGCCCTGGCTAATAGTAATACACCTTTTTCCTTTTATCTTCTGCCTTTCTTACTTGGCTCTTTTCTATCTTCGTGTCCCTTCAAGTCTTCTTTTCCACACTCTTTTTATCTCTGTGGTCTTTCTTAAGATCCACCGCGTTTGCCGTGCGGTACGACCTGTGGTGGAGGGGAATGAGATCCTGGTGATCGAGAGGGCAGGTGCCCTCAACACATCTCTTTGGTTCGGACCTCTTCTAGACAAGAGGTACACTCTGGCCCGGGTGTATCACTCGGCTTCCCCTTCATGGGCTGGGTCAAGACAGGCAGTTCCCCAGCTGGCCAAGGCAACCCCTGAAGTGCTCAGCTCTCTGACCCCGGGAGTTGGGCATAATCAGGGGGGATAGGGTTGGTCGGCTCCTGTTTGTCGTATATCTCTCCTGAATCCTGGAAGGGGTCAAGACAGTGACTTCTTGGCCGTGGTCCTCGTTAGACTCCGTAGTGGGTGGGCAAGGGGAGATGAAATTTTTAAAAAAAGGCTTCTTCACAAAAGCTTCCACCCTAAAAGAAAAAGAAAGTTGTATGTCCAGTAACAAGGGATTCGGATGTAGATGGGAACTCCGAAGCAGAAACAAGAAGTAACTGGATTTTGGTCTGCATGGTTGATTGTGGAAAGTGCAGAACAGGACAAACCCATTTCCGCACTAAGCTTATTTGCCATTCAAAAGGCTTTCAGGGAATTGCTGGAAATCCACAATCAGTAAAAAGATCAAAGAATGGAACAATCCTCATCCAGTGCAAATCCAAGAGACAATCAGAGCAACTTCTGAGCGCCACAAAACTGGCAGATAGAGAGATCCGGGTGACTGCCCATAAACAATTGGATTCTTCCAAGGGAGTCATTTGATGCCCAGATCTCAGAAGTGTCTCGGAGACGGAAATCAAGGCGGAACTTGCATCCCAAGGTGTGATGGACGTTTAATAGGGTGATAGTTCGCAAAGGAACAGAAAGCGTGCCCACCAACACTTTCTGACATTCAGTACCCCTTCATTGCCACGAGTCATCGACGTGGGCTATTTGAATGTGCGTGTCCAGCTTTATATCCCGTCTCTGATGCGATGCTTCAGATGCCAGAGGTTTGGGCATGTCAAAGATCGTTGTTCTGGGGAAGAGTGTGTGTGGGGTTTGCTGCAAAGCAACCCATGATGGGCCATGTAAAGATCCGGTTCATTGTGCAAACTGCGATGGCGACCACCCCTCCTCATTACGCAACTGCCCAGTTTGGATCCAGGGAGCTAACATACAAAACGTTAAAGGGAAATCAAAATCTCATTCTTCGAGGCACGGAAGCAGGTCCTTGCTAGTCAGTCTTCTTCAGTTTCTGCATACGCTTCGGCTGTGAAGAAAGTTTCAACACGCTCAGTTTTCTGTCAGACTGATGAGTTCATTTTCTCTAAAACATTGCAAGGAAAAATGCCAGACCCCGGTGGAGGCAATTCCATCACCTCCCGAACCAAAGTGGATGCCCTTGGCGGGCGCAATAAATACGCCACGTCTCAGACTGCCCAGCTGTCTAAGCCATCTGCTACTGGGTAGCCTAAAAGACCAGCCCTCCACATCGAATTTTCGAGAGCAGTGCCCGTGCGGGCAAGGGAGTACAGCCGAGTGTTGAGATGGTGAAGATTAGAAGACCTCCACCGTCTCCAAAACCCAAGCCGTCTTCACCTGCGGGCAAGTCTGCCAGCATGTCTGGAGACCAAAAGCAAACCAGTCCATCTTAAAAACAGATACGCTCCATTGGATGCAGCCGATGACTCGTAGATGACCTGATTTCTCTCCTGTTTGTCCTCTGCACCATGGAGAGTAAATTAATTCATTGGAACATCCGTGGCTTAAACTCAAACTTTGAGGAGCTGCAGCTTTTGTGTCGTACACTAAAACCTCAGGTAGTAGCTCTTCAGGAAACAATTCAAAGCCAGAAGACCTTCACTCTTTCTGGCTTCAGTATTCTTTCCAAACCAGCACAACCTTCCGCACTGGGAGTAACGGGCGGTGTTGCCCTTCTGATCCACAAAACGTTGCTGTTTAGTCCTGTCGCTCTGGCTATCCCTCTTCAGCCGGTAGCTGCGAGAGTCACTCTCCATAAAACTGTTTAATTTGCTCGTTATATCTGACACCTTCTGTCCCGGTTTCTCGTCGGGACCTTGTCTGTCTGATTGGAGAACTTCCTCGACCTTTTTTGCTGTTGGGTGATTTCAATGGACACAATACTCTTTCGGGCAGTCTGAATTCGTCATCCAGGGTTCGCTTCTCGAAGATGTCTTTTCCGAGTTTGATTTGTGTTGTCTGAACGATGGATCTCCAACTTATCTTCACTCTTCCGCAGGTCCACTTTCATGTTTATATTGGTCAATATGTGACCAATAACTGGTCCTGGACTATGAGTGGTCTGTCCATGACGATCTGCATGGAAGTGACCTTTTTCCCATGCTGTTAAAACCCATAACAACTGAGAGCACCTCTGTTCCACAACACCTTAATTATAAGAAGGTTAGTTGGAATGCTTTTGCTGCAAATATTTCAAAGAAGCTCCAGAAAACTGACATTTTTCAAAGTCCAGACCCAGCAGAATCTCTAACCAATACTTTGATAAAGTCTGCAGAAACCTGTATTCCGATGTCTTCCGGTAAACTCTAACTGCCTAAAACACTTTGGTTAATTTTGATTGCCAACAAATCTCAAAAGTACCCAAACGGGCTCAGCGTCGGGTATTCCAGAGACCTTCAGCTCCAAACGCTCGAGCCAATCGGAAACTTCGTGCCAAAACGAGACACACTTTTAAAATCCGTAAACGTCAGTCTTGGAGAAACTTCAGCTCCTGGCTGACATCTAAAACATCCAAGAAAAAAGTCTGGAACATCATCAGGAAAATCAAAGGGAAGAACACCAACCCCTCCATTCATCACCTGAAACTTCCCGATGCTCTGATAACTGACAAACAAGCTGTTGCCAATCTGCTGGCCTCCACCATCCAACAGAACTCATCATCTTCAAGTAAATTTGCAGCCTTTTTAAAAACCAAACAACTCAGAGAAAAAGCCTACAAGCTACCTTTTCAATCGATGAACTGAAATCAGTTCTGCAAACCTGTAACGATTCTGTCCCTGGCCTGGATGATATTCATTATCAGGTTTTGAAACATCTCCCAGAAAGCTGTCTCCAGACCCTCCTCAAAGTTTACAACAATATCTGGACCACAGGGTGCTTTCCGTGCTCCTGGCGTAAAGCCCTGATCATTCTGATTTATAAGCTTGGAAAAGACTACCAATCCTTCAAACTATCGTCCAGTAGCTCGAACTAGCTGCCTCTGTAAGCTAATGAAAAAGATGGTCAACTCACGTCTGATTTGGAAGCTGGAAACAGATGGCCTTTTAGCCAGTGAACAGTGCGGGTTCCGGAAGTACCACTCGACAGTTGATCATTTAGTCCATCTGGAAACCATCATCCGCAACGCCTTCGTCAGTAAACAGCATGTGGTCGCTATCTTTTTTTATCTAGAAAAAGCATACGACACCACCTGGAAATCTGGAATCCTTAAGGATCTTCATAGACTTGGTTTTCGTGGTCATCTGCCTCTCTTTATTCAAAATCTTCTGGCTGATCGGCAGTTCTAAGTGCGCATTGGCACCACGCTGTCTGACATCCATGGGCAGGAGTTGGGTGTACCTCAAGGAAGTATTCTTTCTCCTGCACTTTTCAGTATCAGAATCAACGACATTGTCAAATCAGTAAACCAGGGTTCTGAGTCCTCTCTGTTTGTTGATGACTTTGCGCTGTATGCAGTTGGAGCCTCTTACGCCAGTGTACAGCGTCGACTTCAGCTTTGTGTGAATAATGTTCAACAGTGGGCCGAGGAAAACGGGTTTACCTTTTCAAGCACCAAAGCTCAGTCAATCCATTTTCACAATTTTCGTCAGTTTTTTTTTGCTGATCCTGAAATTCGTCTGGACAAGTCCACCATTCCAGCTGTGAAAGAAGCCAAATTTCTGGGTGTTATTTTTCTTAATCAAAAACTGAACTTTAAAAGTCATATCCAACACTTAAAAACTGCATGTCAGAGAGCACCGAACATTCTGCGAGTTGTGGAACTCACAGATTGGGGCGCTGACAAGAAAACTCTCCTCCATCTGATCCGCTCCAAACTGGCCTGTGGGTGTGTAGTGTGCGGTTTGGCCAGACCTTCTTACCTGAAAAGTCTAGATCCCATCCACCATTAAGGGCTTCGATTGTGTCTGGGTGCGTTCCGCACCACCCCTGTTTATAGCCTGTATGCTGAGGCAGGAGAACTGTCCCTCTCAAATCGTCGATTGAAACTCGCCCTAAACTACTGTCTCTCTTCTGAACCTCAAAATCCTGCATATGACTGTGTTTTTGACCCCAAGTTCCAAAAGAAACTCGATGACCACCCCAGTTCCATTCCACCCATGGGAATTCGTATTCTTCCTCATTTGAACAAAGTAGATATAGACCTTGAAGTAGTTTGTGATTTGTCCAAGTTTCCTGATGACCCTCCATGGACTTTCTTCACTCCAGAGATCCGATTTGATATAGCCTCGTACCGGAAAGATTCCACTAGTTCCTTGGCATGCACGTCCCTTTTTGCCGAACTGTGTTCGAAGTTTCCATCCTTCAAAAGAATTTTCACTGACGGTTCCAAATCTGAGGAGGGAATTGCTTCTGCTGTGTTCTGTGCAACAAATCTCCCTCAGAGATGTTCTGAACACATTCCAACTGACAGCTCCATCTACACTGCTGAGCTGACAGCCTTGGTCTTGGCTCTTAAAATGGTCTGTAAACCTAAAGACTCCCTTTCTGTTTTGGAGGCCAATGCCGGCCATAATCTCAAGCACCCTCAGCTGCTGAAAGTTTTCGAATTGTACACCTCTCTAAAATCAGATGGATACAACATAGTTTTTGCTTGGGTTCCCAGCCTTGTGGGCATTCGAGGCAACGAGGTAGTTGATCAACTTGCCAAGAGTGCCACAAAGGAAAAGTTGAGCAGGTTGTCTATCCCTCACACTGACCTGAAACCCAAAACACAGGCTTACGTCAAAGACCTCCTCCTTGACCAGATCCAGCTTGAACACCTCTCTGCCGCTTCTTCCATTGCTTTCAGGGCTCTGGGTTTTTCCCTCCCTGCAACTGAGAGCTGTTTCATGAGGCTGTACGCAGACGTTCCTACAAACCCCCTGGCTCCAATTTCTGCAGTGAGGACTTTGACCTGATAGCCTTCTCTCCTCAGGCTGTTTGCCAGATCAGCATACTTTTCAGTCTTGTAGATTTGAGCTGCCTCCATTCTGTTCTCATATGGCACCGTGAGCTCGATCATGATCAGCTGCTTGGTTGACTGAGAGTGGACTACTATGTCTGGTCTCATGCCACTCTTGCTGATGATCTCTGGGTGACTCTTCCATTCTGGGAGGTCTGCAGTGCACTCCCAGTCATCTGCCCCGTCCAGCAGACTCTGCCTGCATGTTCCGAGTGGCACTGTTGTTCTTGGCCATGATTTGCTGCCTCCTGTCATGAAGAATGTTGTGGGTGCTTTTGGAGTCCTGATTTTCCCTTTTGTGGTGTTGGTACCAGCCCAGACTGCTTTACAATCTCTTTGAGCACTTGGTTGTGCTTCCATGTGTACCTTCCTTGAGCCAGGGCTACTTTACATGAGCTTAGGACATGCTCCACTGTTTGTTTTTCATGGCAGAGGGAGCATGCAAGATCGTCTGTTTTTACCCACTTCACCAGGTTTACATTTGAGGGCAGATACAGGAATATTCTGCTGTCCCATGAAAAGCGAAAGTAAACAAACACAGTTTGCAAACTAATATCAGCACATGGCTTCATTAAGCTGTCTTTAAGACATCGGGACATACCTGTACGTTTGACTTGAGAAGCCTCAAGCAATTCAGTCCTTCCTGCTTTCACATGATGCATTATATCATGAGTCAGAACAAACACGAGAAATGTCCAGTGCAGAAAACATCGACTATTTCAAATCAGCGCTGTCACAGTCTGTTCCGGTTTTGAAGAGTGATCTCCCTTGTAGCGGGAAACACACCAATGCTGCGCGTGCTGCTTCCAACTGAATAAAAAAAAGAAAGAAAGAAAGAAAGAAAGAAAGAAAGAAAAATGAAAGAAAGAAAGAAAGGCAGACAGACAGACAGAAATAAAGAGAGAAAGAAAGATCAACGTAGAGAAAAACATACAGAAAGACAGAAAGATGGAGAGAACGAAAGAAAAGAAAGACCGACAGACAAAAAGAGATAAAGAAAAATCGACAAACAGAAAGACAGACAGAAGGACAGACAGAAAGACAGACGAAGAAAGAAAGAGAGAAAGAAAGAAAGAAAAATGAATAAAAGAAAGACAGATAGACAGACAGAAAGAAAGAAAGATAGGCAAACAGAAAGACAGACAGAAGGACAGACAGAAAGACAAAGTAAGAAAGAAAGAAAGAAAGAAAGAAAAATGAACGAAAGAAAGAAAGACAGAGAGAAAGAAAGAAAGAGAGAAAGAAAGATAGACAGACAGAAAAACAGACAGAAGGACAGACGGAAAGACAGACACAGTAAACAGGAAAGAAAGAAAACGCTGTCGGTGGGGCAGCTAAGGTAAGGACGAGGCTCAATATTGGTACATTCCCCCACCTGACCCCCGTGAGAAGTCCATTTCCCCAAAGAGTTCCAACCCAGGAATAGTCCATAACCAGTAGCACTGGTTCCAGGGATCACGTGACACACACTGACACAGGGCTGCAAGTCTCCTCCCCTGTCTCCATGGCAGCAAAAATTCTTATATACTATATTTTGCCTTCTCAGATCTAAGATTAGTATATAAGAATCTTTGATGGCTGCAGACTGAATCGCACTGGTGTGCTAAACTCTCAGCTCCAGCGCTTCAACACAATCACCACGATGGCACCAACCCCTGGCTCAGTCGTCCCTTCGCCCGTGGTGAAATGGTCCATCAACACAAACCCCGCCCCTCTTCACAGGCTACTCGTTTTATACCCATTCTTATCTTTTAAAAGGTGAAGAAGCTCTGTGGTACATTCCATGTCATGTTCCACTCACAGTGAAACATTTTCTGTTAGATTGTTTGGAACTTGCATGATGTGAGACATAAACACTTGTCAGCAGAGTCCATGAAAATCCTTGTTCAGAGATGTCCCCCACCTGACGTGATCTTTGAGTTTCTGAAAGAGATTAACATTTTTCATCTGATCTAAGATTTTACGGGAAAAAGTTTGTTTTTTTAACGAAGTTTCTGGTACGTTTTTAGAAGATAGATTTCAAAGAGATGTATGAAAGATTGTTTTTTTTTTCTTTTTCTTTTTTGATGTGTGAGTTGATCTTAACGTGGTGACAGCCCTGATGTGGCCCTTTGCGGTCGGCTGGGCTGTAAGCAACATTACCTTACCTTACCTCTTCACTAAGGCTCCCATCACACGCAGTACACATGTATGTTGTATGTGTATGACGTTAGTTCAGGCAGCAAAGACAAACAAAATGGACATCAACACTGTCGTTGAGTGGACTTTGGGTCACTGTCAGACATCATCAACACTGTCGTTGAGTGGACTTTGGGTCACTGTCAGACATCATCAACACTGTCGTTGAGTGGACTTTGGGTCACTGTCAGACATCATCAACACTGTCGTTGAGTGGACTTTGGGTCACTGTCAGACATCATCAACACTGTCGCTGAGTGGACTTTGGGTCACTGTCAGACATCATAAACACTGTCGTTGAGTGGACTTTGGGTCACTGTCAGACATCATCAACACTGTCGTTGAGTGGACTTTGGGTCACTGTCAGACAGTGCAGGCTCGCTCCCGCTAGTTCCGTGACTGCGTCATAAGTGTCGTCGGCAGGAGGCTTAGGAGGTGGCGTCCTTCGGAATGAACGATCAGAGAAATTCTCTCTCTCTCTCTCTCTCTCTCTCTCCTCTCTCTCTCTCTCTCTCTCTCTCTCTCTCTCTCTCGCACACACACACTCACACACACACACGCGCGCGCGCGGGCACACACACACACACACACGCGCGCGCACACACACACACACACACACACACACACACACACACACACACACACACACACACACACACACACACACACACACACACACACACACACACACACACACACCACACACACACACACGCGCGCGCGCGGGCACACACACACACACACACACACACACACACACACACACACACACACACACACAAAACACACACACACACGCACGCACGCACGCACGCACGCACCCACGCACGCACGCACCCACGCACGCACGCACGCACGCACGCACGCACGCACGCACGCGCACGCACGCACGCACGCACACACACACACACACACACACACACACACACACACACACACACACACACACACACACACACACACACACACACACACACACACACGTGTGCGTAATTGGGAGAAGTGGGCGGAATTTAGAAGGCTGCGTTGTTCTGTGTTGTTTTGTCATTCCAAACGTGGAAGGCTGTTTTGTTCTGTGTTGTTTTGTCATTCCAAACGTGGAAGGCTGTTTTGTTCTGTGTTGTTTTGTTATTCCAAACGTGGAGGGCTGTTTTGTTCTGTGTTGTTTTGTTATTCCAATCGTGGAAGTCTGTATTGTTCTGTGTTGTTTTGTCATTCCAAACGTGGAAGGCTGTACTGTTGTGTATTGTTTTGTTATTCCAAACGTGGAAGGCTGTTTTGTTCTGTTTTGTTTTGTCATTCCAAACGTGGAAGGCTGTATTGTTCTGTGTTGTTTTGTTATTCCAAACGTGGAAGGCTGTACTGTTGTGTGTTGTTTTGTTATTCCAAACGTGGAAGGCTGTATTGTTCTGTGTTGTTTTGTTATTCCAAACGTGGAAGGCTGTATTGTTCTGTGTTGTTTTGTTATTCCAAACGTGGAAGGCTGTATTGTTCTGTGTCGTTTTGTTATTCCAAACGTGGAAGGCTGTATTGTTCTGTGTTGTTTGTTATTCCAAACGTGGAAGGCTGTATTGTTCTGTGTCGTTTTGTTATTCCAAACGTGGAAGGCTGTATTGTTGTGTGTTGTTTTGTTATTCCAAACGTGGAAGGCTGTTTTGTTCTGTGCTGTTTTGTTATTCCAAACGTGAAGTCTGTATTGTTCTGTGTTGTTTCGTTATTCCAAACGTGGAAGGCTGTACTGTTGTGTGTTGTTTTGTTATTCCAAACGTGGAAGGCTGTTTGTTTTCTGTGTTGTTTTGTTATTTCAAACGTGGAAGGCTGTATTGTTCTGTGTTGTTTTGTTATTCCAAACGTGCAAGGCTGTATTGCTCTGTGTTGTTTTGTTATTGCAAACGTGGAAGGCTGTTTTGTTCTGTGTTGTTTTGTTATTCCAAACGTGGAAGGCTGTATTGTTGTGTGCTGTTTTGTTATTCCAAACGTGGAAGGCTGTATTGTTGTGTGCTGTTTTGTTATTCCAAACGTGGAAGGCTGTATTGTTCTGTGTTGTTTTGTTATTCCAAACGTGGAAGGCTGCATTGTTCTGTGTTGTTTTGTCATTCCAAACGTGGAAGGCTGTATTGTTCTGTGTTGTTTTGTTATTCCAAACGTGGAATGCTGTATTGTTCTGTGTTGTTTTGTTATTCCAAACGTGCACGGGTTAGTTGATAGGACTGCCATGCATTGGTTGTTCAAGAATTACTTACGCACAGTTTCTCTGTGACAATGGAGAGATTAATCGTGTCCATTTTGTGTTGGTTTCATGCGTTTTGAATTCCCAACAAAACACTTGTGGCTCATTCAATAACGATGCTAAACTGTCTTACATGTCCAAATTTCCGTATACAACTCAGAATGTCTCCACTAGCGGGTAACGAAAAGAAAATGATCCATAAAACCAGTCATTGTATGATTTCATTTTACTCGTTAACTTCAGTTTCATGTAAAAGGATACATGAGGGGAATCTTTGTGTGCTTGATTTTTCATTGCACATAAGCGAACTTCTTAGAACTTTTTTTTTTGGGGGGGGGGGGGGGGGGGGGGGGGGGGGGGGGGGGGAGTGGGACGTGACATGATTTTTGTTAACGGTAAAAGTATTGGCTTAGTTAGCCATTTTCATAATTGCCGTTATCATTCTATGAAACTAGTACTAAATGATACAACGTATGCATCAAAACATGAATATACAAACAGCAATCATCAAACCAAATTGACTAACAATAACAAACACCACAAGCAGCAAGTACTGTCAACGTCAGTTAAAAGAAGCAGAGAGAGAGAGAGAGAGGAGAGGAGAGAGAGAGAGAGGAGAGAGAGAGAGAGAAGAGAGGAGAGAGAGAGAGAGACAGAGGAGAGAGAGAGAGAGAGACTCAAGACTCAGACTCAAAAACTTATTACAGATAGAGATTTAGA
>CM031597.1:138697634-138719140 GCA_018398815.1 Conus ventricosus | reverse complement strand
AACAAAAAACAATCCACTCACAATTATACACAACACTACAGCAATAATGCAAAATAATAAACAATCAATTAATAAATGCACATTCACCCAAACTCAAAGAAAATCTCGCACCACACCCAGAAAAAAAATAATCAAAGATAAAGATGTTTTATTTGGGCTGAGCGGTAATCAACTCCACCACCACACTATTTGCGTGACGGAGGTGAAGCGATCCCACACTCTGAGGGCAAGGGGAAAAATCAAAATGAAACAATAGGAAAGGGAAAGAAATAGATAATTACGAGAAGGGAAAGACTATCGACTCCCCAACGCCATGCCCCCCTGCTAAACGCAGGAAGAGGTTGGGGCTATCAGTCCTGGGAAGGGACAAAAAATCTAATACTCTAGGGAAGGACAGCGACTCCTCAACGCCCTGCCCCCTTGCTGCCAGGTACGAGCAAGAGGAGGTTGAGGCTATCGGTCCTGAGGGGGAAAGGGTCAAAAGGAATCCTACCAAAAAAAAAAACCTTAACGGAGTAGAGCAACCAAAAGAAATCTCAACCACCTTAAACACACATAGAAATAGAACAAAAAAAAATTGCAAATATTATACACAATAAATAATTAGAACTTTCTTCTTTTTTTCCTTCCCTCAAACCCTTGAGGGTACAAATAGAAATCTTTCCTTTTTTTTTCCTTCCTCAAACCCTTGAGGGTACAAATAGAAATCTTTCCTTTTTTTTTCTTCCTCAACCCTTGAGGGTACAAATAGAAATTTTTTTTTTTCTTAAGTCCCAAGGCACAAATAGAAATCTTTCTTTTTCTTTTTTCTTTTGTCGGGTCACCACTGTCACACGGTCACTTTGCACACGAGCATTCATACAGCATTTACTCCATACGCACACGCAATCTTTCCAATCAACCAAAAGGCGCACTACCGAATGTTTTTTTCTTCTCCCCCTCTCCTTCGGGAAAACACTTTACTAAATCACATCAAACACGTTATAAACAAATTTTATACATGTAGCACTCTTTCCACTGAGAGGCAAACTAACTCACTACAAGACTTCATAAAGTCACGGCCTCCACACAACATTGGCCCACAAACTCCAGACCAGGAAAAATAAGTGATTCTTTCACTCCTTGATGCTATCCTGCATCAAACACAAGACTTCATACTATCAGATTCCTGTCTCTCTCAGACATCATCTCGCCCCCTCGATTTCTCCCGTCCTGGAATATGACTTCCGACTCCTCTCCTCGACTCTTCTTGTCACTGGAGAGATGAGTTCCAACTCCTCTCCCTCGTCTCACCTGTCCCTGGAGAGATGACGAGTTCCCGACTCCTCTCCCTGGAGTCCTTAATTCCTGGGCTGCCTACCGGTGTGTTCCCCACACCATGGCCATCTTCAACCACCTCACGGGTGAAAGGTGAAGGGTGAAGGGCGAAGGGTAAAAGGGTGAAGGGCTGAAACACGAATAAGGTTCGTGTAAGTAACCTTCTTAATTCAACATATGAATCTTTCTTTCTCTTTTCTTTAAGTTTTCCCCTGTAGCTTTCCCCAACTATCTATCGCTCACCTGGTAATGACTGGTCAGCAACGAGGACCAACGTCCTGACAGGTTCGAGTCTCTAGGCCATCTGCTGGGTTAAAACTGATTCTTTCCTCCCTCCTCCTAGTGAGTGCATACTCAGTGTTCAAAACACATGACCAGCACCTTACCAGCCCTTGTTAAACTATCACTCAGTGGTCCTTTTTTACCCAAAGAAACCCATTTGTTTCTTTACTGAGTCAACTCACAAATTTTTTTGGGGACGCCCCGCTACCTAGTCAAGCCAAAATGAATTTCCTTTTTTTTTCCGTTTGGATGGGGAAAAGATTATTTCCCTAAAAACATTTTGGAGCGTCACATGCCTGATGTGAGGGGTACGTCACATGACAAAGGGGGTTGGGGGAATGCTTTTGTTTTTACATTGGGTATTGGGTAACTGCCTTTGCTTGCATTTGGGGCATTGGGTGGGGCTGCTTTTGTTTGACATTTAAGGGATTGGGTGACTGCTTTATTGGGCATTGAGGTATTGGAATTTTATGCTTCGCTTTCTTTGGGGCATTTGGGTTTACTGCTTTTTTTTTTGCATTGATTTTTTGGGGTATGTTTTGTTGGGCCTGAGGGAAAGGGTGACTGCTTTAGTTGGGCAAATTTAGGTATTGGGGGAAAAAAGCCTTTTTTTTTGACTTTTAAAATAAATTTGGGTGAAATGATTTTGTTTTTAAAATTTGGGTTTTTTGGGGGGACTCTTTTTTTTTTGACATTGGGTATTTGGGTGACTGCTTTTTTTTACATTTTAGGGGATTGGAGACTGCTCGTGTTTGAAAATTTAGGTATTGGGTGGAAAATGCTTCTTTTGCTTTTGGGGGTTTGGGGTGACTGCTTTTGTTTTGCATTTTAGGGAAAATGGATTATGCTTTTTTGTTTGGGAATTTTTGGTATTGGGGACTGCTTCCCGTTTACATTAGGGATTGGATGACTGCTTTTTTTTGGAAAAATTGGGGGATTGGATGAAAGGGTTTAAATTTTACATTGAGGGATTGGGTGATAGCTTTTTTTTGACAGGGGGTATTGGTTAAATTTTGGTTTCCTTTTAGGGTTTTTAAACTGCTTTGTTTACATTGGGATTGGAAAGACGCTTTTGGGTTTACATTTTAGAATTGGTTGATACTTTTTTTTAAAATTGAAAGGGATTGGATGATACTTTGTTTGACATTGATTAAATTTGGAAAGACCCGCTTTGTTTTACATTGAGGGCTTTGGGTGACTGTTTTTGTTTTACATTGAAGTATTGATGACTTTCTTTTTTTTGACGTTGGTTTGGATGACTGCTTTTGTTTGGGGCATTGGGGGTTTAATTGGGGCTGTTTTTTTTTGACATCGAAGCATCGGAAAAGTCTGCTTTTGTTTTTGGGCAGGGGGGTATTGGGGGGGATTGCTTTTTTTTGACAAATTTATAATGGGGTGCCTTTCTTTTTTTTGACATTGACGCATTTATTTACTGTTTTTGTTTGACATTGACGCATTGATTGACTGTTTTTGTTTGACATCGAGGTATTGGATGACTGCTTCTGTTTGCATTGGGGTATTGGATGACTGCTTTTGTTTGGCATTGAGGTTTTGGGTGACTGCTTTTGTTCGATATTGAAGCATCGGATGTCTGCTTTTGTTTTTTGGATATTGAGGTATTGGATGACTGCTTCTGTTTGACATTGAGGTATTGGATGACTGCTTCTGATTGACATTGAGGTATTGGATGACTGCTTCTGTTTGACATTGAGGTATTGGATGACTGCTTTTGTTTGACATTGAGGTATTGGATGACTGCTTCTGTTTGACATTGAGGTATTGGATGACTGCTTTTGTTTGACATTGAGGTATTGGATGACTGCTTTTGTTGGACATTGAGGTATTGGATGACTGCTTCTGTTTGACATTGAGGTATTGGATGACTGCTTCTGTTTGACATTGAGGTATTGGATGACTGCTTTTGTTTGACATTGAGGTATTGGATGACTGCTTTTGCCAGAGTCATGACGCGTTTGATTAAATCTGCAGAGCGTGCGTTGTTCACAAAGTGAGGCAGCAGTCTAATGATACCCAACTGGGACGTCATCCCGTGGCTGGAGATGCATGGCTAGCAGCCCATGGTAATCCATCAACTGGGACGTCATCCCGTGGCTGGAGATGCATGGCTAGCAGCCCCTGGTAATCCATCATTGTTGTTCACAGAGTCTGTCTCCAGTGCAGCTAAGATGTGTTTCAGCAAGACATATTCCTTGATAACGATCTTCGAGCCTCAGGACTGATGCCTGGCTGACTACACCCTGGTGATGAAGGTATCAGCTGTTGTCAGTGTGGGTCAGGCTCAGGTTTCAGTTTCGGTTTCATCAAGGAGGCGTCACTGCGTGCGGACTAGTCCATATACGCTACACCACATCCGCTAAGTTTTGAGAACACACTACGCATGATTTTAAGCTGATGGATAAATGAATTAACAACTAAGATGAGAGAATTGAAGAAGAGGATCTCGTGGCTACAACTCAGCAGATGTCTGACCAACGCATTTTGCCCATCACGCTGGTCAGACCTTGAGTGACTACCTACCATGCTTTTTTTTTTCCCTCTGTGTGTTGACAGGTCCCGTCTGTGTGTTGACAGGTCCTGTCTGTGTGTTGACAGGTCCTGTCTGTGTGTTGACAGGTCCCCTCTGTGTGTTGACAGGTCCTGTCTGTGTGTGACAGGTCCCCTCTGTGTGTTGACAGGTCCTGTCTGTGTGTTGACAGGTCCCCTCTGTGTGTTAACAGGTCAGTCTGTGTGTTGACAGGTCATGTCTGTGTGTTGACAGGTCTGTGTGTTGACAGGTCCCGTCTGTGTGTTGACAGGTCCCGTCTGTGTGTTGACAGGTCCCGTCTGTGTGTTGACAGGTCTGTCTGTGTGTTGACAGGTCCCGTCTGTGTGTTGACAGGTCCCGTCTGTGTGTTGACAGGTCCGTCTGTGTGTTGACAGGTCCCGTCTGTGTGTTGATAGGTCTGTGTGTTGACAGGTCCCGTCTGTGTGTTGACAGGTCCTGTCTGTGTGTTGACAGGTCTGTCTGTGTGTTGACAGGTCTGTCTGTGTCTGTCTGTGTGTTGAAAGGTCTGTCTGTGTGTTGACAGGTCCGTCTGTGTGTTGACAGGTCCGTCTGTGTGTTGACAGGTCTGTCTGTGTGTTGACAAGTCCGTCTGTGTGTTGACAGGTCCTGTCTGTGTGTTGATAGATCTGTGTGTTGACAGGTCTGTGTGTTGACAGGTCCGTCTGTGTGTTGACAGGTCCCGTCTCTGTGTTGACAGGTCCCGTCTGTGTGTTGACAGGTCCCGTCTGTGTGTTGACAGGTCTGTGTGTTGACAGGTCCGTCTGTGTGTTGAAGGTCTGTGTGTTGACAGGTCTGTGTGTTGACAGGTCTGTGTGTTGACAGGTCCCGTCTGTGTGTTGACAGGTCCGTATGCATGTTGACAGGTCCCGTCTATGTGTTGACAGGTCCCGTCTGTGTGTTGACAGATCTGTGTGTTGACATGTCCTGTCTGTGTGTTGACAGATCTGTGTGTTGACAGGTCCCGTCTGTGTGTTGACAGGTCTGTGTGTTGACAGGTCCCGTCTGTGTGTTGACAGGTCTGTGTGTTGACAGGTCTGTGTGTTGACAGGTCTGTGTGTTGACAGGTCCATCTGTGTGTTGACAGATCTGTGTGTTGACAGGTCCCGTCTGAGTGTTGACAGGTCCTGTCTGTGTGTTGACAGGTCTGTGTGTTGACAGATCTGTGTGTTGGCAGGTCCCGTCTGTGTGTTGACAGATCTGTGTGTTGACAGATCTGTGTGTTGACAGGTCCGTCTGTGTGTTGACAGATCTGTGTGTTGACAGGTCCTGTCTGTGTGTTGACAGATCTGTGTGTTGACAGATCTGTGTGTTGACAGGTCCCGTCTGTGTGTTGACAGATCTGTGTGTTGACAGGTCCGTCTGTGTGTTGACAGGTCCCGTCTGTGTGTTGACAGTTCTGTGTGTTGACAGGTCCGTCTGTGTGTTGACAGGTCTGTCTGTGTGTTGACAGGTCCCGTCTGTGTGTTTACATGTCCGTCTGTGTGTTGACAGGTCTGTCTGTGTGTTGACAGGTCCGTCTGTGTGTTGACAGGTCTGTTGTGTGTTGACAGGTCCCCTCTGTGTGTTGACAGGTCCGTCTGTGTGTTGACAGGTCCGTCTGTGTGTTGACAGGTCCGTCTGTGTGTTGACAGGTCTGCCTGTGTGTTGACAGGTCTGTCTGTGTGTTGACAGGTCCCTCTGTGTGTTGACAGGTCCGTCTGTGTGTTGACAGGTCTGTCTGTGTGTTGACAGGTCTGTGTGTTGACAGGTCTGCCTGTGTGTTGACCGGTCTGTGTGTTGACAGGTCTGTCTGTGTGTTGACAGGTCTGCCTGTGTGTTGACAGGTCACCGCTGTGGGCAGTTTGCACAGGCGGTGGCTCGCGCGGACAAAGTTGATGCGCGGAACCCCGCCTGTTTCTGCAGCCCAGAGTTCCTTCTCTCTCTCTCTCTCTCTCTCTCTCTCTCTCTCTCTCTCTCTCTCTCTCTCTCTCTCTTATCTGTGTGTGTGTGTGTGTGTGTGTGTGTGTGTGTGCGTGCGTGCGTGCGTGCGTGCGTGCGTGCGTGCGTGCGTGTGTGTGTGCGTGCGTGCGTGCGTGCGTGCGTGCGTGCGTGCGTGCGTGTGTGCGTGTGTGGTGTGTGTGTGTGTGTGTGTGTGTGTGTGTGTGTGTGTGTGTGTGTTTTAACTGATGCTGAACACGGATTTATTCTACCCCTATTGAGCTACATTGAAATCAAAGCGAGCTCTGAGTCAAGTGTCCAGCTCTGCTGGAAGCCTCAATAATCAGCTGGCCATGTGCTGATCGGAAAACCCGCCGTTATCGCGTCAGCCATTCAGCTTGACAGGGAACGGTCAGGGAGACAGGTAACGGTAACCATTAAATAACAAAGAAGTACGATAACTCTTGCTCCCCTGATGATATCATCACACGGCCAAAATCGGTGTATTCCGTGTTGGCATTTGTGCGTGGCGATTCGGTGTAGCAAGAAACATTCGTCTGGAGTGATGTGCATGTGGTTATCTCACTATGGGAGCAAGCATTACCTTAGTTGTTTGTCAACCATGTGGCCCAGCCGATGCTGCATTGTTCTCTGCTTCTCAAACTTCTGGGTTCAAACCCCGCGTCAGATAATCAAGTCAGGGGAGATTTTTTTTTCTTCAGATTCAAGGTCTGTCCAGACTCCCAGTCCTTCACGTGAGAACTGAAATTGATATCTTGTGTGTGAACGCGCGCATAGATCAAGCCTTCCACGCAAAGATATCCCATTTCATCTTTCAAAGAAGGTCATGGCGTAATGTGCTGGTGGGATTAATGAAATACCTACCAGGGGAAACAAAATGCCTGCGGAAAAATACCGTGCTCAGACAATAGCTACGAAGACGGAATGTGGTTACCTTATTATTGGGATCTTCAACGATCACATTTGCAAAAAATCCCACCGAAGGTGAACCACAGGGTTCTACCATGCAGGCCCTTACCGAAAGAGAAGAGAAGAATCAATAAAATCATCATCATCATCATCATCATCATCATCATCATCATCATCATCACACCGCATCATCATCATCATCATCATCATCATCATCATCATCATCATCATCATCACCATCATCATCTTCATCATCATCTTCATCATTGTCATCATCATCATCTTCATCATGTTCTTCATCATCATATCATAATCATCTTCATCATCATCTTCATCATTGTCATCATCTTCATCTTCATCATCTTCTTCATCATCATCATCTTCATCGTTATCATCAGTGCACAAGGTAGGAATACAGCCCCTCTTGCCTGTAGCGTCACTTGCTTCATTCACCATGAATGGCACTGATGTTGTCCTATTTAGCTATATTCAGAATGTTGATTAACGGTTGATTGGCTATTTACATTTATCTGCAGTTTGGATAAAAAGACACATAATGTATTCAGTTATATTCAGCAAAGTTGATTAACGGTTGATTGGATTTTTACATTTGTCTGCAGTCTGGTTAAAATAACATATATGTAAATGGTGGTATCTCCGTAAGATGCAATTCAAATGTATGTTTGACTCTTTGCAAGAAAAACGGTCGTTTAAAACAAAATCCGTCATTACAGAGATGAGCAATGTATTAACTGATCACATCTGAAGAGAAAATGACAATTCTATAACATTCATGATATAGCAGAGAAAATGACAATTCTATAACATTCATGATATAGCAGAGAAAATGACAATTCTATAACATTCATGATATAGCAGAGAAAATGACAATTCTATAACATTCATGATATAGCAGAAAGCCAAACATGTGTGGTCGTATCTGTGACATCTTTGTGCAGGGGATGGCTGGGAATTGTGATCAAAATGCATCACTTTGCCAGATTGCTAGTGCAGAAAAACCGCCAACTTGAGGATTTCACGCTCGCGCGCGCACACACACACACACACACACTCACACACACACACACACACACACACACACACACACACCACACACAACACAACACACACACACACACACACACACACACACACACACACACACACACACACACGTGCGTGCGTGCGTGCGTGCTTGAGTGCCACGACAGGAAAAAAAACCCCTCTGATTACATTGACTGACTTTGTTACACACGTGAATTCAGACAGCTTGATCGCTGGAAGACAGAGAGAACTCTATCATTGTATGAAGACAAAATAAACTCCGGACTTTTGACCCTGAATCGGTAGCTGATTGGTCAGGGGCGTATGATTATGTGTATTCAGTTGCTTGTAATATGCGTGTTCTGTAACACATATGAGGTGTTTATATCCTGTACATGGTAATCTTTGGGTGCATGAAATAATTAGATATATGAAACTGTTTGTGTGTCGTTATCTCATGTGTGTTCGGTAATCAGTTATGATGAGGGTTTTTTTGCTGTTGTTTTTATTAATAGGCACACATAAAGAAAGTATTTCACTGGACAGCAGCAACAGTATTTACAAACATCAAACAAAGTCATGTAACATGTCACATAGTGTCCTCATAGATACATCATCGCATTTAGAGAAAATACGTTACATAATCATATTTCAGTCTTATTGTTCCATTAGATTCCCAAGGTCGCGGACAACATGCAAAACGAAAGGAATTATATTCTATGCATTATTAACATTATTCTTGTATTAGTGTTATGTATGGAAACCATTTTGTCCCGTATTCTGCATAATTCATCTCCATCGAGTACATATGCTTCTCAATTTTATGTCTGTAGCATAGTTCCTTTAGAAACATTATTAGGTTAGGTTTCATCTTATTAATTCTACATTTGTATATGAAATATTTCCCCATTAAAATGATTAAGTCTAGCATATCATCTGTTTTTGTTTTCTCATCAGTGCCAAACAATATAAGCTCTACATTAAATGACAATCTTTCACAGTGTGAACACTTACTTTTTAGAATATTTTCAAGTTCTTTCCAGCAAGTATGTGCAAATTCACATTCCCACAAGTAGTGACTAATTGAATCTTTCTCTCTATTACAGAAATTGCACATGTCACTATCCACAACCTGCATTCTTTTCAAAATACTGTTAGTTACCAGAATTCTGTGACATATTTTAAGCTGGAACCATTTCAGTTTTATTTCTTTTATTTTCTTTATTCTTTTTAGTACGTCTGTCCAATTAATAGGTATATCAAGGCGCTGTTCCCATTTCATAAAAGAGCTGATGTTTAAAACTTCAATGTCTTCTATCATAATATCATAGCGAATGCGTGCCCCTTTAGTGGCGCTACAATTTTTTTTTTCTAACGCTAATGTTCTGTCATTACTAGTATTACTGTCGACTTTTATTGACATTTTCTTCGCATAGTCTTTTATTGATTGTGTGCAACTTATATAATTTAGAAAATTGACCTCAGATCCCAAGTTATGATGAGTCTTAGCCAAATGGCCATTGTTTCAGCACCAGTGCACACAAAATCACCAGACACGGACGGGTAAATCCAACAAAAGGGAAGGAGGGTTGGGGAGGGAGGGAGTGGGGCTGTACTCAAATGGTGAGAGAGTTTCCAAGCGGGGCTGTCGGGTCGTCAGTTGGGACCATTCGATGGGTCGGAATTTTTTTTTTATCGGTTTGAAAACTCTCTCTGTCCACTGAGCAGTAAATGAGGATCTGAATTAGTTCAGGGAAGGTTAACAGCGGCGAAAGGACAGGGATGGGTTTTGTCATTCAACATGAAAGGACAGGGATGGGTTTTGTCATTCAACATGAAAAGACAGGGATGGGTTTTGTCATTCAACATGAAAGGTAAGGGGTGGGTTTTGTCATCAACTTGAAAGGAAGCGCGATGGGTTCTTTGTCATTCCACACATGAAAGGCGTACTGCGGGTTGGGTTTGGGCATTCAACATGGCCGTGCCTCTTAGGCGACTGTGAATTCTGGACGTTCTCAAAACCTACCGGCCAACAGGCTTTCGGGAAGTTACGGCCAACAGGCCTTGGGAAAGTTAACGGCCAACAGGCTATGGGAAGTCTTCCGGCAACAGGCCCTTATGCGCGCACAGATTAACGCCAACAGCGCTATGGGAAGGTTAACGGCCAACAGGTATGGGATGTTAACGGCAACAGGATTTTGGGCGACAGTTAAAGGCCAACAGGCTTTGGGAAGTTAAGGGGTTGACCGGCCAACAGGCTTTGCGGACGTTAAACGGCCAACAGGCTATGGGAAGGTTAAGGCGTAACGGCCAACAGGCTATGGGAAAGTTAAGGGTACGGCTTGTCAACTGCTATGGGGAAGTTTACGGGGCTACGGGCCAACAGGCTTATGGGAAGTTAAGGGTGTCGGCCACCTACAGGCTATGGAAAGCTTAAGCGGGCTACGGCAACAGGCTTTGGGAAGTTTACAGGGTTTAGGCAAACAGCTCCGTTGGTAAAGTTATAAGGGTTACGGAGCATCAGGCTTCAGGGCTGTTTAGGGTTTACGGCAACAGGCTATGGACAGTTAAGGGTACGGCCAAAGGCTATGGGAAGTGAAGGGGTTTGTCAGTTCCCTGTACTCAAGGAGGGTGTGCGGTGCCGCGTTTTGTGTTGTCTGACTCTCGCGCCTCCATAAGTTTGGATGCGTGTATAATTATTACCTCACACTACCCACACCATTACGTACACTGGGCGATAGCCAGGCCATGATCTCGAGTTATTGATTCTTTTCGTTCATAATTTCTGCTCTCCCTGACCATAATATGAATAGTTACCAAATAAATACATGCTATTACATAGATACAGATCTCTATGAACCCGTCAATTAAGACATCAATACCTATAAGACTCTTCATCTCACATATCAGCGTTATCATTCCTACGTTATCTAAAATATAATTCACATATCTCGCCACGGCCCGCCGTCACAGTATCTCACATATCACAATCAACGCAGTTCAGTTTCCACACGTACCCACCGCCACAGTCCTACAGATTTTAAATAAGATGAAGACGGGATATCCCAGGTTCCCCACTCGGTTAAAACAAATGCCGTTCACAAAAACACAAGATATGAAGCAAGAAACAGGGTCTCAACACAGCATGCACAATTTATTACGTCGAACTATCAGAAGAATAGAGCCCGCAAATTCACAAGGCACAGTAAACCATAGCAGAAGATCCGCAGATTCCACAAAGCAACAGCAATCCACAGGTAGAAGAACCGCAGCGTTTCTCAATAACGCACAGCATATCCATATCCAGAAGAAAATAACGAACCGCCAGATTAATATAGCACTGCAAATCCTACAGGAGAGAAAGGATCCGCACAGATTCATTAAGCACCCACAGTTATCCATATTGAATCCCCGGTGAACACACATTTCACAAGGTCCCATAGACACAAATATAAATTCGGCGGTTTTCGACGGCCTCCGTTGTGAATCCTAAAACATATATTAACTTCTCCGTGTATTTATACTACACGTGCTTCACTTCAATTAAATTTAGGCCCACCGACACACATGCGGGTATGTGTAACAATTGAGCACATAATAAATATTCTTTCAGGAGCTTTTAAGTCACTCTCGGCGACACAGCATTCACACATTATTTTTATAACTGTATACATTTCTGCTACAGATTCCGCTGGTACAGTCATCAAAAGTATCCCACATCACAATGAAACTTAGTCCCGTTTCAGATACTGACTTGAAAGTTCGGCCTCTCACATTTGAATCACGACGGAGGAGAGGGGGGGAAAATGATGAGGTTAAAACTAAAATAATTCTAGGTCTGGAAACAAAGCCTATGCCCTGTTTATTCATGGCTCCCTTCTCTCTGTCTATGTTTATTCCTTTTCGTCCACTGTCAGTTCATATGCATTTTAAGGCTTGACGTCATAATTTCCGTTGAAGTCACCAATACTCCCACCCTCCTCAGAAAAAAGAAAAAAAACAATGACCGAAATTTTTTTTTGAAATAGAAGTAACACAAACAGCCAGAAGCCACGCCAAACCTACAAATATTTACATTCACTCGACCGGAGATAAACGAACGCGCCTCACGGGCGAAGCAGTTCGTAGAGTCCTTCCAGGGATCTTCACACAACCCAGAAAGAACACAAGTTGTTCGCTTCCCAACCGACCCAACTCTGAAGCCCTGTTTACATGTTTTTAGAGTGTGTTCGCTGACCCTCATCGGACAACATCTCCATACCCACACGGAGTAGAAAGTCTAGAGACGGCGCGGGCTGGGATGGGATGCACCCCCCTCACCCGGATGGCAATCGCATTTATTTCGATGTCTACTTGGACCACATCCGGTCAGTTCTCTCCACTACCATCAATGGGTGTAGTGGAACCACACAGGTCTACTGTCCTCTCGGTCACGCCTCTTCTTACCCCCACGGGGTGTGGGTAGATAGAAACGAGATTCGACGGCGTGGTAGTTGACAATGGTGGGCACGGGCTGAACCCCAACACCCAGATGATTATGCCAATATCATGTCGACGGACCACTCTCGGGTCAAGCCTCCTCCTCCCATACACATAATCGGCGGGGGTTGAGTCTAGAGGTAAAAGGGATTCTATAATAATCATCGCCAGATCAATGGGCTGGATCGCCCCCTTCTTCGCGAATTCAGCTTACTTTCGATCCCTTAGCGATTTTTTACGACTGGGTGAAGGCAAACATCATCATTCTACTGGAAATAATACAGCATTAATATCCTCACAGAACTAGCATCCAAGTCCTGAAGGGGGGATTACCCAATTAGGGGAACAAACACACAGGTTGCAGGGGGAAGACTCAAGCACTGCCCTGATTCTTCCTCAACGCTTCTGCCCTCAGTCTGGAGGAAACGACCACGTACAATCTTTCTTCCTGACCGAACACTACTGGAGATGGTTATTACGACTTTTCGATGGCTCAATGATACCATGATTCAACGTAGCGCTTACCTTTCGTCTCTTCTAACAACCTCTTTCGCAGAAGAAAAGGGGATTTATAACATTCTTTCTAACTGGGGACATCTGATGTAAGAGTCGGATTCTCCTAATAGTCTACATCACCTGAAGTATGACACCTGGGTTTGGGGGGTCAAAAATGTCCTGGAAAAATCATTCAAAGATTACACGCAACTCCCTGGTACCACGTTACACGCTCACTCGTCATACTCACTAAACGTACTAATCAATCTGTACAGAACGATCATTGTTCATCTTGGCATAGAAGAGACGCCATAGGAACAGTTTATAAAGTGGGGCGATGGGTTTGTTAGTTTTTTTTTTTTAAACCGTCACATTCAACAGTCCTGGGACGACACCACATGTAACGATCCACTCTCAGAACAGTACAAACAGACTCGGAGAGAGAACGGATAAATCCTCAGAAAAATAACAGGACCAACTCCGGGAGAAGTACTCAAGGAGAAACATGTTCCTGCTCACATGCCCAAATGGCGCTTTCTCTAACCCACGGCACTGGAAGTACCTTCGTGGAAATACGAAACGCTGTAGGGTTACAAAATTCAGAAGTTGACACACGCCCAGACACATCAGCAGATGGACGTCTTAACCTGTAAGCAAGACTATAATGACTCATCCTTCTGTTTTCTGAACATGCTTCAGAAAGGCGAAATGTCCAGATCATTAGGGGATCTCGGCACAAAGCGCTTTTTTGTCCACCAAAATGCTCTGTGATACAGCCCCTCCGTAACGGCCCGGCTCCCATAAAAGGGAATGAAGAACGGTTAACCAGATACATCACTAAACATCTCCCACAGCTACACACGAAACTCCAGGCACATTACCCACAACTGAGATCACACAGAAAGGACTATCCAACGAAACAACAAATATCAAATCGCCTCCCAAAAATAAGGGACATCTCGACCTGATAACTGTGCCAAGTTGGACACACTCATACAAATGCCAACCAAAAAGAACACACACCTTCACTGTGGTCCTACATCTGGACTGTCAGATAACTAACTCCTTTGCGAACGCCACAAATGGTTAGCACCAGTATCAGCAGAACTGAACTCAACGTGTCATTCACAGAAACCAGAAATCCCAACGTAATTTTGCCTGGGCTGAACCTCACCATGCAGCCTAGACAAGCAAAAGGACAGTATCACGAACAGAGCAACAAAGCAATGGACTGTTTGCCTAGTCCAGCGTGAAGTTATCGATACAAAGTAGAAAGTTGCTTAACCACCAAAAGGGGACATAAACACGTGTACTGCGGTGGCTTAGCGGGTTGCAAAAATTATCCAAGGGTTTCTAACCCTGACTTCCATGGACACCTTGCAGATTCCATGTCCTGTCTTTTTACACAAAAAACACACAACACACTTGTAAATGATATCTGAGAACGCTCCTTCCTCGAAGGACACCTCTTACTGCCTGACGGTTTTATAACGGCCGCCCCACGGACCCACGCCATAACGGCTACCGCCAAAGCTTATTTCCACGCACACCTGTGTGAGTAACACCAATGCCGCTGATGACCACATAACAGATACCACCAATGTAGTTCAACTTCACGTCAGCCGGGAAGAGAACAAGGATGCGAGTCAGTGGCCACTGTTTTTGAAACAAAGTTTGAGGAGTATCTGTTTCCCTACGGTTCAGACTGACCATCGCATTCGGAGTTCTATCAGACTGACCGGGAAACGGATTTCTATCCAAACTTGACCCTGGAGGTTTTTTGCTACCCCAATCAGAAGCAAATAAGCGTTTCTGTTTAAATCTGACTTTTCTACGAAAGGAAAGCACCCTCTGTTGCGAATGAGCACGTTCTGTAGGACACTGCAGCACACTTGATCATTTCATCAAAAGGTTTTCACCATCTCTACTCACACAAAAAAGTGGGCCCCCAAACTCCTTTGAGACACACTCCAACAAAAATGCTCACGCAAACATAAGATCCACCCGTTCTTCAAAAAGGACTATCAATTTTTGTCCAAAAGCCAAGCGACCCCAACGGCTTCAAACAAAACCGTCCTACTAAGTTCAACTGCAAAGGTATCCGAAAGGTTCTCTCGGTATGCTCGGCTTAGCCTCACGGCGGCCGGAAAACGCTTACGAAATCCTTCTGGGAGCAGTGGTTCATTGAAATTTTTCTTTTCACGCAAGACTCTCTGTCAAAGCTCGTAAGACACAACATTTATTTTTCAGCGAAGACCTCGTGCCGATAGAGAGTTAACGCAGAACCCTCAAGTAGTGCAGACAGGTATGTTACCACCAAACTCTAAGTCCATCACCAAAGGAACGAGATGGGTTTTCAAAACGAAAACAAGGTAACTGTCTATATCAATCAGTCTTTCCTTGAAAGGCCGAGGCTAACTTAGGAAAAGGTTGGGCGCCGGGGGGTGTTTTGAAAACCTTGGGGAAAACCCGAACCCTGACTCTCAATGTAATGTCCTGAGACCGCTTATGCGAGAACCGTAACGTGAAGCTGGAATCTTTTTCGTTTTCCTCTATTCAGCTCAATGATTGTGTGTTTCATCCTGCCTGCTTTTAGTTTCCTATTGTATCTGCTCTCCTTTTAGTGTCATCCTGTATTGCTCTATTGTAGTTAGTCTCTTCTTCCTGTACTCTTTTCATATTTGATTCTTTCCTCCTTTCCATATCTCTGAGCAATGCATCTTATCCCACCATAGGCCAAACAGATCTTCTCCGCCAGACCACATCCTTACCTCGTTCGTAAAATACTTAGCAAAAACTTTGTCCTCGGTCCACAGACGGACATAACAGGACTTTCTTCGTCAGCATTCTGTGCCATCATGAAAAAATATGAAAAAGAATGTCCCTGGTCAAACCCCGACACACACACTAATGGATAAAATACAAAACAATTGATATCACAAGCCGAATAAAAATACTTTTGAAAACCTGGTCTATTGAAAATGTATAGGAATTCCCAAGAGGGATTTTTTTTTTTTTCAAACAACATTAACGACAATCACTCTTAAAAAGACTAAAAACTTATCAAAACCCAACCAACACCAAACGGATCTAGAGATAAACAACGAAACAGGACTGTTAGGGACCATATGGGGAGGGGAGGGAGAAGATGAACAGGAGAAAAGGAAAAACACAATCAGTAAATCAATGCCAATTGTCAGCAACCAGTATAAAATTAAGCAATGACATGAGAGTACATAAACATATAATCATTGTATTGTAGTTATGTTTTCACACACTTAAGCATTTATTTCAAAATAGAAACAACTAATACCTATAATATAGATTTTTTTTTTCAAAACTGGTTCAGGCGCACAGCCATCACACAACCACTCCACTCATTCAAGAGAACAGAAAAAAAGATCCATGAGAATGCTGAGTAGCAACACAATCCTTAAGTAAAGATAGGAAAACAGAATCAATTCAGAGAGAGAGAGACGAAAAGAGATGATTGACAGATATTAATTAAATTTAAAGCCCCACACAAAGGAAAAGAAGAACTAGGAACTAGGCCCTCGTATCTCCAGAAAGAAACTAATACAGAAGGAGGATACCCCGTTAAACGCTGGAGACCGGGAAAAAAGGAAAACAGAAGTAGTACAAAACAGGTCATTTAAAACAAAACATACAAACAATTCAACTCGTTTTTGTCTATACTAAGGAGGAAAAAAGTCTGTGCAAAGTGACCTCATTCACTTCTAATTGGGGGCAATTATAGGGCCACAAAAAAACAAATCTACCACTAAGCAAATGGGGAAAGAGTTAAGAGGGGCGGGTTTTTTTTTGTAACATTTTAAGTCATCTAACTGTGAGACGTTATTCATTAATCAACCGTACAATTACAGGTACGAATTCCAAACCGCTTGGTGTCACAAAGGGCAATGCTTCTTACGCAATTCTTATTTATTAAAAACAAATCGTTTGCGGTGACTTCCAAGGTCGAAGGTATATTTAGGGGAAGGTTGGTGACCTTCAAGGCGGGGTCTATGGGTATTGGGAAGTGTTGGTGACTTCAAGGCGTGGGTATTGGGGAAGCGTTGGTGACTTTTAAGGCGGGGTAATTGGGGAGGTTGGTGCTTCAAGGCGGGGGTATTGGGAAGGTTGGTGACTTCACGGCGAGGGATTGGGGAAGGTTGGTGACCCCTTCAAGGCGAGTGGTTATTGGGAGTTTGGTGACTTCAAGGCGGGGTATTGGGGAGGGTTCGGTTTATCAAGGCGGGGTATATTGGGGAAGGTTGGTTGACTTCAAGGGCGATAGGTATTGGGAAGGTTCGGTGACTTCAAAGAGCGAGGTTATTGGGAAGGTTGGAGTGACTTTCAAGGCGAGGGGGGGGGGGGTATTGGGAAGCTGTGGTGACTTCAAGAGCCAACAACGGGGGTAATTGGGGAGGTTGGTGACTTCCAAGGCCGAGGGTATTGGGATGGTATGGTGACTTCAAGGGGAAAGGTATGGGGTATGGGGGAAGGTTGGGTGACTTTTCAAGGGGGGTATTGGGAAAAGAAAGAGGTTGGTATGTGACTTTCAAGGCGGGGGGGTATTGGGGATGGTTGGTAGACGTCAAGGCGAGGTATGGGGAAAGTTGGTGACGCTTCAAGGGCGGGGTTATTTTGGGAAGGGTTGGTGGACTTTAGGCGAGGTATTGGGGGATAGTTGTAGCAGGGTTGACTCTTTCAAGGCAGCGGGTATTGGGGCAAGGTTGGTGATTCAGGCGAGGTGATTGGGGGGAAGTGTGGTGACTTCAAGGCGGGGGATGGTATTGGGGTTGTTGGGTGACTTTCATGGGCGAAGGGTATTGGGAGGGTTGGTGACTTCAAGGCGGGGGTAATTAGGGCACGGTAGGGGTGACTTCAGGCGAGGGGGGGGTTAATTGGGGATGGGTGGTGACTTCAAGGCGAGGTATTGGCGAAGGATGGTGGACTTCAAGGCGAAAGGTATTGGGAAGTTTACGGGGGGACTTGTCGCTGCGGGTTTTTTTTGTGTGTTTGACTGTGAATGACATCCCTCGCGATCCAGGCGGAGAGGGGGTGGGGGGGGTGGGGGGGGGGGGGGGGGGTGGGGGGGGGTGGGGGGGAAGGGGGGGGGGTGGGGGAGGGGGGGGGAGAAGGGGGGACGTATTTAAATTACTCTGGGTTCCGCGAGGTAAATCAATTTTATATTGTCGTCAGTCGGAGGTGGGGAGGGAGAGAGTGGAGAGGGGGGAGAGGAGGGTTGGTCTTGTGTATGGCTGTTTTATGTGTTTGTGTTGTGATCACAACAGGCACCACCACCAAAACGACTCGTCAGTGTTGCAGCGTCCCTCATGTCGGTTTCACCGTGGCGACTTGACATTGACTACTCATGTGATGCAGGTGGTGAAGGCTTTGCGGATTTGGGACAAGGAATTGGTGGGTGGCACAGGGGGCGGCGGAAAGAAAGAAATGAGATGGCGCGAGGGGCATGATGCGATGGAGGTGGCACGGAGGTGAGTCACAAAAGAATCATAGTATTCAAATAGTTATGCTTAGTCTTACTATTTCCGCAAGCTAATAATACTGTAAATGAGGTTTGCTATAGTATGCTTTACTTTCTTTACCTTATTTTCCGCAAGCAAAAAATGTAAGGGTTTGCAAATAGTATGCTTTAATTATAATTAATAATAATAATAATAATACATAATAATAATAAGGAAACATTTTAAGTTAGTGCGCTTCTTAATCTTAAACACAAAAGACCTAAGGTTACAGCGAATAAGCCTTAAACCACTCAGACACACACACACACACACACACACACACAACACACATACAACACAAACACACACACGCACACGCACACACACAAGACACACACACACAACACACACACACACACCGCACCACACACACACAAAACACACCACGCACACCACACACACCAACACCTGCGCGGAAAAAAGGAGCAGAAAAATTTATGTATGAGAGAGTAAAGTTAGTTTTTGAGCGAGGTACTTGAAAGAAGAAGAAAGACTGTATTGAGTTTCGGGAGTGGTTTATATTAAAAGGGAAGAGTGTTCCAGCAGGGAAGGTGCCTGAAAAAGGGAAAAAGAAACGTTCCCAAGTGTTATGGCCGAGGGAAAACGAGGGATTGCAGAATGCGAGTGTCAGAGGAAAGAGCGAAGATGTTTGAAGGAGTATAGGTCGACAGGGCAAGTTTAGAGCAGAGGTTAAGAAGGAGCGGAGGCATCGAATGCTTGTAACAGAGCAAAGAGAACGATATGTCCTTGTGATGCGTTTTTTCACAGGGGAAGCCAAGTTGCAAAGATTTTAGCAAGGAGAAGAGGAGAAACATGAGAGGTTGTCGGAGGAGGACGAGATTTCGAGAACGGGCGAGCAGGCTGCATTATTTGAACCTTTCTGCAATTTTTGCAAGAGGAGAGTTCTGTGGACATCCAGCAAAGAAGAGAATTACCGTAGGTATGTCTTGAATAATGAAAGCAGGAGGAAAGAAGACGAAGAAGAAGACAAAACCAGAGTCTTGGTCGTGGCTTCTTCAGACAGAAGGTGGCGCACAGAGAACTTGATTAGCCGAAGCTCGAGTAAGCAAGCACGGCAGGATGAGAAGAAGGAAATCTGATTTTTTGAAAAAAAGAGAGAGTTGAGCAAGTACAACGCTCTAGATAGATTTGCACAGTGGTCGAGGGTATCTGAATGAGAGGAGGGGAGAAGGATACATGTTGGTCAGAAGGAGGGAGGAAACCGAGGATTGTAGCATGGCCCGTTATGGGGAAGAATGGGGAGAATGAAGATCAGTTCAGTTTAGTATTGTTTTTAACTGAGTTTGTTGCAAGTCATCCTTGCCTTTATGTCAGAGATGAAGAGCTGTGTGAGCGATTCGATGATGTGAGGAGAGGAGGGAGAAATGTCACCAGAAATGTAGATTTGATTGTCATCAGAGAAGCAGTGGTGTGAAATGTTATGATGGGCTACGATGTCAGAGATGGGTGGGTATATAGAACAAACAGAATGGGACCAAGGACAGACCCTTGGGGAACACCATAATTCAAGTCAGCAGAGCTTGAAAAAAACCATTAACAGAGACAATTTGGGTTCGACCAGAAAGGTAAGAATAAAACCATGCCAAAGCGTGAAAAAGAGATGCCAAAAGTATGTTGAAGTCTAGTGAGGAGGGTGGAGTGATCAATGGTGTCAAAGGCAGGGGACAAGTCGAGAAGAGAGAGCAGTGAAACCTGCCCGTTACCAGAGCAGAAGAAGATCGTTTATTATTTTCAGCAGAGCAGTTTCTGTACTGTGTCCAGTGCGATAGGCGACTGCAACGAATAGAGCAAGTTGTTTTGGTCAAGGTGGTTTTGGAGTTGGAGAAGTGCTATCTTTTCAATTATCCTTGAAAGAAAAGACAAGTTGGAGACAGGTCGATAATTTTTTTTTAGGGTTTCAGGGTCAAGAGGGGTTTCTTCAAAAAAGGTCGGGGCAGCAGCAGCTTCAGTGCAGGTGGGAAACAACCAAAGTGAGAGTTTCATTTTTCCACACTAGTGATATATGGCAACAAAACATCCATGCATGCAGAAATAAAGTAGATGAAGAGGATCCAATGCACAAAGTTTTGATAACAGTCTTGTCGATGACTTCTTTGACAACAGCAACTGTCACAGGTTCAAAACATAAACTGTAAAGGGTTTGGGGACTTCCATAAGACACCCTCATGAGCGCAAAGTTTTCTAGGCCAGCATAAATACCCTTTTGTTTCCTGGCGGGAAATTTTCTGCCGCTCAAAAGACACATAAATTGGACGCACTGCGCTAGACCATAAAAATAAAGCTGAAGTTTCCCGCCAGATTTTAATACGGCCAAAAAAGTCGTCATCAATACGTCATGACTGAGGGGCCTTCTGTACGCGTGGAAAGCACACACCGGGAGTGTGAGGATCAAGAATGCTGCAGAGATCAGGATAAGGGTCACCGTCATGGGATAGACTTTGTCACTTCCCGATGAGGCTTTTCCTCTCATTTGTTGAGAAACGGAAGTGGACTTGATCACGTGTCCTATGAGGACAGAGTTCCCAATGATGAGCAAAGGAAAGGGGAAAGACGGAGGCCCAGAACTATCCAGCCAGGTAAACACCCTATATAAAATCCACTATCTCTCCCGGTAGATGCACTCTGTATATTCTAATCGATAGGTAAACGTAAACAAAATATGGAAGTTCAACAGACATGCAAAAAACAATGACAGTGCCAATGATCATCTTTCCCCTTCTACGGTGCACAGAACCACAACACGGTGGGGTGCCCCTACTGACGTCACCCGTTGATACGTCATCGCCACCCAAAAACCACGCTGACGTCAGAGAGCACGTGTAGAACACGAAGTAGGAACCAGCACAACAAAATCGTAAGAGAATTAGGAGGGAGGCCAGGAGAAGACCCCGTCCACCCAAAAGACGGTAAGGGGGAAAGGGTTA
>CM031597.1:138681718-138696634 GCA_018398815.1 Conus ventricosus | reverse complement strand
CATGGCCCCAGTCTGCCACGACGACGCCTCGACTGATGTGAAAACGTGGCAATGTGGTGTGAGCAGCTGCTGATTGGCTAGGCTGTGACAGCGACAGTGTAGGGGGGAAGAGGGTGGAGGAGGTGCGGCAGTATTGATTTTTTGGCCTGTGTGTGAGTGTGTGTGTTTCTCTGTGTGTGCAGGTGTCCGTGTTAGTTTGCGTGGGTGTGTGTGTGTGTGTGTGTGTGTGTGTGTGTGAGAGAAAGAGAGAGAGAGGGAGAGAGAAAGAGAGAGAGAGAGAGAGAGAGAAAGTGTCTGTGTGTGTTAGTGTTCGTGTTAGTGTGTGTGTGCCCGCCTCTCTGTCTGTCTGTCTGTCTCTCTCTCTGTCTCTCTCTTCTCTGTCTGTCTGCCGGTGATTCTCTCTCTCTCTCTTCCGCCACAGGAAAAGGCGGCTTTAGGCCACTTTTGCCCAAAAACTCGGTGAGGGTGAAAGTGGCTTAGAATGAAGGTTTTCCTGTTCTCTGCCCACCAGACAGACATGCTATATGACTGTGAACGATTTTTTCCGCCGACTTCGACTCGCGTCTTCTTTGAGAGCTGCTCACTACCCACAGCACGTAGTGCCACTAACGATCTAGCACAACTGTTCCCCTTTGAAAGGAGTGATTGGACCCCCAAGGATGGACGGTATCCTGCTCTTGACTATTATATTGACAAGTGTAAACACGACATTGATAAATTAAACTTGCCCCCTGTGAGAAAATCCAACCTCACCCAAGCAGAGTTTCAGGCCCTAAAAGAACTGAAACAGAGACCCGACATCATCATCAAAAGAGCAGACAAGGGAGGGGCAGTAGTGGTTTGGCGAAAAGACTTGTATGAAGAAGAAGCCAAACGCCAGCTCTCTGATTCCTCAACTTATGCTCCCATAAAAACCCCAACAACCAAACAAGACAACGCACTGGTCCGGAAGACCATTAAAGAAGCAGTTTCCAAAGGTCATCTCCCTCAAGAAGCAACAAGAACTATAGTCAAAGAACCTCGCACTGCAAAATTCTACCTATACCGAAAATTCACAAGAACGGCAACCCTGGTAGACCTATCGTCTCAGCCTGCTCCTGCCCAACTGCTCAACTGTCACAGTTTCTTGATCGGTTGTTCCAACCCCTTGTCCACAACCTACCAACCTATGTGAAAGACACCAACCATGCCCTGCAGATTTTCTATGATTACACCTTCCCACCTGACAGTGAACATCAATTCCTCTTCACAATGGATGTGACATCATTATATACTAATATCCCGCACAAAGATGGACTTCTCGCTGTTAAACACTACCTGAAACAAAGCGACTTTGACTTTGACCCAACCACCATCCTGCGCCTAACTGAACTTGTTTTAACTCTGAATTCCCTTCGAATTTGGAAACGAGGCCTACCAACAAATCAAAGGAGTTGCTATGGGCACGCGCATGGGCCCATCATATGCCTGCCTCTTTATGGGGCACATTGAGACACAAATCTTTGCTCAATACCCTGGATGTCTACCTGAAGTCTTCAAAAGATTCATAGATGACTGTTTTGGAATCAGCACTCTACCCATACAGGAACTCCATGCTTCATTGACTATGCTAACGCCTTTCACCCTTCAGTCAAATTCACATACGAAATCTCGGACTCTTCCCTCTCATTTTTGGACATCAAAATCAGTATTCAAAGCACTCCACAGTCTCTCCGCACAACAGTGCACTACAAACCAACTGATGCCCACTCTTACCTCCTGTTCTCATCAAGCCACCCTCCTGCCATGAAAGAAAGCATCCCATATTCTCAGTTTCTTCGACTTCGCAGACTATGTAGCACTGATGATAATTACACCAAAGAAGCAGCGGCCATGACTACCTTCTTCACTACTAGAGGCTACCCACAAGCTACAGTTCAGATGGCCCTTGAACGAGCACAGTCCATCCCCAGACACCAGCTCCTACAAGACAAGGAAAAGATGACTACAGACAATGACCGATGCATTGCCACTCTGACCTACCACCCACACAATCTACCTGTGAAAAACGTTCTGCTCCGCAACTTCACTATTCTGAAGGAGGATCCAGCTCTCCAAAACATTTTAGTCTACCACCTATGGTGGCATTCAAAAGGGACAAAAATCTTGGTGACCACCTGATGCACTCTACCTTCCACCCTTCATCCCCCCCAACCCAACCAGGCAATTTCCAGTGCAAGAAACCCAAATGCAAAACCTGTGACTTTCTTAATCCGACAACTACTGTGGCAAGGCCCATCCGACGCAGCTTCCACATGAAGTCTCACTTCACCTGCCAGACTCAGAATATAGTCTATGTTCTTAGTTGTACCCTTTGTCCCAAGATGTATGTGGGTGAAACATACAGATCTCTAAACGAACGTTTTAAAGAACATAGAGACAGCATCCTCACAGAAAAGACACGCCTGTGCAAACCATTTCAATTCGGACCATCACCATCTTTCCCACATCAGAGTAGCAGCCCTTTGGAGAAATGGGCGCAAGAAGGGAACTACCGAAAATACATGGAAAGCCAGTTAATACAGCGCCTTGGCACCTTGAGCCCACATGGGCTCAATGTCAGGGAATGAACCATCAGCCCTCCTCTTTCTCCCTTCCCCCCCCTCCCCCCCCTCCTTTCTTCTTCTCCCCCCCCCCCCTTTTTTCCCCCTGCCCCTCCCTTCTTCTTCCCCCCCTTCCCCCCCTCCCTCACCCTTCCTTTGCTGTCCATTAACACTCCCCATTTCTATTGTGAATTATGATCACCCCTACACTCAATATTGTCCACCACTCCCACCTCTGCCCTTTCCACCCCTTCAAACCATGAACTGTGTTCAGTGACCCAAGTCAACTATCATCAAGCTTCATTCCCTGTTGAAGTGTCTACGACACGAAACGTTGGACATCCCCTCTCCAGGTACTCCTTTTGCCACCTTTTCCCTTTATTTATTTGAATACGAGTACAGCAGTCACTACTTTACTTTTTTTTTTTTTTTTTTTTTTTTTTATTCATTTATACGTTGGCTGCAAATCATTGTGCGCAGTGTAGGTTCGAAACTCCGCAAACCTGGTGTAGCGTATGTGGACAGGTCCGCACGCAGTGTCACCTAATTGATGAAACTGAAACTTGAAACTGTTGATTGTTAAAACGCAGTTTGTGTAATGCTTGATTTTGTTGATGTGTTTTCCATAGCTGTTTTTTTATTCACGCCCTCGATGTCCAAAATGAGTATAAAGAACTTGAGTCTTCAAACCGAGCGCTTGTGTGTGTGTGTGCACGCATGTGTGTGTGTGTGTGTGTGTGTGTGTGTGTGTGTGTGTAACAGCTGCGCGTGTATGTGCGTCTCTTCATGGTGTTTTTTTGACAGGGGGGAGGGTGTAAATTGTGGGGGAGGGGGTGTGAACGTTGTGCCAATCCAAACTGAAACAAACAGGATATAGATAAGCGGCCACCGACCCCACCTGTTATCAACAACGCACTGCGCTGCTGAGCTAAACATGTGTGTGTGTGTGTGTGTGTGTGTGTACGTACAAAACACCTTACCTCAGCAACAGATTACCAATATGGGTATGTGGGATATAATGCCGCGTATGACGTATGGTCTACTTGAGAAAGAGAGAGAGAGAGAGAGAGAGAGAGAGAGAGAGAGAGGAGGCAGGGAGGGAGGGAGGCAGAGAGAGGGGAAAGAGAGAAAGGGAGAGATAGAGAGATAGAGAGACAGAGGGAGGGAAGGAGAGAGAACAGACAGACAGAGGGGGGTAGAGAGAGAGACAGAGGTAGGGAGAGAGAGAGAGAGAGAGAGAGAGAGAGAGAGAGAGAGAGAGAGAGAGAGAGAGAGAGAGATGATTCACTGGGTCTTGCCCAAGCACCGAAACAGATCTGAACTGTCTGCACTATTCAGGGTTCTACTTCACGGATTACAAGCGCGATGGTAGGGTTAGGTGAGAGAGGGGTGGGGTGGGGGGGGGGTGTGAATGTGAAGGGAATGGCCCGTGGTCTTTGTGGCGAAATCCGTTGCCTTTTAAGCCGAAAGATCTAGAGCTTTATAGCAAGAGACACGTGGCCCTGTTATCGACCACCGCTGTGGCGTTTTCATCGAAAATTAAATTCAGATTTTTGCTTTGTCATCAATTTCACATTTGTCAATCACAAGGCATTAAAAGATATTGAAAATCACTTTAAAAAAAATACAGCTGAACATCTGTATCTACAGAAGACACGTTTGTTAACAAAATTCCTCCACTGCAAAACTACACACACACACACACACACACACACACACACACACACACAGGCACACAGGCACACACACACAGGCACACACACACACACACACACACACACACACACACACACACACACACACACACACACACACACACATTTTTGGTTATTTGTTCAATTCTTTTTAATGCAACAGTAACAAAACAGATATCATGTATTTTACGATCACAAAAGTACAGTTCAACTTGTACATGCAATCACTAACCACGGATACAGTCATAACTTTACAAGACTCACTTCAACTTCTGATCATTTCTGACCGTGTATGTCAACTTATATTCGAACATGTTCAAAATCTCTCATGCCCTCGAGTTCTTTCCCTTGGCTCAAAAATAGGGAGGGGGGGGGGGGGGGGGGGGGGGGGGGGGGAGGGGGGGGGGGGGGGGGGGGGGGGGGGGGGGAGGGTTAAAAAAAAAAAAGAAAAAAGAAAAGGAAAGAAGAAAGAGAAATATTATTTATAAGGTTCCGCCGAAAAAAAAGTAGACAAACGAATTACAAGACAAAACAATCACCCAACTCGGCGCAAGGTAAGTGAAGTGATTGCTCGTTCATTTTCGTTGTCTTGAGTGTTCTGTATCTTGCCTGAAGAAGACCTAAGAGGTCGAAACGCGTCGTCTTTTGTCTTGTGATTTGTTTGTCTACGTGTGTGTGGGAAAGAAAACATTGCATAGAACATCATATCAACACATACACAACGATGAATACAGAATGTATTAATAATGCAACATCTAATTAGAGAAAGAGAACTTGGGAAGGAGGGAAGGAGGTAGGGACCGAAAAGGACCGATGGAGAGAGAGAGAGAGAGAGAGAGAGAGAGAGAGAGAGAGAGAGAGAGAGAAGAGAGAGAGAGAGAGAGAGAGAGAGACTGATTGATTGATCCTGAATACGCAAGGATGAAGATTTTAGGCCAAAGCCTAGTCTTACAATCTGTCCTTGTCATGCATACATTATTTCAACACATATTATTCATGCTGACAATTCAACATAGCAACATTGTAATCTAATTCTACAATGATAAACAAACTATTCATAAAAGTACTAATGAGATGGGGGATGGTGAAACAGAAGGAAACTTACAAACAAACAAACAAAACTACAGAGAGAGAGGTCAGAGGAGAGTGGGGAAGAGAGAATGGTAGATGGGGGGGGGGGGGGCGGGGAGGGGGGAGAAAAGGGGTGGTGGACAGAGTGGGAGTGGGGATCAGCGATTTTAACGGAGTAGGCTATATGTTTTGACGATGTATTCAAAGTATGGTTCACAGAAGACTTGCGAATGGGCGCTAATCATTTTAATCGAATAATTCAATTACTGAGACATAAAATGTTCATGCAAATGTTTCTTGAAAAGTTTTAACGTGTTCGTATTTTGTAGATTCGGTGGAAGTGAGTTCCAGACATATGGGCCAGAGCAAGCTAGGCTTGTTTTGTATTGATGAATGCGTGGGTAGGGATGAAGGAATTTCGTCGAGCCAGAAAAGTTGTTCGATCTTGTAAAAAGGGCATTGATATAACATGGCATAGTATCTGTCAAACACTGTAAACATGAATGATGCCTTGTTGAATTCCAATTGCTTACTCAGAGGAAGTATGGTCAGCGCTTTTAGTTTTTCGTCTGTTGTTAGAGATACAGCTGGATGGAGTAGCTTTGCTGCACGTCTATGGAGAGAATTCAGCCTTTTTTGTGGACATCAATACTCCCGTCCCACACTGTTGAAGCGTGATTGATACGTGACATTATGTGTGCATTGAAGAAAAGTTTAAGCACAGTATTGTTGACGTAGCGCTTTAATTGAGATAACAGGAAAAGGTGTTTTGAGACTCCTTGCATACGTTATTGAGATGAGATTGCCGTTTCAATTCTTTATCTATCGTTACCCTAAAACACGATGCTCATCTGCCTGCTCGATAGAAGTGCCATTCAACTGAAGTTTTAGGCAAAGAGGAGTCAATTGGTGTTTTTGGCGGGTAGCTATAATAATAGATTTGGTTCTGGCTGTGTGTATGACCATTGAGTTTGAATGACACCAGTCTGATACACCGTTTAGACTTTCCTGGAGAGAAGTTTCTATTGTCTGTAGATCACTACCATTCGTTTGGATTGACGAGTCATCAGCAAATAAATCTGTCGTGACCTTTTCATCTGATACGGACAATGGTAAATCATTGATGAAGATGCAGAATAGGAGAGGGCCTAGTACTGAGCCTGTGGAACTCCATGTTTGACAAAGTCTGAAGTGGAGGTTTTGCCATTAAGCACCACATGCTGAGTCCTATCGTTCAAGTATGATTGGAATAATGAGATTGTCGGGGTATGGTTCAAGTAGACAGATAGTTTCTTTAGAAGAATGGAAAGATCAACAAGATCAAACGCCTTTTTGAAGTCAAGAAAGAAAACCCCTGTCATTTGTAATTGGTTCAAATTTGAAAGCCATAAGTCACGCATTCGTGATAATGCTGTGTGGCAGGAGTGATTAGATCGGAATCCAAATTGGAGTGGGTGAAACAGTTTGTTTTTCTCCATGAACTGAGATACGTGTGTGTGTGTGTGTGTGTGTGTGTGTCTTTCAAGGGGTTTGGATAGAATAGATAGTAAAGGTATAGGTCTGAAATTATTTGGAGAGAGAGAGAGACAGACAGACAGACAGACAGACAGACAGACAGAGAGACAGAGAGACAGAGAGACAAAGAGACAGAGAGCGAGCTTACTGGGTGGGGAGGAGAGGGGAGGTAACAGTGGGGATGGGGGAAGGGGGAGCTTAACGTTGGTTGATTAGTTCTCAGTCCTCTCACTGTCCTTGGCCAGGGACACTTGCTGTCTGTTCTGTCTGTCCTTGGCCAGGGACACTTGCTGTCTGTTCTGTCTGTCCTTGGCCAGGGACACTTGCTGTCTGTTCTGTCTGTCCTTGGCCAGGGACACTTGCTGTCTGTTCTGTCTGTCCTTGGCCAGGGACACTTGCTGTCTGTTGTCTGTCCTTGGCCAGGGACACTTGCTGTCTGTTCTGTCTGTCCTTGGCCAGGGACACTTGCTGTCTGTTCTGTCTGTCCTTGGCCAGGGACACTTGCTGTCTGTTCTGTCTGTCCTTGGCCAGGGACACTTGCTGTCTGTTCTGTCTGTCCTTGGCCAGGGACACTTGCTGTCTGTTCTGTCTGTCCTTGGCCAGGGACACTTGCTGTCTGTTCTGTCTGTCCTTGGCCAGGGACACTTGCTGTCTGTTCTGTCTGTCCTTGGCCAGGGACACTTGCTGTCTGTTCTGTCTGTCCTTGGCCAGGGACACTTGCTGTCTGTTCTGTCTGTCCTTGGCCAGGGACACTTGCTGTCTGTTCTGTCTGTCCTTGGCCAGGGACACTTGCTGTCTGTTCTGTCTGTCCTTGGCCAGGGACACTTGCTGTCTGTTCTGTCTGTCCTTGGCCAGGGACACTTGCTGTCTGTTCTGTCTGTCCTTGGCCAGGGACACTTGCTGTCTGTTCTGTCTGTCCTTGGCCAGGGACACTTGCTGTCTGTTCTGCTACTGTCCACCAGTTCTGCGTTACCTTTGGTCCGATTTGCCTACCCCGACCTCAGCTCACTGCACACACACACACACACACACACACACACACACACACACACACACACACACACACACACACACACACTACGTAAGAGATATGTTATCAGCTCTCGGGCTCCTCTTGTGTGAAGTATGGCGAAACACAGCAATGTCAGCAGACAATAAGACAAATGAAGAAACAAACGAATCAGAAGGCCAGAAGGGAGATCGTACACCTCTACAAGCTAGAAGGCATCCTGGGGCATCCGCTCTCCGATCCAGATTAAACAAACGGATCTGCTCTGCAACAAAATGGATTCGTCCCTGGTTACATTCCATCCTTTTACTAGATTTCGTTAAAATGTGTGTGTGTGTGAGTGTGAGTGTGTGTGTGTGTGTGTGTGTGTGTGTGTTGTGTGTGTGTGTGTGGTGTGTGAGTGTGTGTGTGTGGTGTGTGTGTGTGTGTGTGTGTGTGTGTGTGTGTTGTGTGTGTGTGTGTGTGTGTGTGTGTGTGTGTGTGTGTGTGTGTGTGTGTGTGTGTGTGTGTGTGTGTGTGTGTGTGTGTGTGTGTGTGTGTGTGTGTGTTGTGTGTGTGTGTGTGTGTGTGTGTGTGTGTGTGTGTGTGTGTGTGTGGTGTGTGTGTGTGTGTGTGTGTGGTGTGTGTGTGTGTGTGTGTGTGTGTGTGTGTGTGTGTGTGTGTGTGTGTGTGTGTGTGTGTGTGTGTGTGTGTGTGTGTGTGTGTGTGTGTGGTGTGTGTGTTGTGTGTGTGTGGGGGTGGGGGGGCCATGCCTGCAAGGCACCACAGGCCTCAGCTAGCGCACGTGGACGGAGAATACAAGTGCTGGACTCCTCTTGTGGCACCTCCGGTTGACAAGTGGTTGTTGGAGTAGTAATAGTAGTGGTGGTGGTGGTGGTGGTAATACTAGTAGTAACAGTAGTGGTGGTAGTAGTGGTGGTGGTGGTAGTGATAGAAGTAGAAACAGCAGTGATGGTGGTGGTAAAAGTAGCAGTATAAGTAATAGTAACAGTAGTGGTGGTAGTGGTGGTGTAGTAATCGTAGTAGAAGCAGTAGTGATGATGGTGATGGTAGTAGTGGTGGTGATGGTAGAAGTAATTGTAGTAGTGTGATGGTGGTCGTGGAAATAGTGGTGTTGGTGGTAGCAGTAGTAGTAATAGTAGTGGTGATGGTGACAGCAGTGGTGGTGGTGGTGGTAGGAGTGGTGTACCCAGAGATGCGTCGGAAGTTCAACACACAGAATTTTGGATTTGAGAGAAAGAAAAATGATCATGAGCGATTAATAAGAAAATCAATTTTGAGAAAAATGATGTGAAAAGTTCTTTGGCATTGAAAACAAAAGCTTAGTTTGATTTTGTACTCTTCTGGGGGAGGGGGGGGGGGGCCGAGATGAAGAGGGACTAATCTAAATTTTCGTAAAAGCGAAAAAATAGGCGGAGGGGAGTGAGGGACTATCTTTTACAATGAATTTGTTTGTTTGTTTGTTTGTTTGTTTTCTTTACCTGTCTTTGGCTTCAAATATTGGAGGTATGGGTAGGAGGGCAGAAGAAAGTGTGGCTTATATTTTCATGTGTCAGTCATGTGTGTTCTGTTCGGCTGTGCATACATGTTGTCTCCCTTTGAAAATATACTCTTGAGGCGCGTGGGCGTGTGTGTGTGCATGTGCGTAAAAGATGCTTTTTCTGGAGAGAGAGAGAGAGAGAGAGAGAGAGAGAAAGAGAGCGCACACACACACACCAAAATCAATCTCTCTCTCTCTCTCTCTCTCTCTCTCTCTCTCCTCTCTCTCTCTCTCTCTCTCTCTCTCTCTCTCTCTTATTTACACATACATCTATGCAGACGTTACACACACTCTCACCAACAACAACACACACACACACACACACACACACACACACACACACACACACACACACAATTAACATATGCGCAAGAAGTGTTTTTTTAGTGCACCAAAATATCTGTTAAAGAAGCTTCAAAGTATAGAATGCAAAGCGCTCAAACTTGCAATGGGTCTTTCCACCCATGCATCTTGTCAAAGAACATATAATGAAGCTTGAATTTTACCCCGAGATGATCAGAGGGAATTGGCTGCTACGAAATTTGTGATAAGAAGCTTTCCAGTTAAGAATAATGTAAAAAATGAAATTAAAATTAGATCAGATATCGACTTTCCTACACGTGCAAAAACAATATCCTCTCAGATTACTTTGGCAACGTATACATCTGAGCTTAGGCAAGCCACGGGCATTACTCTAGACGAAAAGTCTGTATCTGCAAAGCCGTCTTTCTTCCCTACACCACCCTGGGAACTTCAAAGGACCCATTTTGATATTGACCACACTGATTTAAAAAAGAAGGACAATATAAATATAGTGGCAAGTAATGCTAAATTTCATATTGAAGAGAAGTATCCAAATCATTTAAAAGTATACACAGATGGGTCATTAATCCAGAAAAATGCGGGCTCTGCTTATTTGATACCCGATTTAAAAGTAGAGAAATGTTTTTCACTGGGAAAAATAAATCGGTTTTTACTGCGGAAGTTACTGCAATATTAATGGCGTTAAATTATCTTCTAAATTTCCCACGATCTATATTTCAAGTACTTTTTTGTGTTTGTCAGGTACTGGGGGTCCCGACGGTCCGAACAACAGGGAGAGTGGAGTCAGGCACCCATACCACACTCACCACAAAACACAAAGACCCAGGACGTACACTCAAAGACAATATTTATTGCACATTACAACACACTCACACTGCGCACACACTACGTGGGGATGGGAACACTGGCAGAAGAGAGAGGACAGAGAGAAAGGCAGGAGAAAGGAGGGAAAAGAAGAGCGAGATACAGAGAGATTAACTACTAGATAGGGGCCAAATAAAATAATAAAAGAAAACAATGTTAAGTCCCCCCGTCCCGGGATGCCCCAAATTACACCTCTATTTTCCCTTAGAAAGAAAAGAAGAAATAGAGACAATCTAAATATGTTCACATCACAGGGCCTGAATTTTCAGGAAAGGAAGGGGAAAAAAAAACAAAGAAAAAAAAATGCAGAGGAGACAGAGGGGCCTGGACCACTACCATGCCACTCAGACACTTCCAACGAACACACTCATCTTGTGTCGTCCAAGTCCAATGATTTCTTGATGGAAGTCGGGACTTCCAGCCGGCAGTGGAATCACACAGCACCCCTCCTGCCGTTGCCTCAGCAGCTCTCCCCAGCACCGCGGCCAAGGAGGAGGTAGGCCCGGGAGTTCCGAGGAAACAGCCAGACCGCGAACCACCAGAAAACAACCAAACAAGCAAACAAACAAGCCCTAAGGCTGGGGTCAGTACCATGCTGGGAATATGATTCCAGTTGGGTCAGTGTCAGAGGGTTGTGGTCGGTAGGTCGAGGCCAAAGAAAAGAAGAGTGTAAGAGGGAGATAAGAGGGAGGAAAGCAGCAAATAGAAGAATGAAAAGCAGAAAAATGAGGTCCGTCCAATAAGAAAGAGTAGGCGTCCATCAAAAAACAAAATACTGAGGTAAGGAACAGAGGGCTTGTATTGGTCAAGTCATGTCACACATGATACAGGCCCTAATCTCAATTAACTAAATGGTAATGCAAACCTGATAAATTTGCCACGAGTTAACCATCCTTAATATTTATCCATCTATTTCAATCCAAAACTGACATAGGTAGGAACATTTTAGAAAGAATTATGCATTGAATCAACAGGTGATTGAGCAACCACTGGAAGACTTCCCTTTAAATAAAAAAAAAAACACTAAATATTTCGAACCATCACCCGTAGGTATTTTGCTCTTTTATATATAAAATGGATTATGCTATAATGAACACTCACCCGCAAACATGCACACAAGTATTTATGCATTAAACGAAGAACAAACACATGGGAGGGAGAAAACAATGACTGGAAGAGAGGGTGGATGAGAGTCCCACACCCACCCCCGGTAAATTTGCCCTCAACCAAACACACCGCGGTTCGCCTCATGAGTCAAAATTTACTCTCCAACAAAATAAAACAGGCTCTTAGCCTCCACCAAAAAGCAAATGGTGTTGTAAAATTATGAAAGTACGACGGACACTAAATTTCAATGAAAACTTATTCTTTTGCTCTATGCGTGAGCCATACTCGACCGGCAATATCTCGCACTCAAGATTTTTAGCAGGACAACTAAAACAAACCCTGCACAAGAAGCAGACGAAAACCAGCAGAACACGCAAACCTTTTAGAGAGAAACTAACGATTGAAAGAATTAAGACCACCTTAGAATTTGAATAAGTGATTTACTTTACACGAACCGTGGGAAAAGTACGCGAAGAAGCCTATCTCAAGGAACAAAACGTCACTTACCAACAGGCTCGTGAAAAGCTAGCCGTATGCTACGCTCTGCTCACTGAAGAACCAGCGTCTCCAACACCAGGCTCCCAACTCTCCCGACGAGGAAAAGAATGGTCGTGAGACCACAGCCCCAGCCCTGGTCAGCAGGAAGAGAGCTCCCAAGTCACCAACCACCAAAACCCCTATGCCCAATCCAATGAAGGATAGCACTCCGGGTGAGGTGAAGATTCCAATGAAGAAATCAAAACAGCAATGAAGCTGAACCCGAAAACGCTACCAGGGAGAAGATATGTCTTCGACTCGAGGCTGGACTTCCGCAAAGTGCCAAGAGACGACACCGCGACAAAAACGTCAGCTTCGATTCTAGGGTGAGTAAACACGAGAATCTCCGAGAAAAATTGAGGCATGCGTGTCAGACCTGACACAGCGAGGCCTCGCGAAAACCCGTGGACAGTTACAGTTAGGAAGGAGGATGATGAAAACAGATTATATAGAGGGGGAAGGATGGAGGAAAGGCTACACTGGAAACAAGAAATAAAGAAAACAGGACCCAAAACATATCGCTAGGGTTTCTGTCGTCGGATGGGAAATAAAAACGAACAGGAAGGATCTCCCCACCTGAATATTACCCCTGGACAAAAACCTGTTCGTGACAGTGTTGATTCAAAGTCTGTGCTTCAGGCACTGAAATCATTAAAACTGCAGAATAGATCAGAAATGATAATTGAAATTAGCTGTTTAATTCATGCTCTCTCTATACAAGGCACGGCAATTACTTTCTGCTGGATACCGTCACACTGTTCGTTTTTCTTATAACGATAAAGTAGACAGAGCTGCAAAACAAGGTGCAAAATGTAGTTCAGAGTCTCTCAGGATAGATTTTCCACTTACGGTTCAAGAACAATATAGTATAGTGGAATCATTTGCTTGGAACCATTTCCAGAATTACTTCAAAAAGTCTCACAAAAAGCTTATTTACGCAGATTTTAGTATTGCAAACTTAACAACACACTCCCACATCAGCAGGAAGTTATCGTTCCTTATGCATAAGTGGAAAGTCGATGCTTTTACAACAAAATTTAGTAAAAATGCCTCATGTGTTTGTGGACAGAGCATCACAGTTGATCATATTATCTCATGTGCCGCTATCAAACAATTTATACCCATACTTTCTACATATACTATTACAAATATTTTCGAATCATCAGCATTAACCTATGAATTCTGTATTTCTTTATCAAAGAGTCCAATAAGTAAGTACTCATAGTTTCTTACATTTATTTACTCATACTTATGAGGTTACTTTTAAGTGAGTCAATCATTACCCTACTACTAAATTTACATAACATATACGAAAGGACCATCCTTATCCGTCCCCTGCCTCTCACTGTACTCTCCCATATCAAAACCATTTGTAGCTTTCTAGCTTTATCATGAGGGTTTTGTTTGACTGTTTTCATTGATGTAGGTTTTTGTTTGTTTGTTTGGGGTTTTTTTCCCGTCTAATATCACCTAGAGTGGATAGACGTTAAATTTGAAACTAACTAACACACACACACACACACATACGCACACACACACACACACACACACACACACACACACACACACACACACACACACACACACACACACAGAGAGAGAGAGAGAGAGAGAGAGAGAGAGAGAGAGAGGGGTCCGATTGAGTGGAAATGCGACAGAATAAGAAGAATGTTAACTAAAGAAGGCAGACTAAAGAAAGATGGTTATAAACATTTACTGACAACAATGAAACGAGACAAACAATAACAAATGGCTTTCCTTTATATTCGGAGTCCTTCACGCTTGTGAACGATGCCCTGGGGTTGATGAAGATCCAACGGACAAATCGACAACTTGCTGGGTAGTTGACGTGAATATTCAAACAATGTAGGTTAGCTGTCCTTCAGCTCAACAATACTAAAGCATTGATATAATCCACAATCAACCTTTCACACTAACAACTAGCTGTCCATCGGCACAATACACAGACTCAGCACCATAAATCCTTGACGAAACCGCAATGCTCTTGTAAAACACAATTAGAAACCGTTCTTGTAAAATCAAACTGTCCTTCGAATGAGCACAACCGACCGCCTGTCCATCAGGTAAAAATGATGATATTTACACACACCGTCTTTGATATATTATTAAATCCACCACGCAGGGACACTCTTGGTTGACGACACAATAAGCAGAACACAAGATGATCTCCACCCCACATCAACAACACAGATCGCAGGAAATAAGATCTCTCAGAAGAACACCAATCACGTAGTTTATAGACAAAGATGTTGATACGATGACGATATAAAAATAGAAAGGACCTAACGATGAAGATCTAAATGTAGAGGAAAAAACAAAAGCCTGAAACAAAAAGCAGAATTCTTCTACTTTGTATTTGAAAATGAATCATATCAATCCAAAACAACTGCGTGGATATTTACATCTCTTTTAAGTTTCAATATTGATAGATTTTGAACGTTCCCATTTTGGAACTGCCTTATCAGCCTTGCATGCGAACAATTTCGAGTCACTATGATTACAATGATCTGATGGTTCCATCCCCACTTGGACTTCATAGTGAGACGCGCAAGGCCATGGATAAAGTCTCCAGGATACCAGATTTAAAGTATGTTACCTCCAATCCTGAGGCTGTGAAACACCAATGCTTAAACAAGTAGCCACCATGAGCGA
>CM031597.1:138669218-138676718 GCA_018398815.1 Conus ventricosus | reverse complement strand
AGAACCAGATGCCATCGCAGCATCAGAGGAGGAATAGCTGACGGGTGAAGGGTGAAGGGTGAAGGGCTGAAACACAAAATAAGGTTCGTGTAAGTAACCTGCTTTCCCAATTTAACATATCAATTCTTTCTTTCTCTTAAGGTTTTCCCTTGTACCTTTCCCCAACTATCTATGGCTCACCTGGTAATGACTGGTCAGCGGTGAGGACCCCTTGACCAACGTCCTGACAGGTTCGAGTCTCTAGGCCATCTCCTGGGCTAAAACTGATTCGTTCCTCCCTCCTCCTAGTGAGTGCATACTCAGTGTTCAAAACACATGACCAGCACCTCACCAGCCCTTATTAAACTATCTCTCAGTGGTCACTTTCACCCAATGACCACCCTTGATTATTTTACTGAGTAATCCTCACAATTATTGGAGACGCCACTACACTAGTCAAGCCACATGAATATTTTTCCTTTTTAGTTGTGGCATGGGGGAAATGATTCATATCACTAGACTACATGTGATGGAGCGTCACATGCCTTGATGTGAGGCTACGTCACATGACACCCCCCATCTTGGGTGAAAAATTTTTTTCCCCAGAAATGTTTTTTTAACAACTTCACTTAAAACACATCTTCAGCCATGAATCACAAAATGTGTATCCATCACACATGATTCACTAGATTACTCATCAACGTATAGAATCAACCATCATGATCCACCATAAATACCATGTTTCAAAAGTTCAGTCTTTCTAAAAATAAAAACGAAATTCATAATTCATCAGCACACGTCACAAATTACATTTCACAAATTACATGGGCAAAACAGTTAGGGATATAGACAATTCAAAGTACAAATTGTGTTTATATGTTAAGATGTGAAGCACATTTTTCCCTTTACCATTGTCTCACATCATGTGTTTTTAAAACCCTCATGAAAATGAGAATATTTCCAAGTGTAAATGTTTCTCAAGGGGCATGTAAACAAGATAAACATAGTTTTGTCCACATGTAATGTTACAGTCCATCGAAAAGTTAAACATATTTTCCATTGTTGACAATGGACTAATAAAAACAATAGGTTTGTGTCACAACCCAATCAAATATATCGATATACATTTCTAAAGTGTTATTTGCTAGTGACACATATATATTCACCTTCACAAGCAAGTTAGACATAAATAGTACATGATGATGTTTTCATTGTTTATAAGGCAATAAAGCAAAACATAGATGTGTAATACATCAACATCAAGCAGTGTTTGCTTGTAAAACATATAGTCACTTCAACAAGCAAATTAAGCATAAATACCACTTGATTTAAATAGTCAGTAGCATACAATGCACTGTCAAATGTGAACCCACTGTGATCATAAAGGAAGACAAAACAGCAGAAATAGTCTTTCCCTTGAAGACAGTTACATCTGTCCATGAATATTCATACACGTGACAACAAATCTGCCATGACATGTTGTGTTCCAGGCACTGGTTCAATAGTAAATTTGAATTTCCCGCAATGCCAAAGATCACCTTCATAATCTGTTGTTCTTGGTCTTTTGACGATTGCAGGAACGTCAATGGCCTGTGGTCAGTCTGTAACCGAAACATTCTTCCAGTCAAGAACTTGGCGAACTTCTCACATGCCCATACAATAGCCACAGCACTCTCTCTCAATAGTGGAGTATTTCTCCTGTGTCTTTGAGAACTTTTTACTGGCGTATTGTGCGGGACGTACAAAGCATTTTTTCCTGCAAAAGTACCGCTCCCATTCCTTTGGAAGTGGCATCGTTCTCAAAATAAAGTCTTCTGAGAGGGGGTAACAAAAAAAAAACAGGAAATGAGTTGAGGGTGTTCTGAACACACTCTAAAGCCTTCTGGCACTCATCAGACCACACAATACTTTTTGTTCTTCGTCCCTTTCGTGAGTTCAGTCAAAGGGGCCGTCAGGGGCGCAAAGTGGGTACATACGTCTATAGTAAGACAATAATCCGATAAAGTGACCTGAACTGTTTCTTTGTAGTGGGTTTGTGTAAGGATAAAATCTTTTCCACTTTCTTTCCTTCTGGCATCATTTTTCCCACTGAAATAGTGTGACCCAAAAACTCTCGAGTTTGAAAACCGGCACGAATTTTGGATGGTCTCGCAGTTAGACCAAAACTTCGGAGTCTGGAAAAAACAAGCTCGTAAGTTAGAAAGAAGGTCACTCCATGACTTTTCAGCCAACAAAATGTCGTCAAAAAAAAGATGACTGCACCACATTCCATGGAGTTTCAGGGCTCGCATCATTCTGGCAAAAGAAGCTGGGGTATTTTGCAAGCCGAATGGCATTTTCGTCCATTGCAAAGACCAAAAGGTGTTTGAAATGCTGTCTTTTCCTTGTCAGCTTCAGCCATTGGATCTGTCAGTATCCTTTAGTCAAGTCTACTTTCACAAACTAATTTCCTTCTGAGAGCTGACACAGAAGCTCTTCAATGTCTGGGATGGGCTCGGCATCGAACACAGTGATCTTGTTTAATTTCCTGTAATCGATGCAGAACCGCACCGAGCCATCCAGTTTGTCCACCAATACAACTGGTGAGCTGTACGGAGATGTGGAAGGTTCTATGACCTTTAAATCCAGCATTACTTTAATTTCTCTCTCGACAACCTCTTTTTTTGCAAATGGGAGGGGGCATGGTCTGGTTCGCACTGGTATATCAGTACGTAACTGAATACTATGGGGTTCAATACCATCACTGTACCTGGGGTATCTGTCAACACATCCTGAAAGTCTTTCAAAATTTCTTTGAGCTGTTCTGTCTGACGTACAGACAATCATTCAACAGAACCACATCATCATAGGTTTCACCTTTGATAGACAGAGTAGGAAGGGGTACAACATCATCTGCACTGGTAGATGTTAACACTCCTACATTTGCTGTTTTCACAACCTTTGACCTGTCCCTGTACGTTACATTGGGTAACAAAATCATCACTGATAATATCTGTCATGTTGACATCAGTTTTTGACATAGGATATATCCATTCAACTGACTGGTTGATGGCAACATTTGTACGCTCAGTATACTTCTTCAACATGTTCACGTGGAATACCTTCTCAGTGTTTGTCATTTTGATCTTATAATTAACTGCAGAAAGTTTTTCGACTGCCTGAAAAGGACCCTTCCACATAACACGAAGTTTGTTATGTTCATCAGTAAGTAGTAACAAGAACTTTTTCCCCTACACTAAGGAACGTACCTTTGCTTTTCTATCTGCAAAGACCTTGTATACATCTGTTTTTCTATCAGCTGACTGTTCCATTGGTATGTCAGTGTCAGTCTGTTTAGCAGTAGAAAGTATTGTCGTCAGCGTCTCGTCTTTTCCCTGCATTTCTTTAGATCATCTGGGGTAATCTGAGTTCATCCAGTTTTGAGACTTTTGGCAGCTTTGTAGCCTTTCCCTGTTCTATGTCTGATCTGGCACTCACAAGACAAGGAACGAACGATCCTCCAGCACCACCATGTACTGTAGCGACACCTGGCAAATTACCCAAGATCAAGTCGCAGACTGGGTTATTGATAATGCAGGCGGTGAGAAATCCGTAGTACGGCGCATCGACCGAATTTTTGCCAGCGAAACGTTTCAATCTTGCCTCCAAACGACCTACACTTTTGGACAGTGTTGAGATACTGGTTTTGAAGCACGAAAGATTTTCTTACACCAGCGGTGGTGCACCCAGTGTCTCGCAAAACCGAAGCCTGCAATCTGTAGATGGCTCCGTTTTCTAACACCTGTCCATCAACCGATTGATGTGGTGCCAAAACAAGGCCTTCTTCACAATCATTGGAGACTAATGCGGTTTTGAATCATTTGGTTTGTAAGGGCAATTCTTTTTCAAATGGAACTTGCCATCACAAAGAAACATTGCATTGTCTGATCGGCGGCCGACTGATTGGTGCTACTTTGTGAACTTCGGTTCTGTCCACGAACTGACCCAAAAGGTCTACGCGGTGGTCGTTGTCCACGACCTCGGAACGTTTGCTGAGGAGCAACAGGTTTTTTCCGGCGGTGAGTACTGGTACTGACGAAAGTCACTCGAACCGCGGAAAGATCCCTGTCCGTTCCTAGGATAGGTATATCCTTGAGGACCCAGAAATGACCCACGATTTCCTTTCCTGTAATTTCCCTGTCCCGATGGATTGTAAATGATGCATGAGACTCAAAGATGGAGGATTCTCCTTTCCTAGCCACGCCTTATCTGGGTGAGCGATACAATACTGATCAGCCATCTGACACATTTCCTGAACGCTTTTAAATTGCCTTTCTTTAAGGAAAGTGGTCAGATCTTTGCTCACGCTCTGGAAACGTTGTCTCTAAGAAGGAGATCTTGCAGTGATTGAAAAGTTTTGTCCGTTTTGATAAATCGATCCATCGATCTAAGCAATGACTCATACGGTTTAGAAATGACGGAAACGATTCTCCTTTTTCAGGGCGCACAGAACGGAATGTTCACGAAAACGATCGGCAGAACATTGAAATTTCTTGAGGAGTTCTTCCTTCAATTGATCCCAAGTTAAATTTTGTTTCGCCGCGAGTGTGTGGTACAGTGCCAAAGCGCTACCCTTAAACAACGACGCAATATACAATGCCCACTTTTCCTTTGGCCAACCACAAGACGTTGCGTGACTTTCAAATCGAAAAGAAAGCTATCGATGTCATCCGTTTTTTCTCGAAAAGCGGTAACTTTGGAATATATGCTGTTTTTGGTAGAGGCGCGCTTGCGGAACTGACTGGTGGAGCTGGTGGAGGTTCTCTCGATGCCTGTAATCTTTTAATTTCAGCATCGGTCTCTAATTCTAACTGCCTTAACTTAAATTGACGTTCTTTATCTTTTTCTTCAGATTCACTCTGTAGTCTTTTCTCTTCAGATTCCATCTGTAATCTTTTTTCTTCAGATTCAAATTCCCTCTGTAGTCTTTTTTCTTCAAATCTAGTTCTGGTTTCCTTTGATTTTCTTCTCTCTCTCTCTCTCTCTCTCTCTCTCTCTCTCTCTCTCTCTCTCTCTCTCTCTCTCTCTCTCTCTCTCTCTCTCTCTCTTAGCCTGTCTGCCCTATCTATGCATTGTTGCATATAGTTGGTAAGTTTTTCTCCATCAAAACCCAAGCGTTCCTCTTGTTGAACATATTGATCAAAATCATCCAAAATGAACCGTCAACAGGTACAAACACAAAACAATTTCTAAGTATGAATAAAAATAAGGATATATATGATGGTGTTATATGTTTCACAAAAACGTAATTATAATATATACAAATGAAGAATTCAATTTCCGGTGTAAACAGAAAACAGCTTACTAAAACAGGATAGATATGAAACCCAAGGAATGTATTTTGCCAGAAGTAATTTGTTTTCGAAAGCAGCTATCAATTTGGAATTTTTTTTTTAATGAAGTTCAATGCTAATCTCTGTGTTTTTCCTAAGAAAGGAAAAAAAACAATACTAAATTTGTTTTTTTATAAGGATTTAGTTCTTAAATGTTCTTCTTGTTAGTCTTCCTTTCTTACTTAATTTCAAATGAATTCACACAACAAATGCATCGCCGTATACGATAAATGAAAATGAATTTACAAAACAAATGGAATCACAAACAATTAAAAGGAGGGGGAGAAACACAAACTAGCGGAAATCCTACCTAAAAGATGAAAATGTTGAAAAGAAAACTAGATAGGAGCTTATTGAGGAGAAGGTTTAAGAGGTTTTGAAAAAGGGGTGAAAAGGAAATGAAAGGATACACAGGATCAGAACAGTGAGAAGAAATCAAGAAAAGCAAAAGAAGCCCTCAGACAGCACCCTAGTGGTCACTGCCTCCCGTGAAACTGGAGACGGGGAAAAAATCATGCACAATATACACAACACTACAGTAATAATACAAAATAATCAATCAATAAATGCACAATCACCCAAACGCAAAACTAAAAAAAACAAAAAAAAAAAAAAAACAGATAATCAAAAGAAAAAAGATGTTTATTTGGGTTGAGCAGTAATCAACTCCACCACCTACACTAGTTGCGTGACGGAGGTGAAGTCGATCCCACACTCAGAGGGGTAAGGGGAAAAATCCCAATAAAACGATAGGAAAGGGAGAGAAATAGATATTTATGAGAAGGGGAAGGGACTATTGACTCCCCAACGCCATGCCCCCTGCTAAATCAGAGCAGGAAGAGGTTGGGGCTATCAGTCCTGGGGAAGGGGACAAAACAAATTCTAATAGTCTAGGGGAAGGACAGCGACTCCTCAACGCCCTGCCCCCTTGCTGCCAAGTACGAGCAAGAGGAGGTTGAGGCTATCGGTCCTGGGGAGGTCAAAAAGAAATCCTACCCAAAAAAAAAAACCGCAACGGAGTAGAGCAACCAAAAAATCTCAAACACCCGAAACACACATAGAAATAGAAAAGAAAACAAATTCAAACATTCGCAATAAATAATTAAACTAATTTCTTCTTTTTTCCCCTTCTCTCAAACCCTTGAGGGTACAAAAAGAAATTATTTTAATTATCTTTTCTCAACCCCCTGAGAGCACAAATCAAAATCCTTTTTTTTTTTCCAAATGAAAATATATTTCTTTCTTTTTTCTCCAGGCCCTTGAGGGCACAAATAGAAATATTTCTTTTTTTTCCAGGGGGAACAAAAAACAATGGTAGCTACGTCGGGGTCACCACCATCACACTGTCACTCTTGCACACACGCAGTCATGACAGCATTTACTCCATACGCACACACAATCCCTCCAGTCAACCAAGAGGCGCACTACCAAATGTCCTTTCTTCTCCCCTTCTCCTCCGGGGAAAACACTTTACTAAATGAATCGAACAATTAATAAACAAATTCTATACATGTTTTCTCTCTCTCTCTCTCTCTTCACACTGAGAGATAAATCAAGTTACGAAATGATATGAATAAATTCTTACAAGATTCCTCCTTCTTGCCGAAGAAAGAATACCAACATCCTCCAAGAATATAAAATCATGGCCGTTTACATAACACTGGCCCAAGATCCAGACCGGGAGAATAAATCATTCATGCATTCATGATGCCATACCTGCATCAGAGAAAACACTCGCCCCAAACTGTCATGATGCCCTGTCCGCATCAGAAAACGTGCCGCCCCCTTGAACTCTCCTGTCACTGGAGAAATGATGAGATCCAACTCCTCTACCCAGAGTCTTTAATTGCTGGGGCTGAACTATCGGTGTCTTCCCCACACCATGGCCATCGTTAAACACCCGTCTCAGCACTTAAGAACCAGATGCCGTCGCAGCATCAGAGGAGGAATAGCTGACGGGGTGAAGGGTGAAGGGCTGAAACACGAATAAGGTTCGTGTAAGTAACCTGCTTCCCAATTTAACATATCAATTCTTTCTTCCTCTTTTCTTTAGGTTTTCCCCTGTACCTTTCCCCAACTATCTATGGCTCAGCTGGTAATGACTGGTCCGCGGTGAGGACCCCTTGACCAACGTCCTGACAGGTTCGAG
>CM031597.1:138646718-138664218 GCA_018398815.1 Conus ventricosus | reverse complement strand
AGAAGTATAGCATGCTATTGCAAACCCTTTACAGTTTATGCTTGTGGAACTGGCAAGAAGTATAGCATGCTATTGCAAACCCTTTACAGTTTATGCTTGTGGAATTGGCAAGAAGTATAGCATGCTATTGCAAACCTTTCACAGTTTATGTTTGTGGAATTAGCAAGAAGTATAGCATGCTATTGCAAACCCTTTACAGTTTATGCTTGTGGAATTGGCAAGAAGTATAGCATGCTATTGCAAACCCTTTACAGTTTATGCTTGTGGAACTGGCAAGAAGTATAGCATGCTATTGTGAATACTATGATTACTTTTGTGACTCACCTTCCGTGCCACCTCCATGGCATCATGCCCTCGCCACTCATTCCGGCCCCCTGTCCAGTCACCATTTGCCTTGTCCCACCGCAGCCTCCGCCACCGGCAGTCCGCAGTGAGTAGTCAATGTCAGGTCGCCACGGGGAAACCGACAGGAGGAGACTCTGCACCACTGACGAGTCGTTTTGGTGGTGGTGCCTGTTGTGATCTAACACACACATAACACCATACACAAAGCCAACCTCCTCTCCCCCACCTCCTACTGACGACAAAATATTATTGTTTTTACTCGCGGACCCCCTCCGCCAGCGTATTGAACGTTCCCCTCCCCGACCCTCCCCCCCCCCCCCCCCCCCCCTCCCATCCCCCCTCGCTCTGAGATGTCACGTTCGATCCACGGCGACAATCCCCGTAAGCCTTTCCAATACCCCCGCCTTGAAATCACCTGAAATTAACTGGCGCACGCACAACCTATGCTCGAGCCTTTTGGATGATATTAACTGTAGACAGCCTATGCTCGAGCTAGGCCTTTTGGATGATATTAACTGCTGCACAGCCTATGCCTCAAGGCCTTTTGGATGATGTTAACTATACAGCCTATGTCTCAAGGCCTTTTGGATGATATTAACTTACAGCCTATGTCTCGAGGTCTTTTGGATGATATTAACTATACAGCCTATGCCTCAAGGCCTTTTGGATGATATTAACTGTACAGCCTATGTCTCAAGGCCTTTGGATGATATTAACTGGCCGCACAGCCTATGTCTCAAGGCCTTTTGGATGACTTTAACTGGCCCACAGCCTATGTCTCAAGGCCTTTTGGATGACTTTAACTGGCCCACAGCCTATGTCTCAAGGCCTTTTGGATGACTTTAACTGGCCCACAGCCTATGTCTCAAGGCCTTTTGGATGATTTAACTAGCCGCACAGCCTATGCCTCAAGGCCTTTTGGATGACTTTAACTGGCCGCACAGCCTATGTCTCAAGGCCTTTTGGATGACTTTAACTGGCCCACAGCCTATGTCTCAAGGCCTTTTGCATGATATTAACTGGCAGCACAGCCTATGCCTCAAGGCCTTTTGGATGATATTAACTGGCTGCACAGCCTATGTCTCAAGGCCTTTTGGATGATTTAACTATACAGCCTATGCCTCAAGGACTTTTGGATGATATTAACTGTACAGCCTATGTCTCAAGGCCTTTTGGATGACTTTAACTGGCCGCACAGCCTATGCCTCAAGGCCTTTTGGATGACTTTAACTGGCCCACAGCCCATGCCTCAAGGCCTTTTGGATGATATTAACTGGCTGCACAGCCTATGTCTCAAGGCCTTTTGGATGACTTTAACTGGCCCACAGCCTATGTCTCAAGGCCTTTTGGATGACTTTAACTGGCCCACAGCCTATGTCTCAAGGCCTTTAGGATGACTTTAACTGGCCCACAGCCTATGTCTCAAGGCCTTTTGGATGACTTTAACTGGCCCACAGCCTATGTCTCAAGGCCTTTTGGATGACTTTAACTGGCCCACAGCCTATGCCTCAAGGCCTTTTGGATGACTTTAACTGGCCCACAGCCTATGTCTCAAGGCCTTTTGGATGACTTTAACTGGCCCACAGCCTATGTCTCAAGGCCTTTTGGATGACTTTAACTGTACAGCCTATGCCTCAAGGCTTTTTGGATGACTTTAACTGGCCCACAGCCTATGTCTCAAGGCCTTTTGGATGACTTTAACTGGCCCACAGCCTATGTCTCAAGGCCTTTTGGATGACTTTAACTGGCCCACAGCCTATGCCTCAAGGCCTTTTGGATGACTTTAACTGTACAGCCTATGCCTCAAGGCTTTTTGGATGACTTTAACTGGCCCACAGCCTATGCCTCAAGGCCTTTTGGAGTCCCCTTCAATACTACATCACCCATGCATATGTGTGTTTGTCCTCGCACATGTAATTTGGCTAAATTATTTCAAAAAAGTATCCACAAAATTTTGGAATGTATAAGTATTTGCTGCACATCTAAGCTGTACTGGAAACGTATTCCATATCTGTGCAATTCTGTTCACAATTTTTTTTTTTGTTTGTAAATTAGTATTATTCTGATCCATGCGCATTTGTCTGAAGAAAAATCCTTATTGTATCTATTCGTTTAGACCACTGAATATGTTATAGGTCTCATATGAAATCGCCTCTTAATGTTCTGCCTTTCGATGAGTGTAGACTGTGGTACTAACGTTGTTTCATCATTTCAGCAGTCTTTAGGCCTAAGGCTATTCTTCGAGCACCTTCAATGCAGTGTCATAGTTCACAAAACATTTAAGAAAAAAAACATACACTAAGAGTCAGAGCAAGCAAGCATAGAGTTGACTGCGCTCACTCTATGGAGGAAGAGAATTAAGCACCAAGCTGAATGTACTGACAGACGAAAAGCAACAGACCTGTGTACTGTGTCCGGTTCCACGCCATAGGATGGTTCAAAAATGGTTTTAGATTCATTTTGTGCTTATGGCCTAGCAAAGCTACATTTAGGCTTTTTAGTGGGTCTCTTCACACACGGAGAAAAGGTCCTGACCAATCAAATGAGCAAATGCACTCTGTGAAGTGAAGAGACAGTGCCTAAATGGAGAGGTGTGTTCCAAAGAAGCTTGGCTGATATATGCCACACACACACACACACACACACACACACACACCACACACACACACACACACACACACACAACACACACACACAGAGGGAATCCAGGGCTGCTGACACGTGTGGGATTACGCGCTTCAAACATTTTCCGCGCGAAGTACCGCAAGTGCAAACTGCCCACAGCGAGACCTACCTGTACCACATGGGACTAGTCAACACACAGACCTGTCACACATGGGACCTGTCAACACACAGACCTGTCAACACACAGACCTGTCAACACACAGACCTCACACATGGGACGTGTCAACACACAGACCTGTCACACATGGGACCTATCAACACACAGACCTGTCAACACACAGACCTGTAACACATGGGACCTGTCAATACACAGACCTTCAACACACAGACCTGTTAACACACAGACCTATCAACACACAGACCTGTCAACACACAGACCTGTCACACATGGACCTGTCAACACACAGACCTGTCAACACACAGACCTGTCAACACACAGACCTGTCACACATGGGACCTGTCAACACACAGACCTGTCACACATGGACCTGTCAACACACAGACCTGTCACACATGGGACCTGTCAACACACAGACCTGTCAACACACAGACCTGTCAACACACAGACCTGTCACACATGGCACCTGTCAACACACAGACCTATCAACACACAGACCTGTCAACACACAGACCTGTCACACATGGGACCTGTCAACACAACAGACCTGTCAACACACAGACCTGTCAACACACAGACCTGTCAACACACAGACCTGTCACACATGGGACCTGTCAACACACAGACCTGTCAACACACAGACCTGTCAACACACAGACCTGTCAACACACAGACCTGTCAACACACAGACCTGTCACACATGGGACGTGTCAACACACAGACCTGTCAACACACAGACCTGTCAACACACAGACCTGTCACACATGGGACCTATCAACACACAGACCTGTCACACATGGGACCTGTCAACACACAGACCTGTCAACACACAGACCTGTCAACACACAGACCTGTCACACATGGACCTGTCAACACACAGACCTGTCAACACACAGACCTGTCAACACACAGACCTGTCACCCCATGGGACCTATCAACACACAGACCTGTCAACACACAGACCTGTCAACACACAGACCTGTCACACATTGGACCTGTCAACACACAGACCTGTCAACACACAGACCTGTCAACACACAGACCTGTCACACATGGACCTGTCAACACACAGACCTGTCAACACACAGACCTGTCAACACACAGACCTGTCAACACACAGACCTGTCACACATGGGACCTGTCAACACACAGACCTGTCAACACACAGACCTGTCAACACACAGACCTGTCACACATGGGACCTGTCAACACACAGACCTGTCAACACACAGACCTGTCAACACACAGACCTGTCACACATGGGACGTGTCAACACACAGACCTGTCACACATGGGACCTGTCAACACACAGACCTGTCAACACACAGACCTGTCAACACACAGACCTGTCAACACACAGACCTATCAACACACAGACCTGTCAACACACAGACCTGTCACACATGGGACGTGTCAACACACAGACCTATAAAACACACAGACCTGTCAACACACAGACCTATCAACACACAGACCTGTCAACACACAGACCTATCAACACACAGACCTGTCACACATGGGACGTGTCAACACACAGACCTATCAACACACAGACCTATCAACACACAGACCTGTCACACATGGGACCTATCAACACACAGACCTGTCAACACACAGACCTGTCAACACACAGACCTATCAACACACAGACCTATCAACACACAGACCTGTCACACATGGGACGTGTCAACACACAGACCTGTCAACACACAGACCTGTCAACACACAGACCTGTCAACACACAGACCTGTCAACACACAGACCTCTCACACATGGGACGTGTCAACACACAGACCTGTCAACACACAGACCTGTCACACATGGGACGTGTCAACACACAGACCTGTCAACACACAGACCTGTCAACACACAGACCTGTCACACATGGGACGTGTCAACACACAGACCTGTCAACACACAGACCTGTCACACATGGGACGTGTCAACACACAGACCTGTCAACACACAGACCTGTCAACACACAGACCTGTCACACATGGACGTGTCAACACCACAGACCTGTCAACACACAGACCTGTCAACACACAGACCTGTCACACATGGGACGTGTCAACACACAGACCTGTCAACACACAGACCTGTCAACACACAGACCTGTCACACATGGGACGTGTCAACACACAGACCTGTCAACACACAGACCTGTCAACACACAGACCTGTCAACACACAGACCTGTCAACACACAGACCTGTCACACATGGGACGTGTCAACACACAGACCTGTCAACACACAGACCTGTCAACACACAGACCTGTCAACACACAGACCTGTCAACACACAGACCTGTCACACATGGGACCTATCAACACACAGACCTGTCAACACACAGACCTGTCAACACACAGACCTGTCAACACACAGACCTGTCACACATGGGACGTGTCAACACACAGACCTGTCACACATGGGACCTGTCAACACACAGACCTGTCAACACACAGACCTGTCAACACACAGACCTGTCACACATGGGACGTGTCAACACACAGACCTGTCAAAACACAGACCTGTCAACACACAGACCTGTCAACACACAGACCTGTCACACATGGGACGTGTCAACACACAGACCTGTCAACACACAGACCTGTCAACACACAGACCTGTCAACACACAGACCTGTCAACACACAGACCTGTCACACATGGGACCTATCAACACACAGACCTGTCAACACACAGACCTGTCAACACACAGACCTGTCACACATGGACGTGTCAACACACAGACCTGTCACACATGGGACCTGTCAACACACAGACCTGTCAACACACAGACCTGTCACACATTGGACCTGTCAACACACAGACCTGTCAACACACAGACCTGTCAACACACAGACCTGTCAACACACAGACCTGTCACACATGGGACGTGTCAACACACAGACCTGTCACACATGGGACGTGTCAACACACAGACCTGTCACACATGGGACCTATCAACACACAGACCTGTCACACATGGACCTGTCAACACACAGACCTGTCACAACATGGGACCTATCAACACACAGACCTGTCAAGACACAGACCTGTCAACACACAGACCTGTCAACACACAGACCTGTCACACATGGGACCTATCAACACACAGACCTGTCAACACACAGACCTGTCAACACACAGACCTGTCAACACACAGACCTGTCAACACACAGACCTGTCACACATGGACTAGTCAACACACAGACCTGTCACACATGGACCTGTCAACACACAGACCTGTCAACACACAGACCTGTCAACACACAGACCTGTCAACACACAGACCTGTCAACACACAGACCTGTCACACATGGGACCTATCAACACACAGACCTGTCAACACACAGACCTATCAAACACAGACCTGTAAAAACACAGACCTGTCAACACACAGACCTATCAACACACAGACCTGTCACACATGGGACCTATCAACACACAGACCTGTCAACACACAGACCTGTCAACACACAGACCTATCAACACACAGACCTGTCAACACACAGACCTGTCAACACACAGACCTGTCACACATGGGACCTATCAACACACAGACCTGTCACACATGGGACCTATCAACACACAGACCTGTCAACACACAGACCTTCAACACACAGACCTGTCAACACACAGACCTGTCACACATGGGACCTGTCAACACACAGACCTATCAACACACAGACCTGTCAACAACACAGACCTGTCAACACACAGACCTGTCACACATGGGACGTGTCAACACACAGACCTGTCAACACACAGACCTGTCACACATGGGACCTATCAACACACAGACCTTCAACACACAGACCTCTCAACACACAGACCTGTCAACACACAGACCTGTCACACATGGGACCTGTCAACACACAGACCTGTCACACATGGACGTGTCAACACACAGACCTGTCACACATGGGACCTGTCAACACACAGACCTGTCACAACAACTGACCTGTCAACACACAGACCTGTCAACACACAGACCTGTCACACATGGGACCTGTCAACACACAGACCTGTCAACACACAGACCTGTCACACATGGGACCTGTCAACACACAGACCTGTCAACACACAGACAGACCTGTCAACACACAGACCTGTCAACACACAGACCTGTCAACACACAGACCTGTCAACACACAGACCTGTCACACATGGGACCTGTCAACACACAGACCTGTCAACACACAGACCTGTCAACACACAGATCTGTCAACACACAGACCTGTCAACACACAGACCTGTCAACACACAGACCTGTCACACATGGGACCTATCAACACACAGACCTGTCACACATGGGACCTATCAACACACAGACCTGTCACACCTGGGACCTATCAACACACAGACCTGTCAACACCAGACCTGTCACACATGGGACCTATCAACACACAGACCTGTCAATACACAGACCTGTCACACATGGGACCTATCAACACACAGACCTGTCAACACACAGACCTGTCAACACACAGACCTGTCAATACACAGACCTGTCACACATGGGACCTATCAACACACAGACCTGTCACACATGGGACCTATCAACACACAGACCTGTCACACATGGGACCTATCAACACACAGACCTGTCACACATGGGACCTAGCAACACACAGACCTGTCACACATTGGACCTGTCAACACACAGACCTGTCAATACACAGACCTGTCACACATGGGACCTATCAACACACAGACCTGTCACACATTGGACCTGTCAACACACAGACCTGTCACACATGGGACCTATCAACACACAGACCTGTCACACATGGGACCTATCAACACACAGACCTGTCACACATTGGACCTGTCAACACACAGACCTGTCACACATGGGACCTATCAACACACAGACCTGTCACACATTGGACCTGTCAACACACAGACCTGTCAATACACGACCTGTCACACATGGGACCTATCAACACACAGACCTGTCACACATTGGACCTGTCAACACACAGACCTGTCAACACATAGACCTGTCACTCATGGGACCTGTCAATACACAGACCTGTCACACATGGGACCTGTCAACACACAGACCTGTCACACATGGGATCTGTCAACACATATACCTGTCACACATTGGACCTGTCACACATTGGACCTGTCAACACACAGACCTGTCAACACACAGACCTGTCAACACACAGACCTGTCACACATGGGACCTGTCAACACACAGACCTCACACATTGGACCTGTCAACACACAGACCTGTCAACACACAGACCTATCAACACACAGACCTGTCACACATGGGACCTGTCAACACACAGACCTGTCAACACACAGACCTGTCAACACACAGACCTGTCAACACACAGACCTGTCCAAACCCAACACAGACCTGTCAACACACAGACCTGTCACACATGGGACCTGTCAACACACAGACCTGTCACACATGGGACTAGTCAACACACAGACCTGTCAACACACAGACCTGTCACACATGGGACCTGTCAACACACAGACCTGTCACACATGGGACGTGTCAACACACAGACCTGTCACACATGGGACCTATCAACACACAGACCTGTCAACACACAGACCTGTCACACATTGGACCTGTCAACACACAGACCTGTCAACACACAGACCTGTCACACATGGGACCTATCAACACACAGACCTATCAACACACAGACCTGTCAACACACAGACCTGTCAACACACAGACCTGTCACACATGGGACCTGTCAACACACAGACCTGTCAACACACAGACCTGTCACACAGGGGACCTATCAACACACAGACCTGTCAACACACAAACCTGTCAACACACAGACCTGTCACACATGGACCTGTCAACACACAGACCTGTCAACACACAGACCTGTCACACATGGGACGTGTCAACACACAGACCTGTCACACATGGGACGTGTCAACACACAGACCTGTCACACAGGGGACCTGTCAACACACAGACCTGTCACACATTGGACCTGTCAACACACAGACCTGTCAACACACAGACCTGTCACACATGGACCTGTCAACACACAGACCTGTCAACACACAGACCTGTCAACACACAGACCTGTCAACACACAGACCTGTCAACACACAGACCTGTCACACATGGGACCTGTCAACACACAGACCTGTCAACACACAGACCTGTCAACACACAGACCTGTCACACATGGGACCTGTCAACACACAGACCTGTCAACACACAGACCTGTCAACACACAGACCTGTCACACATTGGACCTGTCAACACACAGACCTGTCAACACACAGACCTGTTACACATGGGACCTGTCAACACACAGACCTGTCAACACACAGACCTGTCACACATGGGACGTGTCAACACACAGACCTGTCAACACACAGACCTGTCAACACACAGACCTGTCACACATGGACCTGTCAACACACAGACCTGTCAACACACAGACCTGTCAACACACAGACCTGTCACACATTGGACCTGTCAACACACAGACCTGTCAACACACAGACCTGTTACACATGGGACCTGTCAACACACAGACCTGTCAACACACAGACCTGTCACCACTTTGGGACCTGTCAACACACAGACCTGTCAACACACAGACCTGTTACACATGGGACCTGTCAACACACAGACCTGTCAACACACAGACCTGTCACACATTGGACCTGTCAACACACAGACCTGTCAACACACAGACCTGTTACACATGGGACCTGTCAACACACAGACCTGTCAACACACAGACCTGTCAACACACAGACCTGTCACACATGGGACGTGTCAACACACAGACCTGTCACACATGGGACCTGTCAACACACAGACCTGTCACACATGGACCTGTCACACATGGGACGTGTCAACACACAGACCTGTCACACATGGGACGTGTCAACACACAGACCTGTCACACATGGGACCTGTCAACACACAGACCTGTCAACACACAGACCTGTCAACACACAGACCTGTCACACATGGGACCTGTCAACACACAGAACTGTCAACACACAGACCTGTCAACACACAGACCTGTCACACATGGGACCTGTCAACACACAGACCTGTCACACATGGGACGTGTCAACACACAGACCTGTCAACACACAGACCTGTCACACATGGGACGTGTCAACACACAGACCTGTCACACATGGGACCTGTCAACACACAGACCTGTCAACACACAGACCTGTCACACAGGGGACCTGTCAACACACAGACCTGTCAACACACAGACCTGTCAACACACAGACCTGTCACACATGGGACGTGTCAACACACAGACCTGTCACACATGGGACGTGTCAACACACAGACCTGTCACACATGGGACGTGTCAACACACAGACCTGTCAACACACAGACCTGTCAACACACAGACCTGTCACACATGGGACTAGTCAACACACAGACCTGTCACACATGGGACGTGTCAACACACAAACCTGTCACACATGGGACCTGTCAACACACAGACCTGTCAACACACAGACCTGTCACACATGGGACCTGTCACACATGGGACCTGTCAACACACAGACCTGTCAACACACAGACCTGTCAACACACAGACCTGTCACACATGGGACCTGTCAACACACAGACCTGTCACACATGGGACCTTCAACACACAGACCTGTCAACACACAGACCTGTCACAAAATGGGACGTGTCAACACACAGACCTGTCAACACACAGACCTGTCAACACACAGACCTGTCACACATGGGACTAGTCAACACACAGACCTGTCACACATGGGACGTGTCAACACACAGACCTGTCACACATGGGACCTGTCAACACACAGACCTGTCAACACACAGACCTGTCAACACACAGACCTGTCACACATGGACGTGTCAACACACAGACCTGTCACACATGGACCTATCAACACACAGACCTGTCAACACACAGACCTGTCAACACACAGACCTGTCACACATGGGACCTATCAACACACAGACCTGTCAACACACAGACCTATCAACACACAGACCTGTCACACATGGGACCTATCAACACACAGACCTGTCACACATGGGACCTGTCAACACACAGACCTGTCAACACACAGACCTATCAACACACAGACCTGTCACACATGGGACCTATCAACACACAGACCTGTCACACATGGGACGTGTCAACACACAGACCTGTCAACACACAGACCTGTCACACATGGGACCTAATCAACACACAGACCTGTCAACACACAGACCTGTCACACATGGGACCTATCAACACACAGACCTGTCACACATGGGACGTGTCAACACACAGACCTGTCACACATGGGACGTGTCAACACACAGACCTGTCAACACACAGACCTGTCACACATGGGACCTATCAACACAAAGACCTGTCAACACACAGACCTGTCACACATGGGACCTGTCAACACACAGACCTGTCAACACACAGACCTGTCACACATGGGACCTGTCAACACACAGACCTGTCACACATGGGACGTGTCAACACACAGACCTGTCACACATGGGACCTGTCAACACACAGATCTGTCAACACACAGACCTGTCACACATGGGACCTGTCAACACACAGACCTGTCACACATGGGACCTGTCAACACACAGACCTGTCAACACACAGACCTGTCGCACATGGGACCTGTCAACACACAGACCTGTCACACATGGGACCTGTCAACACACAGACCTGTCAACACACAGACCTGTCACACATGGGACCTATCAACACACAGACCTGTCACACATGGGACCTGTCAACACACAGACCTGTCAACACACAGACCTGTCAACACACAGACCTGTCAACACACAGACCTGTCAACACTCAGACCTGTCACACATGGGACCTATCAACACACAGACCTGTCACACATGGGACCTATCAACACACAGACCTGTCACACATGGGACGTGTCAACACACAGACCTGTCAACACACAGACCTGTCACACATGGGACCTATCAACACACAGACCTGTTCACACATGGGACGTGTCAACACACAGACCTGTCACACATGGGACGTGTCAACACACAGACCTGTCACACATGGGACGTGTCAACACACAGACCTGTCAACACACAGACCTGTCAACACACAGACCTTTCACACATGGGACGTGTCAACACACAGACCTGTCAACACACAGACCTATCAACACACAGACCTATCAACACACAGACCTGTAAACACACAGACCTATCAACACACAGACCTGTCACACATGGGACGTGTCAACACACAGACCTATCAACACACAGACCTGTCAACACACAGACCTGTCACACATGGGACGTGTCAACACACAGACCTATCAACACACAGACCTATCAACACACAGACCTATCAACACACAGACCTATCAACACACAGACCTGTCAACACACAGACCTGTCACACATGGGACGTGTCAACACACAGACCTGTCAACACACAGACCTGTCAACACACAGACCTGTCAACACACAGACCTCACACATGGGACCTGTCAACACACAGACCTGTCACACATGGGACCTGTCAACACACAGACCTGTAAACACACAGACCTGTCAACACACAGACCTGTCAACACACAGACCTGTCACACATGGGACCTGTCAACACACAGACCTGTCACACATGGGACCTATCAACACACAGACCTGTCACACATGGGACCTATCAACACACAGACCTGTCACACAGGGACCTATCAACACACAGACCTGTCACACATGCGACCTATCAACACACAGACCTGTCAACACACAGACCTGTCAACACACAGACCTGTCAACACACAGATGAAACCTGTCAAAAACACAGTTCTGTCAACACACAGGTGGGACCTGTCAACACACAGACCTGTCAACACACAGACCTGTCAACACACAGACCTGTCAACACACAGTTCTATCAACACACAGATGGGACCTGTCAACACACAGAGGGGACCTGTCAACACACAGAGGGAACCTATCAACACACAGTTAGGACCTGTCAACACACGGATAGGACTTGTCAACACAGAGGGTACCTGTCAACACACAGACCTGTCAACACAGAGACCTGTCAACACACAGAGGGCACCTGTCGACACACAGAGGGCACCTGTCGACGCACAGACCTGTCAACACACAGTGGGGACCTGTCAGCACACAGTTAGGACCTGTCAACACAGAGCGGACCGATCAACACACAGAGGGAACCTGTCAACACACAGAGGGAACCTGTCAACACACAGAGGCACCTGTCAACACACAGAAGGGGGAAGGAATTCAGGGCGTGACGTGGCTGGGCGTATTGGGGCAGAGGGGGAAGGAATTCAGGGCGTGACGTGGCTGGGCGTATTGGGCAGAGGGGAAGGAATTCAGGGCGTGACGTGGCTGGGCGAAATTGGGCAGAGGGAGAAGGAATTCAGGGCGTGACGTGGCTGGGCGTATTGGGGCAAGGGAGAAGGAATTCAGGGCGTGACGTGGCTGGGTGTATTGGGGCAGAGGGAGAAGGAATTCAGGGCGTGACGTGGCTGGGCGTATTGGGCAGAGGAGAAGGAATTCAGGGCGTGACGTGGCTGGGCGTATTGGGGCAGAGGGGGAAGGAATTCAGGGCGTGACGTGGCTGGGCGTATTGGGCAGAGGGAGAAGGAATTCAGGGCGTGACGTGGCTGGGCGTATTGGGCAGAGGGAGAAGGAATTCAGGGCGTGACGTGGCTGGGCGTATTGGGCAGAGAAGAAGGAATTCAGGGCGTGACGTGGCTGGGCGTATTGGGCAGAGGAGAAGGAATTCAGGGCGTGACGTGGCTGGGCGTATTGGGCAGAGGGAGAAGGAATTCAGGGCGTGACGTGGCTGGGCGTATTGGGCAGAGGGAGAAGGAATTCAGGCGTGACGTGGCTGGGCGTATTGGGCAGAGGGAGAAGGAATTCAGGGCGTGACGTGGCTGGCGTATTGGGGCAGAGGGGGAAGGAATTCAGGGCGTGACGTGGCTGGGCGTATTGGGCAGAGGGAAAGAATTCAGGGCGTGACGTGGCTGGGCGTATTGGGCAGAGGGAGAAGGAATTCAGGGCGTGACGTGGCTGGCGTATTGGGGCAGAGGGAGAAGGAATTCAGGGCGTGACGTGGCTGGGCGTATTGGGGCAGAGGGAGAAGGAAATTCAGGCGTGACGTGGCTGGGCGTATTGGGCAGAGGGAGAAGGAATTCAGGGCGTGACGTGGCTGGGCGCATTGGGCAGAGGGAGAAGGAATTCAGGGCGTGACGTGGCTGGGCGTATTGGGGCAGAGGGAGAAGGAATTCAGGGCGTGACGTGCTGGGCGTATTGGGGCAGAGGGAGAAGGAATTCAGGCTTGACGTGGCTGGGCGTATTGGGCAGAGGGGGAAGGAATTCAGGGCGTGACGTGGCTGGGCGTATTGAACAGAGGGAGAAGGAATTCAGGGCGTGACGTGGTTGGGCGTATTGGGGCAGAGGGAGAAGGAATTCAGGGCGTGACGTGGCTGGGCGTATTGGGGCAGAGGGAGAAGGAATTCAGGGCGTGACGTGCTGGGCGTATTGGGGCAGAGGGAGAAGGAATTCAGGGCGTGACGTGGCTGGGCGTATTGGGGCAGAGGGAGAAGGAATTCAGGCGTGACGTGGCTGGGCGTATTGGGGCAGAGGGGGAAGGAATTCAGGGCGTGACGTGGCTGGGCGTATTGGGGCAGAGGGAGAAGGAATTCAGGGCGTGACGTGGCTGGGCGTATTGGCAGAGGGAGAAGGAATTCAGGGCGTGACGTGGCTGGGCGTATTGGGCAGAGGAAGAAGGAATTCAGGGCGTGACGTGGCTGGGCGTATTGGGCAGAGGGAGAAGGAATTCAGGGCGTTGACGTGGCTGGGCGTATTGGGCAGAGGGAGAAGGAATTCAGGGCGTGACGTGGCTGGGCGTATTGGGCAGAGGGAGAAGGAATTCAGGGCGTGACGTGGCTGGGCGTATTGGGCAGAGGGAGAAGGAATTCAGGGCGTGACGTGGCTGGGCGTATTGGGCAGAGGGGGAAGGAATTCAGGGCGTGACGTGGCTGGGCGTATTGAGCAGAGGGAGAAGGAATTCAGGGCGTGACGTGCTGGGCGTATTGGCAGAGGGAGAAGGAATTCAGGGCGTGAACGTGGCTGGGCGTATTGGGGCAGAGGGAGAAGGAATTCAGGGCGTGACGTGGCTGGCGTATTGGGGCAGAGGGGAAGGAATTCAGGCGTGACGTGGCTGGGCGTATTGGGCAGAGGGAGAAGGAATTCAGGGCGTGACGTGGCTGGGCGCATTGGCAGAGGGAAAGGAATTCAGGGCGTGACGTGGCTGGGCGTATTGGGGCAGAGGGAGAAGGAATTCAGGGCGTGACGTGGCTGGGCGTATTGGGGCAGAGGGAGAAGAATTCAGGGCGTGACGTGGCTGGCGTATTGGGGCAGAGGGAGAAGGAATTCAGGGCGTGACTGGCTGGGCGTATTGGGGCAGAGGGAGAAGGAATTCAGGGCGTGACGTGGCTGGGCGTATTGGGCAGAGGGAGAAGGAATTCAGGGCGTGACGTGGCTGGGCGTATTGGGGCAGAGGCAGAAGGAATTCAGGGCGTGACGTGGCTGGGCGTATTGGGGCAGAGGGAGAAGGAATTCAGGGCGTGACGTGGCTGGGCGTATTGGGGCAGAGGGAGAAGGAATTCAGGGCGTGACGTGGCTGGGCGTATTGGGGCAGAAGGAGAAGGAATTCAGGGCGTGACGTGGCTGGGCGTATTGGGGCAGAAGGAGAAGGAATTCAGGGCGTGACGTGGCTGGGCGTATTGGGGCAGAAGGAGAAGGAATTCAGGGCGTGACGTGGCTGGGCGTATTGGGGCAGAAGGGGGGTGACTTCAGGGCGTGACGTGGCTGGGTGTATTGGGGCAGAGGAGGCGCGGATGAGGGGCGTGACGTGGGTGGGTGTATTGGCGCAGAAGGGGGTGGAATGAGGGGCGTGACGTGGGTGGGTGTATTGGCGCAGAAGGGGGTGATGAGGGCGTGACGTGGGTGGGTGTATTGGCGCAGAAGGGGTGGATGAGGGCGTGACGTGGTGGGTGTATTGGCGCAGAAAGGGTGGATGAGGGCGTGACGTGGGTGGGTGTATTGGCGCAGAAGGGGGTGGATGAGGGGCGTGACGTGGGTGGGTGTATTGGCGCAGAAGGGGGTAGATGAAGGGCATGACATGCGTAGGCTGATTGGGGCAGGTGGGGTGCAGATAAAGGGTGTGACATGAAAATCAGCTTTAATAGATACAGAAGAAAATTAACATTTTTTGAAAGACTCATTCAGAATCCCATTTTTCAGAAAAATGTAAAACCTTAGAAGTAAAAGTATCGTTGAATATTTACCTAATTACAATATTTTGCGATAGATTGCTTTTAAAAGTCAATTAAGAAGGAACGGGCGGTGGTTTTTGCCACCACATCTTTATGAGCAAACATACAATTTTGAGTTCCTAACTTTTTAAAAACAGCTTGCCATATCTTTAAGACACATCTTCATCTATTACTCTGTCCACGCTGTCATTCCATAAGTCTTACCCTTTCATTCATAACCAGCCCATGTACATCATTCCCTCAAGGTAAGGTAATGTTGCTTATAGCCCAGCCGACCGCAAAGGGCCATATCAGGGCTGTCACCACGTTAAAATCAACTCACAAGTCATCAAAAAAAAATTGTTTCCAATCCAATCAGCCTCCTTACTGTCATAAACCGATAATCTTGAGACAATCGACAAGCAGTGTTTAAAAAAGAATATGAAAGGAAAGCACATTTCTCTGGGAAAAGCACAGGGATTGGACAGGTTTAATATAAGAGATTTTATGAGTGTTTTGATACATTACGCTCTGTGGTCACAGCTAATTCCAAATTGTCAGTAGCCTTAAGTTGCTGAATATGCTGTGGTGCTAGATTTAAGTAGCTGTGGATGTTAAATTGGCTAGCCCACATTGGTTAGCAAGTCACTGTAAATTAGGTGTGGTGTTGGAAAAATGCTAAGTAGACTGTCAACATCGAGTAGTATGTCGCATTAAAAGTAGCCATTCAGTAGTATGTCGCATTAAAAGTAGCCATTCAGTACTATGTCGCATTAAAAGTAGCCTTTCAGTAGTATGTCGCATTGAAAGTAGCCTTTCACAAAAAGGGTGCGGTGGCCGGTCACCTTGTTGGTAGTCAGTCACACAGTATGTAGCCAGTCATTGTTGGTAGTCAGTCACACAGTATGTAGCCAGTCATTGTTGGTAGTCAGTCACACAGTATGTAGTCAGTCAATGTTGGTAGTCAATCACACAGTATGTAGCCAGTCATTGTTGGTAGTCAGTCACACAGTATGTAGCCAGTCATTGT
>CM031597.1:138624218-138639218 GCA_018398815.1 Conus ventricosus | reverse complement strand
GTTTTATGACTGTTTTGTCTACTTTCTTTCCCGTCTCCAGCGTAACGGGGTATCTCCTTCTGTATAGTTTCAGAGATACGAGGGCCTAGTTCCTAGTCTTCTTTCCTTTGTGGGCTTTAATTTTATTATCTTCAGTCATCTCTCTGATTATTTCTGTTCCATCTTTACTTGGGATTGTGTTGCTTCTTCAGCATTCTTAGGGTTCTTTTCTCTTGAATGAGTGAGTGTGTGATGGCTGCCCTGAACCAGTTTTGAAAAAAAAATAAATTATTAGTTGTTTCATTTGAATGCTTAGTGTGTAAAACAACAACAACAACAACAACAACAATACATTGATTATATTGTTATTACTCTCTCATGTCATTGCTTGATTTATACTTGTTGCTGAAAATTTAACATTGATTACCGATTGTGTTTTTCTTTCTCCCCATATCCCTAAAATCCTGTTTCATTGTTTATATCTCTATCTTTGTGTTGGTTGGGTTTGATAATACTTAGTCTTTTTAAGAGTGATTGCCATTAATGCTTGTTTGAAAAAAAAAATCCTCTTTGGAATTTAAATATATTTTAGTGGACAGGGGTTTCAAAAATTTTTTTTGCTTGTGATAGCAATTGTTTATATTTGATCCCACTAGTGTGTGTGTGTTGGGTTTGACAGGACATTATTTCATATTTTCATGATGGCACAGAAGGCTAAGGAAGAAAGTCCTGTTGTATCCTCTGTGGACGAGGACAAAGTTTTCGCTAAATATTACAACGAGGTAAGGTATGTGGTCTGGAGGGAGAAGATCTGTTGGCCTATGTTGACAAGTGTATTGCCCAGGACATGGAAAGAGAGGAAAGAATGCGATTGAAAGAATTTCAGTTGAGAGTACAGGAAGAAGAGATAACTAAAAGAGAGCAGATACAGATACAAGAGGAAACTAAAAGAGAGCAGATACAAGAGGAAACTAAAAGAGAGCAGATACAAGAGGAAACTAAAAGAGAGCAGATACAGATACAAGAGCAGGAGGAAACAAAAAGAATGCAAGAGGTAGAGGAAACTAAACGAATACAGTTACAAATAACCTCTCAGCAGAGTGCGGTCTCAGGACAGGACAGTGAGAGTCAGGGTTCGGGTTTTTCCCAGGTTTAACGCCCCTCGCCCAACCTTTCCTAAGTTGCCCCCTTTTAAAGAAAGAACTGATGATATAGACAGTTACTTGTTTCGTTTTGAACCCATGCTCGTTCCTTGGGATGGTCTGAGAGTTTGTGGTAACATACCTGTCTGCACTACTTGAGGGTTCTGCTTTAACTCTCTATCACAGTCTCGCTGAAAATAATGTTGTGTCTTACGAGCTTTTGAAAGAGAGCTTGCTGAAAAAATTTCAATGTACTCCAGATGGTTTTCGTAAACGTTTTCGTGAGGCTAAGCCTAGCTCCGATAAACCCTTTTCGAGACCTTTGCAGTTGAACTTAGGCGTTTGTTTGACCGTTGGGTCTCTTGTCAAAAATTGATAAGTCTTTTGAAGATCTGGTGGATCTTATTTTGCGTGAGCAGTTTTTGGAGTGTGTCTCTAAGGAGTTGGCCACTTTTTTGTGTGAGAGAGATGTGAAAACTTTTGATGAAATGATCAAGTCTGCAGAGTCATACAGACGTGCTCATCCAACTAAGGTGCTTTCTAGGAAAGCTGATGTAAACATTTTTGCTTCTGTTGGGTACAAAACTCCTGGTCAGTTTGACAGAAATGCATATCCCGGTCAGTCTGATAGAACTCCGTACTGTGGTCAGTCTGACAGAGGAAACAGATACTCTACTTTTCAAAACAGTGGCCACTACTCTGGTTCCTCGGCTGATCGTGGAAGTAACTTTGGTGGTAGCTGTTATTGTGGTCATCAGAGTTTTGGTTACTCTGCTGGTCGTGGAAATAACTTTGGCGGTAACCGTTATCGTGGTCGTGGCACCCGTTATACCTCTGGCAGTAAGAGTTCCTCAGAAAGTGCTTATGATCAGTTTGCAAGTGTTGTGTGTTTTTTGTGTAAAAAGACAGGACATGTAGCTGCTAGGTGTCCATGGAAGTCAGGTAGAAACCCCTGTAGAATTTGCACCCTTAGCCACCCAGATGAATGTCCTTTTGTTGTTAGTAACTCCACTGTTGTTGAGAACTCGCCGACAGCAAACAGTTCAGTGCTTGTTGTTCTGTTCTTGATACTCCTTTTGCTTGTCTAGCTGCTGGTGAGTTCACAGGCAAATTGCATTTGGAGTCTGGTTCTGTGAATGGCACTTTGAGTTCTGTTCTACGTGATACTGGTGCTACTATTTGTGGCGTTCGCAAACGGTTAGTTTCTGACAGTCAGATGTTAGGAACCACAGTGAAGTGTGTTTCTTTTGGTGGTCGTGTGGATGATTTCCACTGGCTACAGTTTCAGTCAGTTGTCCTTATTTTGTGGGTGATTTGACTTGTTGTGTCTTGGATAGTCCTGTCGCAGATCTCATTGTGGGTAATGTACCTGGAGTTTCTGTGAGCGGTGAGTTTAGTGATGTTCTGGTGAACCTTTCTCTTTAGCCGCCGTTACGAGGGCTAGAGCTAAGCATGTTGTGGACAAAAAGCCTTTGTGTCAGATCCCTAATGATCTGAACATTTCCCGTTCTGATCTTGTTCCGAAACAGAAGGATGAGTCATTGAAGTCTTGCTTTCAGTTAACGTCTTCTGATGTGTCTGCTATGTCTACTTCTGATGTTGTACCTACAGTCGTTCTTTCACAAGGTACTTCAGTGCCTGGGTCAGAGATAGCACCTTTGGCTTGTGAACAAGAACAGGTTCCTTGGACAGTTTCTCCAGGAATTGGTCTTTCTGTGGATCCCTCGCCAGAGTCTGTTTGTACTGTTCATGAAGTAGTTTGTACAGTTGGTGTCGTCCAGGACTGTGATGACGCTTTACCCATTCCCACTTAACTGTTCCGTTGGCGTCTTCTATGCCAGATGAAGATGTTCGTTCTGTACAGTTTGATTGTGCTTTGTCTGACAGCAGTTCCAGGGAGTTGCGTGCAGTCTTTGATGATTTTCAGGACATTTTGACTTCGAAACCAGGTTCTTTCTCAGGTGATGCACTATTAGAGATCCCTCTTACAACAGATGTCCCGGTTAGAAAGAAGTGTTATGATATCCCCTTTTCTGCGAAAGAGGTTGTTGAGAGAGAGATTGGTATCATGTTGGATCTTGGAATCATTGAGCCATCGAATAGTCCGTATACATCTCCAGTTGTGTTCGTCAGGGAAAAAAGATTGTACGTGTCGTTTCAACTCCTGTGTGTGCTGAAGCTTTGAGGAAGATTCAGGGATTCTTGTCTTCTGCACCTGTGTATTGTTACCTTCATTGGGTAATTCTTTTGTTCTCAGGACTGATGCTAGTTCTGTTGGTTTGGGTGCTGTATTGCTTCAGGAGAGTGATGATGTCCTTCACCCAGTCGTGTTCGCTAGTCGAAAGTTACTGGATCGTGAGAAGGCGTACAATACTATTGAGCGGGAATGTTTAGCCATTGTCTGGGCTGTTCAGAAGTTTGTAAGGTTCCTTTGGGGAGTCAGATTTATCTTGCAGACAGATCATCGTCCCTTGACGTACCTGCGAACGTCAAACTTTAAGAACTCAAGAATTATGAGATGGGCGTTGTCGTTGCAGGAGTTCTCGTTTGAAGTCCAGCCAGTTCCTGGTTCGGCGAATGTTTTCGCTGACCTTCTCTCCCGCTCATGTGAGAAATCAATTGATCCCTTAGGAAGTGAGTTTCCTTGTGTGAACTGCAGTTTTATCTCTACCCCGTGGGGGTATGGAGAGGCTGACCGAGTGGTCAGTAGACATGTGTGGTCTCTACCCAGTGTGGGTATGGAGAGGCTGACCGAGTGGTCAGTAAACGTATATGCCTTGCCATCCAGGTGTGGGGTGCAGCCCATGCCCAGCCGCCGTCTCTACTCCGTGTGGTATGGAGAGGTTGTCCGTGAGGTCAGCAACAAGCTAGCATGTCAAAGGGCTTCAGAGTTCGTTGGGACGACAACTTGTGTTCTTCTGTTGTGTGAGAGTCCCTGGAAGGACTCCACGAACTGCTTCCGTGAGCAGCTTCGTTTTCCGTCGAGTGAATGTAATTTGTAGGTTTGTGTATTCTGCTGTTTGTTTACTTCTTTTTAAAAAAAAAAAAAAAAAAAAAAAAAACAATTCGGTCATTGTTTTTTTCTTGAGGAGGGGGAGTATTGTGAAAGTCAACGTAAATTATGACGTCAACTTAAAATGACATATTTAACTACATGACGAAAATAATGATATGAGACAAGAGAAGGGAGCAAGAACTAACGGCCGAGGATTTGGTGTCCAGCCTAATTTATTTGTTTAATCATCGTTTTTTCTCCGTAGTGTTACTATGTGGAGAGGCTGACCGAGTGGTCAGTAGTGCATCGATGTTCACTGTGTATGTGGGATGCTTTTGATGACGGTACCAGCGGAATATGTAGCAGGAAATGTATTTGTTATAAAATTGTTGTGAATGCTGTGTCGCCGAGAGTGACTTAAAACTCCTGGAAGAATATTTAATATGTGCTCCAATTGTACCACCGCATGTGTGTCGGTGGGTTATATTTATTGATGTGAACACTGTAGTATAAATACACGGAGAAGTTAATATTTGTTTTAGATCAACGGTGCGTCGAACCGAAGTTTATTGTGTTCTATGGGACTTTGGTGAAATTGTGTTCTCCGGGATTCAATATGGTTTACTGTGCTTTATGAATCTGCGGTTCTTCTTCTGCGGATTGCTGTGCTTATGAATCTGCGGTTCTTCTTCTGCGGATTGCTGTGCTTTATGAATCTGCGGTTCTTCTCCTGTGGATTGCTGTGCTTTGTGAATCTGCGGTTCTTCTGCTATGGGTTACTGTGCCTTGTGAATTTGCGGTTCTTCTTCTGATAGTTCGACGTAATATATTGTGCTTGCTGTGTTGAGACCCTGTTTCTTCTTCATCGCTTGTGTTTTGTGAACGGCTGTGTTTACCGTGTGGGGACCTTGGTTATCCGTCTTCGTCTTATTTTAATGCTGTAGACTGTGGCGTGGGTACTGTGGAACTGAATGCGTTGATTGTATATGTGAGATACTGTGGACGGCGCCGGCGAGATATGTGAATTATATTAAGATATGTAGTATGATACGCTGATATATGATGATTGAAGTGTCTTATGTATTGATGTCTTAATTGACGTGCATTGATCTGTATTCTATGTAATGGCATGTATTGATTTGGTAACGATTCATATTGATGGTTCAGGCAGCATAATTATAAAGAAAAGAAATCAAACTCGTGTGCTGCCTGGCTATCCATGTACGTATGGTGTGGGTGTGTGTAGGGAATAATTATTACACGCATCCAAACTTTTGAGAGCGAGAGTCAGACAACAAAATACGCACCGCACTCCATCCGTAACACTCTTCATGTCCGCGTGGCACTGTTCACTTCCGGACCCCAAACTGCAAAAACCATTGGTCACTGTGGTGGACATGCTTTTCTTTATAGGTGGAGAAAGGAGGAGACAAATCCACTGCCCCACCCCACCCCACCCCCCTCCCTCCTCATTGCAAGCACGGTATTTCCACGAAGAAAATTTTCTTTCTTCTTTGTTGTTGTGTTTGTTTTAATAAGGCGTTAAACAGTTGGAGTCAGGCAGGGGTGGGGTTACAGTTAGATCAGGTTCAGGTTCCATCCAGGGTTGGGCGTGATAAGGGCCAGAATGAAGTTACGGTCGTACATTCCGGGATGGCAGTCTCCCGGGTTTTCCTATCAGCCACGCCCTCTGTTATTTCTGAAGCCGTCGCCCCCCTCCCCCCCCCCCCCCCTCCCTCCCAGGAAGTCCACGGTCTTTACGCCCAATCTGGACACTCATCGCCGTGTGTGTGTGTGTGTGTACAGCCAGCCTGGGCTCTCCCACATGACTAAGCCAGCGTTTGTTCCTGATTAGTTTTCCTCTGTTTGTGAAGCTGTAGCAACCGCCTCACACTGGCCACTGGGGTTTTCGAATCACGCACTTCCCAAAGCCGGAAGGCCGAGTGTTCCTCGTCAGCAAAGGGAATCAACCAGTCAAATCAAACGTTACACTCTGGTATGATTTGAAAAGAAAGAAAAGGAAAGAGAGAATAATTTCACCTGAATATTAACTTGTCGGCCACCTGTTCTAAAAGAAACCAGACAGGTGGACAGAAATCTAGATAGACAAGACTTTGCTCAAGGTTGACGGGTAAGCCGAATGATCCGTCACCACACGCCGATCTGTTCCATGCGGTCAGCAACATATGGAGTGTCCCTAGACTTCAACCCTCACGTGGCAGCCACTGAACAATCGTGTTTGTTTTCCTGATGCACCGTCAAAGTTGTCTCGAGTGGACTTCTGTCTCTTCTTTTTTAATTGAAATAACGACACGTAACCGCTACCCCGATCGACCCCCACCCCCCACCCCCCGCCCCTTCCACAATACTGAGCATGTGATTTTAAGGACGAAAGTCACCAGATCTCCTTTTTTTTAAAACCACGAATCAGTGGATCATAAACTCCCCCCACCCCCCATTCCCTCCCCCCCCCCCCCCCCCCCCCCCCCCCCCCCCCGGCCTTTTTTTAAAGCTCATATCGGAGACGTGGAATCCCAGTTTGCCGCGAGTTCAACTTCCCTGAGCACGATGATAAGTTGACACGCACATCTGCCCAGACAGTCAAAAAAATAGTGTGGGGGTTCTCCCACATTGCAAAGCATGAAAGCCTCTCTCTCTCTCTCTCTCTCTCTCTCTCTCTCTCTCTCTCTCTCTCTCTCTCTCTCTCTCTCAGCACACACACACACACACACACACACACACACACACACACACACACACACACACACACACACGCACGCACGCACGCACGCACGCACGCACACACACACGCACGCACACGCTCTCTTTTACACACACACACACACACACACACACACACACACACACACACACACACACACACACGCACGCACGCACGCACGCACGCACGCACGCACGCACGCACGCACACACACACACACACACACACACACACACACACACACACACACACACGTGCGCGCACGCACGAACATTTACATTTACTCAGAGAGAGAGGGAGAGAGAGAGAGAGAGATGATGATGATGATGATGATGATGATGATGATGATGATGATGATGATAATCTTTATTTCCAAGGGTAACAGATAAGCAAACACAGAGAGAGAGAGAGAGAGAGAGAGAGAGAGAGAGAGAGAATAGACGGAAGTGAAAGCAGATTTTGTTTTTTGTTTTTTTAAGATCGCAGCATGTCAATGACACCAGATGACAAAAGAGTGGGGCGCCCATCACTACACCTGTCACCACGCCACCCACCACCACCCCCACCCCCACCCCCCACCCCCCTTGCTCTCCTCTACTCCCCCCTCTCCCCGCACCTCTCACCCGCTCCGACCCATCCTCCGCTCCGTGGCCTCCAGCTCTGAAGATTCTGGATACAGGAGCATAGTGACGTCATCAGCCGTTAAGAGCTGTTTCCCCCACCAAAGATCCATCGGTAAGAAACAATTAATTATCATCGCTGTAATTCTCGAGGATCACAGTTATTTCCCCGTTTTCCCCGCGCGCCATTCTGGGCGTCTGGCGTAGTAATACTAATGACACTGCCAATGCCTCGTGCCCTTGTCACGGATAGAAGAGAAATTCAGCGATAATGATTATTAACCCGGAGATCGCTTTTTTTCCCCTCGGGGATAACAAAAAAAGTTTCTCATGGAAACGGGGCAAACAATTATTAATTTGAGTAAATTAAGAAAAACAGTCGTGATGTTGTAGAAAACAGGGAGCATGGTTATCATCATAGAGAAATCAGGGAAAACAGTTATTATCTAAATGAAAGCAGGAAAATTGTCTACTGTCGGCTTTTGACGCCACGATGTGCCCATACGTCTCACCATAATTATTGACATCGTCTTCCACGGCATCTTTTTGGTTCGTCGATCCTTTCCAGGGCCAAACACAACCCTTGTCGCCACAAGACGATACGATACAATGCGATACAATACAATGCAATACAATAGAATACAATACAATACAATATAATAGAATACAATGCAATACAATGTAATGCAATTCAATACGAAGCGATATGATATATAAATACAATTTAATACAATGATATACACTATGATGCATGCAATACAATATGATACAATGCAATGCAGTTCAATGCAGCACAATATAATACAATTCAGTACAATGCTGTGCAATATAATACAATTCAGTACAATGCTGTGCAATATAATACCATTCAGTACAATGCAATACATATAATACAATGTAATACAACACAATATCATGTAATATAATGCAATACAATATACAATGCAATACAATACCATACAATGCAATAGAATACGATGTAATACAATGCAGTACAATGCAATAGAATATCATACAATGCAACACAGTACAATACATGCGAGACGATCCAATATGATACATTGGAGTTGAATACAATGCAGTTCAGTACGAAACAATGCAATACAGTATATGCAATGCAATGAAATACAATATGATACAATACAATACAACGCAACACAATACGACACAGTACAACATGCCACGTATTGTAATATCAGACTATACATACAATATATACAACACAATCAGTACCATGCAATCATCACAATACGATGAGAAACACTACAACACAATAAATACAACACAATGCAACGCAATAAAATACATTACAATACAATCCAGTGCAGCGCAAAACAATATAATACAATAGATCACAATACTTCATATAATATGATACTATACGATACAATCAATACAATGCAATATAATACAATACGATGAGATACCATACAGCACAAACAATAAAGACAATGCAATAGAATGCAATTCACTCCATGCAGTTCAATACAATACAATACAATACAATACAATACAATAAGATATGTAATACGCTACAATACAATACAGGACAAGCCAAGACAAGACAAGACAAGACAACACAACACAACACAATACAATACAGTACAACACAATACAATACAATACAATACAATACAACACAATACAATAGGGTATGTGACAATACAATCAGTACAATGCAATACAATCAGTACAATGCAATACAATCAGTACAATACAATACAATCAGTACAATGCAATACAATCAGTACAATGCAATACAATCAGTACAATACAATACAATCAGTACAATACAATACAATCAGTACAATACAATACAATCAGTACAATACAATACGAGTGAGGTCCACAAAATGAAAAGGCCAGCGTTTTCAGGACACTCCCATTAATTCATTTAGAAGAGAGAGAGAGAGAGAGAGAGAGAGAGAGAGAGAGAGAAGCAGGAACAGATACATCACTTCAAAGGCAGACACGGTTACAAATTTAGCACAGTAGCGTAGAAAGATATACCGACTTTCCAAATATATCATGACCGTTCTTTTTTTTTTGGGGGGGGGGGGGGGAGAGATGGCTGCTTAAATTAATGGCAGAGAGAGAGAGAGGAGAGAGAGAGAGAGGAGAGGGGGCGCACACAACTGATCTACTAAAACGCCTACCTCACCTCCACCGCCCTTCCCACTTCACTCCCCCTCCCTTCCTTCCTCTCCACTCCCATCGCCCTCCTCCTCCTCCCTCCCTCCCCCCCCCCACTCCCCGACCCCCTTTTCATTGACACGCCCTGACCAGCGTGACCACAATGTTATCAGACATTTCCTCTTTTGTGTCAGTCCTTGTCCCTGGTCGAAACGCTCCCCCTTGTCGCTCCTTTCCCTTTGACAGTCTATCTTGGGTGAAGAACGACAGCAAAGTTAGCCTTCAAAGGTGAACGGAAAACCGCGTGCCCTAGTCACTCCTGAAGCACTGACTTCACCGACCATGTTGGGCTTTCACGGGTTTGGGGTCGTCCTTGTCGTGGCCTGGTGTTCTACAAAGACTTACAGTGCGTCGGAGTCACATGGAAATCTTTGTTTTCTACTGAAATAAGACTGGAAACAGACTGCGAATCTTCGCCATTGTGTGAGTGTGTGTTACGATGATCTTCTTCTTCACGAGCTAGGATAAAGGTCCTACCGACACATGCAATCTTCCAGACGGTTCCACAATACTCGTACAATAGTCGTGTACTGATCGCATCTACCTTAGAGTGACCCGACTGTTTGCACACACACACACACAACACACACACACACACACACACACACACACACACACACACACACACACACCTCTCTCTCTCTCTCTCTCTCTCTCTCACTCTCTCTCTCACACACTCTCTCCCTCTCTCTCTCTCTCTTTGTCTTTCTCTCTCTCCTCTCTCTCTCTCTCTCTCTCTCTGTCTCTCTCTCTCTCTGTCTCTCACACACACACACACACACACACACACACACACACACACACACACACACACACACACACACACACACACACACACACACACCTCTCTCTCTCTCTCTCTCTCTTTCTCTGTACAATAGGCTGCACTTGGGCATCAAACAGTTTAAAAAATAATTTAACCGAAACACTTTCAAATTTATAAAGCAAACTTAAAATAGCTATGACAGCACGCTTTCCTCTGTTAACAAGATCATGACAGGCAAACGTAAAGCTAAGTTTTGTTGAAAAATATATGCCCAAGTACTTATAAGCATTTACTACCGACATTTGCGAACTTCCATAGAACCATCTTTCACGTGATGCTAAGTAACCACCCTTTCGAAAAACTATAATGTTTGATTTACCCATGTTTACTTTCAAATCCAGTCTAGATGATGCAGAATGCAAATTATTCAATTGATTTTGTAATCCTACGACAGTTTCAGAGAGCAAAACGATATCATCTGCAAATAACAATATAAATAATTCAATCAAGTCAAAAGTGACACCGTGTCTTCCCTTCTCAATAATTTCTTGTGCTAATTCATTAATATACAATGAAAATAATACTGGGCTGCAGACATCCCCCTGTTTAACACCCTGAGTACATCTGATATAGTCACTAAATTTTGCCCCACATCTTATCATAGCTTTAACATCTTTGTACATGCATTTTACACAATTATATAATTTACCTTTGATTCCATTTTTTGTAAGTATCGGCCACAAAAATTTTCTTGAAATGGAGTCAAAGGCCTTTTCAAAGTCTACAAAGGCAACATATAGCTTACGGTTATTAGAAAATTGTTTCTGGACAGCTGCTAACAGAGTAAACATATGATCAATTGTACAAAAGTTTTTCTTGAACCCTGCCTGGTAATCACCTGTTATATTATTTACTTCAATCCATTCTGACAATCTCTTGTTAATAATAGAACCAAATACTTTACTTGCAACATCAGACAAGGAAATTCCTCTGTAATTGTTAGGGTCATTCGTATTACCTTTTTTAAAGAGAGGGAGAATAAATGATTTGTGCCAATCTTCAGGATAAATTCCATTGTCAAAAAATTATTAAACAATTTAACCAGAAAATCATTCCAACATTACCAACATTTTTAAAAATTGTACAGTATGGCGTCGAGATTTGGGGATTGGATAAAGGACATGAAATCGAAAAATTACATCTATTTGCTATGAAGCGTTTTTGCATGTGGATAGACGACCCCTAATGATTTGGTTTATGGTGAGCTTGGAAGATATCCCATTTATGTAAATTCATATGTGAAATGTATTAGTTATTGGCTTAAGATCGTACGTATGGAGAACACAGATTACCTGCAAAAGCATACAAAGTATTGTTTGATTTAGATTCTAGAGGCAAATCAACTTGGGCAACTTCTATTCGTAAATGTCGTTTGTAGTTATGGGTTTCGTTTGTTTGGTTAGAACAGAGTGTTGGATGTGTTAAAACATTTTTGGCTTGTTTTAAGCAGAAAAATAATTGATTGTAACTTGCAAGACTGGAATAGTCATATTAAAAACATGAGAGATTTTCTTTGTTCGATTTCTAAAGACAAATCAAGTAATGGAAGCGGAACCTTATTTGTCGATGAATATTAATAGTTTTGTCAGATCTGCACTAACTAAGTTTAGATTCGGTGTATCTGATATTGCTGTACACAGGCAACGTTACAATGTTCATACAGAATTAGATGTTTTATGTCCATTATGCAAGTCTGCCCCTGAGAACGAACTTCATTTTCTATTTGTTTGTCCTTTGCTTACAGATTTAAGACAAAATATATTCCTTTGAAATATTATCGACGTCCATCATTTTTAGCTTATCTTGCTTTGTCGTCAAGAAATGAGAATGTTGTTGGTGATCTAGCATCATATTTGTATAAATCCTTCAAGGGGAGGAGCTATCTGACTTGAAGTTTGATTATATGTGCTTGTATATTAATGTGTTGTTACATCAGTTATTTGTCAATACCCCCTTCAAATGGGGCTGTGGCCTTTCTTGAATAAATATCGTTATCGTTATCGTTATCGTTATCGTTATCTCTCTCTTTCTCTCTCTCTCTCACACATACTCTCCCCCTCCCTCTCTCTCTCACACACATCTCTCTCTCTCTTCTCTCTCTCTCTCTCTCTCTCTCTCTCTCTCTCTCTCCTCTCTCTCTCTCTCTCCCTCTCTCTCACACACACACACACACACACACACACACACACACACACACACACACCACACACACACACGCATGCACACATGAACTCTCAGAAAAGGTCGTACACTGATTATCGTGCGCGTACAAAGAGTATGTCAAGTTAAAAACTACGAGTCAAGAAAAAAATTGTTTTAATGAACATAGAGAGCGTCTTTCTTTCTTTTTTTCTTTTTTTCTTTTTTTTTTTAGGAGCGTGGCCAAAATCTGGTCACAAACCACTTCCTGCGCTGTGTGACTAAGGATTAAACGAGACAGGAAACCATAACCTGTCAACAATTAACAATTATGGCTGATTTTGCACTAAAGGTGAAACATGTAACTCCTTTTGTGTGTTCCGTTCACCTGTCACACAGTTAGCCAGAGGTGTACATACTGGGGCCTTTCCTCTCTGGTTGGTTTTATTATTGACCAGCTGTTCCCCTTCTTTTGCCACCTCCCTCCACCACCCATCCCTCCCTCCCCTTCTTTCTCCCCTCGTGCTTCCACTTCACTTCCAGCTCTCTCTCTCTCTCTCTCTCTCTCTCTCTCTCTCTCTCTCTCTCCTCTCTCTCTCTCCCACCCCGCCAGCTTTCTCTTAGACACGCTGTTTCAGCCATTTCATCCCCTACCCCCTCCTCCACCGTATTTCCCAGTCTGTGATCAGTTCTTCTTCTTCTTCTCCTGCGTACACAGGCTGATATTCCTGTGGACACTCCCTGTATAGACAGGCAAGGATTAATCCCATCTACCCAACAAAGGGAGTGAAGTTTAGTGTGCATGACCGTTGTTTTTTTATCCCGCATTAAGGCAGCCATACTCCAACTTCGGGGAAGGTGCATGCTATGTGTAACGTGTCATCCATACCAACGGCCAAACTGGCCTTCTCTTTCGAAAGTTGGTGATGGGATTTTACGTGTGGCACGATGTTATGCGTGCGTTCACACACGGAACCTCGGTTTATAGTCTCACTCGAAGGACTGTATGGGAAATGGAGTCAGAACCAATGTTAACTCCGAGGGTAAAATCCCCCTGTAACCGAAACGGCCCAGCGAGATACCAACTGAGCTGTTCCGGCCCCATAGAACGTTACTGACCACGGTGCGTGAGGGAGGGAGAGTGGCTGTTCCGGCCCCATAGAACGTTACTGACCACGGTGCGTGAGGGAGGGGAGAGCGGAAGCGGAGGGAGGAGCCGGGAGTATTCGAATAATAACGGCACGTAGGCCTAACTGAAGAAGTTTCCTCTCTGTTCCCTGGCCCTTAGAAACCACATAGCCTGGGAGAATTAGAGATGAAGTGAATTGCAGATGACGAAGAAGCCGAGTCGAAATGCAAATGATCACACACACACAGAGTGCAGAAGAACCCGCAGACAAAGCAGAACAAAGTCCTCAGTATTACCAGTCTCTGTCACTTTTCAACGTCAAGACCTTCCCCCCCCCCCCCCCTCCTCCCCCCCCCCCCCCCCCCCCCCCCCCCCCCCCCCCAAACCATTCGTCTACACCACTTTCAACCCGTCTGTCTGGCTGAGGACAATGTTGACGTCTGTCTGGCTGAGGACAATGTTGACGTCTGTCTGGCTGAGGACAATGTTGACGTCTGTTAGCTGAGGACAATGTTGATGTCTGTCTGGCTGAGGACAATGTTGACGTCTGTCTGGCTGAGGACAATGTTGACGTCTGTCTGGCTGAGGACAATGTTGACGTCTGTCTGGCTGAGGACAATGTTGACGTCTGTCCTGGCTGAAGACAATGTTGACGTCTGTCTGGCTGAGGACAATGTTGACGTCTGTCTGCTGAGGACAATGTTGACGTCTGTCTGGCTGAGGACAATGTTGATGTCTGTGTGGCTGAGAACAATGTTGACGTCTGTGTGGCTGAGGACAATGTTGACGTCTGTCTGTCTGAGGACAATGTTGACGTCTGTCTGGCTGAGGACGATGTTGACGTCTGTTAGGCTGAGGACAAGTGACGTCTGTATGGCTGAAGACAATGTTGACGTCTCTCTGGCTGAGACAATGTTGACGTCTGTCTGGCTGAGGACAATGTTGATGTCTGTGTGGTGAGGAAAATGTTGACGTCTGTGTGGCTGAGGACAATGTTGACGTCTGTGGGATGAGGACAATGTTGACGTCTGTGTGGCTGAGGACAATGTTGACGTCTGTATGGTGAGGACGATGTTGACGTCTGTGTGGCTGAGGACATGTTGACGTCTGTATGGCTGAAGACAATTGTCACGAGGCCTATGACGAACTGGCCCATCTAGGGGGGTAAAATTTTTCATTATTTATTGTTGTTGTTGGGTCGTGTATCAGTCCCCGGCTTAAGAAAAGTGTTGTGGTGTTTTTTCCCCCCCTTTTT
>CM031597.1:138612786-138624118 GCA_018398815.1 Conus ventricosus | reverse complement strand
TGCGTCATGACTCCTGATTGCATATATATGTCACTGACTCCTGACTGCAGGATGCGTCACTGACTCCTGATTGCATAATATGTCACTGACTCCTGACTGCAGGATGCGTCACTGACTCCTGATTGCTAATGTCTGATCTGATGCAGATGCGTCACTGATCTGATGCAGGTGTCCTGACTTCTGATTGCAAGATACGTCACTGACCCGACTGCAGGATACGTCACTGACTCCTGACTGCAAGATACGTCACTGACTCCTGACTGCAGGATACGTCACTGACCCAGACTGCAGAATACGTCACCGACTCCTGACTGCAAGATGTCACTGACTCCTATCATGTCATCCCAGACGCAGGAACGCGAAGACAGACACAACGATAGCAAAGATGGAACCCGCTGCCTAACGACAGACACAATAATAGCAAAGATGGAACACTGTCTGAAGACAGACACAACATAGCAAAGATGGAACCGCTGTCTAAAGACAGACACAACAATAGCAAGATGGAACCGCTGTCTAAAGACAGACACAATAATAGCAAAGATGGAACCGCTGTCTAAAGACAGACACAACAATAGCAAAGATGGAACCGCTGTCTAAAGACAGACACAACAATAGCAAAGATGGAACCGCTGTCTAAAGACAGACTCAACAATACCAAAGATGGAACCGCTGTCTAAAGACAGACACAACAATAGCAAAAGATGGAACCGCTGTCTAAAGACAGACACAACAATAGCAAAGATGGAACCGCTGTCTAAAGACAGACACAACAATAGCAAAGATGGAACCGCTGTCTAAAGACAGACACAACAATAGCAAAGATGCAACAACTGTCTAAAGACAGACACAACAATAGCAAAGATGCAACCACTGTCTAAAGACAGACACAATAATAGCAAAGATGGAACCACTGTCTAAAGACAGACACAACAATAGCAAAGATGGAACCACTGTCTAAAGACAGACACAATAATAGCAAAGATGGAACCACTGTCTAAAGACAGACACAACAATAGCAAAGATGGAACCACTGTCTGAAGACAGACACAACAATAGCAAAGAAGGAACCACTGTCTAAAGACAGACACAATAATAGCAAAGATGGAACCGCTGTCTGAAGACAGACACAACAATAGCGAAGCTGGAACCGCTGTCTGAAGACAGACACAACAATAGCGAAGCTGGAACCGCTGTCTAAAGACAGACACAACAATAGCGAAGATGGAAACCGCTGTCTAAAGACAGACACAACAATAGCAAAGATGGAACCCGCTGTCTGAAGACAGACACAACAATAGCGAAGATGGAACCGCTGTCTCAATGTTGCTCACGGCACTTCAGCGCACAACGGGGCAAATGATTGGTGAGTCACCTGACTCTTCATGCATCCCGATGCATGCTGGGTATTTTCCCTGTTTATCCCAATCTCTGTATGACACGTGGGATTTGGCGCATGTTTTGTCTTGCCGGGTCTATGCATGTTTGAACACGAAAGGGGTTAAGTCATTCTTCGTTGATTGAATATAAGGGAGATGGGGGAGGGGGGGGGGGGGGGGGGTTAGAGAGAGAGAGAAAAGACAAAACAAAAAAAAACAACTTTCGTTCTACACGTCACCGTTTTCTTCCGGAGCTATGAACACTATCCCCCATACAACACTACCAAGGGAAGTTATTCAATAGTGATTTACCATCCAACATGGTTTTGAACAGGAGCCCCAAACTCCAAATCATTACTTCCCTTTGAAAGACAGATTTTTCTGTCCGATATTCACACAGTCAATGCATCAACTTGTGTGTTTCATTGGCATTTATGCATGTGTTTCCTGGATGAATTTACTCTGAATTTTGACGGGATGACTACACACCAGAGGGAAACGTTTGAAGGCTGGTGATCGGTGATACGTTCCATGGTGTGTCATTTTGGGTTGTTACACCGGGTATGGAACTCGGCTGTGCATTCGGATTGAACATGAAACGGTTTGTTCATTTGGCTGTTGGGAGAATCCTCTGTACACTGCATTACTACATCTGTAGAAACACACCACCAGCAGGGAGAAATCCTCTGTACACTGCATCACTACATCTGTAGAAACACACCACCAGCAGGGAGAAATCCTCTGTACACTGCATCACTACATTGTAGAAACACCACCAGCAGGGGAGAAACGCCTACTGTACACTGCATCACTACATCTGTAGAAAAAACACACCACAGCAGGGAGAAAACGCTCTGTACACTGCATCACTACATCTGTAGAAAACACACACACCAGAGGGAGAAATCCTCTGTACACTGCATCACTACATCTGTAGAAACACACCACCAGCAGGGAAAATCTCTGTACACTGCATCAACTACATCTGTAGAAACACACCACCAGCAGGGAGAAACGCTTCGGTATAATGCACAACAGCATTCCGGTCAGTATCATGCTGACGCTGATGATGATGATGCGATGATGATGATGATGATGATGATGATGATGTGATGATGACGATGATGATGATGATGACGATGATGATGATGATGATGATGATTGATGATGATGATGATGATGACGATGACGATGATGATGATGATGATGATGATGATGATGATGATGATGATGATGATGACGATGAGGATGACGTGATGATGATGATGATGATGATGATGATGTGATGATGATGACGATGATGATGACGATGATGATGATGATGATGATGATGATGATGATGATGATGATGATGATGATGACGACGATGATGGTAACGATGATGATGATGATGATGAGATGATGATGATGATGATGTGATGATGATGACGATGATGACGATGATGACGATGATGATGATGCTGATGATGATGATGATGATGCGATGATGACGATGATGATGATGATGATGATGATGATGATGATGATGATGATGATGACGATGATGATGATGATGATGACGATGATGATGATGCTGATGATGATGACGATGATGATGATGATGTGATGATGACGATGATGTATGTGATGATGTGATGTGATGATGATTGACGATGATGATGATGATGATGATGATGATGACGATGACGATGACGATGATGATGATTGATGATGATGATGATGATGATGATGATGTGATGTGATGATGATGATGAAGATGATGCTGATGATGATGATGATGACGATGATGATGATGATAGATGAGATGTGATGATGATGCGGAAGATAGAGACGTATGATGATGATGATGATGATGACGATGATATGATGATGATGGGCCGAGTAAAGAAAAAGACGGTCCGAACTATTTTGGAATAGTTTTTACTAACCTTACAACGTTCCCCCTCCCCTTCCCCTTCGCTCTCTGTCTCACTCTGTCTTCTCAGTCTCTCTCTCCTCTCTCTCTTCTCTCCTCTCTCTCCTCCTCACCTCTCTCTCTCTCCCTCTCTCCCTCTCTCGCTCTCTCTCGGTCTGTCGGTCTGTCTGTCTGTCTCTCTCTCTCTTCTCTCTCGCGCTGTTCTAGCGAAAACGCACCTCACACACACACACACACACACACACCACACACATCACACACACTCAACTCTCACACACAAACTCACACACAACAAAAGAACAAAACAAAAAAACAGACAGTGACAGCAACTGAGAGACGTATGCGACTATGGCATGAACAATTCAATAGCCTAACATGCCTCGCAACCCAAATGTAATTTAACATAACAACGCAACCAACGACAAATAACGTGAAACCACAACGAATGCATTTGAACACGATCGAAAAACGCCTTCAAACTTACGCCATAAACACAATCCAACGCAACAAACTACAAATTAACGGAACAAACGAAGCTTTCAACATCGATCGAAACACGTCATCTGACGCCATACACAACACAAAACGCAAACCCAATATACAAATAACGTGAAACAAGACGAACGCAATGTCAACACGATCGGAAAACACTACAACCAGGCACACCACATAGCTCAGACGGGCCGGGTGAACCATTGGTCACTCGGGCCACAACACTGTAACTTCACGACAAATGAGCAGTAGGCGGCCCGGGGCTCACCCCCCTCCGCCACCCCCTCCTCCAGACGCTGCCTACACCCGTTGGCATGCGCAAGTTGGACCGCATTCGACAGGTACTGAAAAGACACAAAGAAGACAAGGTTACAAGAGGGAAATACAAACTTACCCAACCCAAAAAAAAATCAAAGACTTGTTTCCCTGATTGATTCACGAATAAACAAACGCAAAGACTTTTTCTCGTTGAGTGATTCATGAATAAATAAACGCATTTATTTTTAGACGGATGACTTTTCATAAACTATTGACAGCTTTTTGTTCTGTGCAGAGACATACGCCAGTGTGTGCACGTGCTAGCCGTGCTTGGAGAACCCCGGAGCACTGGCGGCCGTGAAAATCAGGCCAGCCGAAGGCTAGAGACCTAATAGAAAACGTTCAAAGAGGAGGACGTGGCGATGGTAGAGGCTCAAGATCAGGTAGTCACAGGAACGTACCAACTGACAGTCAGGGAGGTCTGGGATCAGCGAAATGAAAGGGGGTGTCAAAGGCATAAGGAAAGTAAAGAGAGGCAGGGCACACAGGGTTTGAATGAAGACGAGGAGGATGACAAAGAGAGACCACGACAACTGGCCACCAAGATCAGAAGGGCGATGGTCTACGTGGGAAAAATCGTAACCCCCCAGAGAAGGCTCAGCTATGATAAATAGGCCTGCTCCCTTAAAAGCACGTCAATTCTCAGATTCGCTGAATATCTTCATTTCTTCTCGAACACCTAGATGGGAACGCCAAGCTCCTCTACGAAGGCTGCAGTGCGCTTATGTCCTCAAGGGCACCGTAGAGCTTCCTCTCCCTGATGGGTGCTCCGGCCATATCTGTGTCTCAGAGCTTTCATGCAACGGCATCCTGCAGCAGAGGTGAGGTGTCATACTGCCGGTCTGGCATGGGCACACGGTCTGACTGACGATCCTGAACTTGGTAAAGAGTGGATAGTTCAGGTGTTGTGGCCTGTCCGCTGCCCGGAAGAGGGCCACCTGCTCGGATCTTGTTAGCAGTGTACGGTCATGTCTATTGAAATTTTGGATGATCCTGCAATCACTTTGCTACTGCGGTCTGGCTTTGAGGATGTCTTGCTGCCCTGGGTTTATGACCTGTCTTCCTTGTCACTGTTGCTTTGCTCCCTCTTTAGCCAAGTGTCTACAACCTCGTTGCCAAGTACGTTGCAGTGGGGAACGGATACCACTGTAAACGACTGTCCGGTGTCGTATATAATATCTGTCGCTCAGAAAATCGTGTCGCAGCGACAGTATTTCCCGGGAAATACTGGCAGCCGGATCATAAAAATAGTCGCTGAGCGACATAAGGTCATAAAAATTGGTAGCGGTACTGGATTTCACGAGAAATGTCAAAAAATCGGTCCGGCTGCCTAAAATAAAATCATGTCGGCAGGGCGGACAGCATTTCATGATGTAAAAGAAAGTGGCGGCCGTAGAAAATTGTCGCTCTGAGACAGTATTTTTCCGTAAAAAGATGGACGTCGAATACAGGTTTCGGTCTCTGCCCCAACTCTGCCCCCACCCCCCGCTCTCATGGTTTTATACGTTATCATTGCACCCATTGTCTTTCTGTCTAGATTTTATTTGGTGTCTGCTTGACTGTGCCCCCCCCTCCGGTCTATCTTTCTGGTCTCTAGTTGTTTGTTCTCGCGCTCATCTCTCTATGTAATCGCCCCCGCTATCGGTTGGGCTCTTTTTAGTTTGTCACTCTGGCCATTCAAACGGTCTGTCAGGTGGCTCGGGGGCCGTGCCCCCGCCCACTGCCCCCCCACCCCCCCCCCCCTCTATCGCTCTCACTCTTCCTCTATCTCCTCTCTCGCTCTCTCTCTCCTCTCTCGCTCATCTCTCTCTCTCTCTCGCTCTCTCTCTCACGCTCTGGACGTGCAAAGTAAGTTGCGTGTAGTGGGGAGAGAGCGGGACCTACCAGGTGGTGTGTGTGGTGGTGTGTGTGTGTGTGGGTGTGTGTGGGTGTGTGGGGTGGTGGTGTGTGGGTGGTGTGTGTGGGGTGTGTGTTTTGGAGCCTGAAACAATTGCATTCATGCTCAAAATAGAGTCTATTCATGTGGCGGGGGGGGGGGGGGGGGGGGGGGAGGGGGGGACATAAGCACGCAGCTCTCTCTCCCTCCCCTCATCTCGCTCCTCGCTTCATTCTCTCACTCCCTTCCTCGTCCCCGCCCTCCCTCTCTCTCTTGCATTCGCTGCGCTCCTCGCCCTCCCGCTCTCGCCATTCGTTCTCTCGTTCCGCCCTACTCATCTCTCTCTCTCGCGCTCTCTCTCTCTCTCTCTCTCTCTGCCTCGGCTCTCTCGCTCCTCGCGCTCTCGGCTCTCTCCTAGGATACCCCAGCTATCACTTTACATACCCCGCCCCACCTCTGAAGTCGTCCTCGGGGACGAATCTCTTTCGTTCCCCAGACATTGAATAGAACCCGTAAACTTCTCCTCCCCACAAACCCTGCAAGTTACGCAACAAGGTCTTTGCAGATAGGGATCGTGTTTGAGTGTTTGTTTGGGGTAGTCCCGCGCATGCGCGGGTACGTGTTCCACGTGTGTGGTGTGGGTGGTGTGTGTGTGTGTTGGGGGGGGTGGGTGTGTGGTGTGTGTTGGTGGGTGTGGTTGTGTGTGTGTGTGTGTGTGGTGTGTTGTGTTGTGGGTGTGGTGTAAGGTGTGGTGTGTGTGTGTGGTGGGGGTGGTGTGAGAGATGAGAGAGAGAGAGAGAGGAGAGAGAGAGACAGAGAGAGAGAAAAAAAGAGAAGAGAGAAGAGACTACGCACACACGCTTTACATACGCATGCCTGGGTCCACAAACACGCACACAAACACACATCACAGACATTCCTCACTCTTGCACTCCCTTACATACAGGAGGGACACAAAAAACCGTTGAAGGAGGTAATGATAAGGGCAAGACTTTGGATGGGGCAGGGAGGGGGAGAGGAGGTCAATGGCCGAAGGAACAAATCATATAATTAGCCCCATAATAGGACATAATAGGTAACAGGGCTATGTGTAATGGCAAACGGATAATCAGGGAAGACTATGGATAGTCCCAGGAAGAAAACGAAGAACACAAAATCGTATAATAGCCGCATTCTTAGATTATGGATAGCCTAATTCATACATGCTACAACCCAACTCTTAAAACTCCTTTCCTGCTACCGTCAGAGATCTCCCGAATTTCCTGATTTTGATTCTTATTTGTAAAGTAGAAACAAAACAAAACAAAACAAAAAAAATGAGATGTAGTAGTGTCCCAAGGCAGGATAGTATACGTATGTTACAAGTTCAAAGAGCTTTGAATCGGCTCATTATTAATAGGCCTATATAGGGTACAGACGATCAAAGAGAATAGAATTAGGAAAGTGATATTTGAGTATATTGGTGTCTATTAGCTAGTGTTATCAATAACCGCGTCGAGACTATGGATCTTGGTGACCTTGTTGCGTGGTTACCTGCTTAACCCGTCGCGGCAATCACAAACGATACACAGTGGCTTTCATCTTGGTCCAAAAAGGAACTTTTATCTTTTGAAAAGGTCGGGTTCTGTCTCTAACCGCTAGACTGTCAAGATGTCAAGAGCCACGTGGGTCGGCCAGTGTGTGTATGTGGTGTGTGTGTGTGTGGTGGTTGGGGGTGTGGTGGGGGGGGGGGTGGCGGGCGTGCGGCGGCGTGCGTGCGTGCGTGCGTGCGTGCGGTGCGTGCGTGGCGGCGTGCGTGCGCGTGCGTGCGTCGTGCGTGCGTGCGTGGCGGCGTGTGGGTGTGTGAGGGTGTTTGCTGGCTGAATCATAAAATCACGATCGCGGGCTGACATCTTGTGTATTTGGGTGATGTGATGAGGATGATGATGAGGATGATGAGATGATCAGGATGGATGATGATGAGAGGATGATCACTAAGGGCTAATTGTGTCGCATTGAAAAAAAGGGCCTACAACGTTTTTCCTTTGCTAGGAAAAAGCAAGTAAATTGATCAATGCATAGAGCTTATACTCACGCTTTTATAAAGTATAGCAAAATGACGCCCTTGTAATAAAAAAAAAAGGTACAACCAACTAGGCTGCCAATAAACAATTTCCCAATGAAAGATGTTTTTAATGCCTCAGTAGAAGTAATGTGTGCTCGTCCAGAAATGGGGACCGACTGTGAAAGGTTTAGGTACTTTCGTTTGTTTCCTCCGGTAAGGGTAGATTGGGTAATTGCGGCCCAGTAGATAAATTGGGGTTGGGCTGGGCTATTTTGAGAAAACTATGACAGTTAAGTTGTCAATCGTTTGGTGTGCTACATTGGTCCAGCCATGCAATAACTTCCTCTCGTAGAAATTCCATGGCTGTCGCGTGAAAAAAGGAGACCAACAGGTAAGCAGGAAAACATGTGGGACTAATTCTTTTACCTCTATGTTCTGTGTAGGAAGTCAAGAGACATGGTTTAAAATATAGGAAGTTTTTGCGTTCTGTTTCAACGAATGCGAGCATATTATACCGCCCTGGAAATCAAACATCAGAGTAATATTTTGAGGATGTGCTGTCATGGTAAGAAAGGATTTTTTAATGACCATGGGTAAAGAATGGATAAGATGATCCCCCCCCTGATGGGCTAAGGTGGGCCTGTAGCGCAATAAGGTCCTTACGGTGATCAGTTTTTTTACCCACCGTCATTAGAAGGGAATTAGCAGCGTTGTGTTTTTTCTTCAGTGATCAGTAACATAATCGATAGAGCCTGAGGTGTGGTGTATGTGTGTGTGTGTGTGGGTGTGTGTGTGTGGCGTGCGGCGTGCGTGCGTGCGTGCGTGCGGTGCGTGCGTGCGTGCGTGCTGCGTGGGTGTGGGTGTGTGTGGGTGTGTGTGTTGGTGTGTGGGGGGGTTTGTGTGGTGGGAGTGCGTGTTGTGTGTTGTGTGTGGTGTTGTGTGTGCTTGCGGGCGCATGCATGCCATGCATCAACGTATGAGGGCATCCACTATTAAAGAAACATATCCAAGATATTGGACGTGCTTTGAATATGTCTTTTTTTATCGAACATTAATGCGTTTGACTTCGTTCAAAAACCATCCAAAAACAAAAGATACTTTAGATAAATGTGTTATTTTCACATTTTGAAACCATGATTATAGTTGGCCTTAGGTGCCGTAAAACGAGCGTAATGTAAGAAAGACCCATTTTGACACGTCACGGTCTGCATTTTTTTTTCTGCGGTGTTTGGTGTGTCAATTAAACTAGATAAAATCTTAGAAAAGAAATGGATTATCCTTTCAACCAAATACTATGTTAATTGATTTTCAAATCATCACGGCTTCCTTGGAGCTTTGAATGCCTTAAAAGGACTGCAGTAAAACCAAGCCAAATGATGCCTGAAGCTCTGCATTATGGCATCTGATAACTTTGGGTTATTTGGACTAAAATGGTTACTGTGACTCGGTTGTAAAATTCATGTTTAAGTGCCCTAGAGCAGCATGCAATTAAAGAAAGCCAAGACAACTGAAAGTAAGCTGACTGCGAGTTGGTCGTTGTATTAGCTTTTAGAGACTCTACATAGGTTGGGGTGTCTGTTCTGACAATTAAGGAATAATCATTAACTTGTTTAAGTACGTTTAGTGTCGAATGTGTTGAGAACCGTAGGTGGCCTTTAAAGGGATTACGTACAGCTCACAATCTTATGATGGCCAACAGACAAACAATATTGGTTTGGGGTTTATGACGAATGGCTGGCGGTTAATATAGGAGGCCCGTGCCCAATATTTACACAGACCTGAGCCCTTGGACCATTTATTTCAACAATCACACCCTGAAATGATGTTCTAATGTCGGCGTTCTTTTCTGTAAGAAATTTTTAAATATATCCTTATAAAGAACTTTTTGGAATAAAGATAGCCAGTGGATGCTGTACTAATATGAAGCGCTTATGGGAAGCTTTCCCAATAATTAACCTTGAGTGAAGTGAAATTAGTAAGGAGGTAGGCTTGCATGTTCTTAAGGGGTTCTAACTTCCCTATTTCTTCCCCTACTTTCGTCGTTGTGCTGAATGTCCTAGGCCTACGATAGGAAAAAAACATCACATGTCACTCACACACCATAGACACAACAAACACACACACACAAACACACACACACAACACACACACACATTACACGCGAAACACACACACACACTACACAGCACACACACATACACGTTTTCACAGAAAAAATCACAAAAAACGGGAGACACACACACACACACACACAACAAACACACACACCCACACACACACCAACACACACACACACCAATCCACACACAATACACGAATGGAAATTTTAGACCGTCGGTCGACAACATTTATGATATAAAAAAATCAACTTTGCGACAATTTTTTTATGTTATTATGGCAGGGGGGCTGCTTAGTTTCTGTGATATATTTGACGCTGCAACACCGCGGCGAACTTTTTTTTTTCACTTTGCAGAAAAAATTCGTCCATGTGGAAAGATGAAACCGCTGCGGACCATATTTCACAGGAAAGATGTGTAAATCTAGCAGTAAGATCACGTGAAAATGTGTCGCAAAGCACAGGATGTCACTGACGACCTAATATGTGCACAGTGTACGTTCGCAAAAAGCTGTCGCAAAATTTTCGACGGGACAGTATTGTATGGACTGCTACAAGTATCTAGAGGACATGTTTCTGGAAAAGTGTCGGCGAGGCGACAATTTTTTTCCCAGCAAAAATGATTGTCGCTGCAAACAATATGTCACTTAAATGCGATCGCTGGCGATACAATTCCCACGCGACAGGATTTAGATACGACAACCGCTCGAATATGACTCCTGTCCTGGAATTCAAACCTGGTAAAAAGGGGGGAATTCCAGATACCTTACATGGGTCCGCTCGTCAGGCCAAACAAAAACAGCGGAACAACCACCCCAGAGTGAGCCAGGCAGAGCTGACCCCGAAGGGACTCACGGAGACTCAGCCAAGTCACGCTGTTAGAGCGGTCGGAACAGGCATGGAGTTAAAAACCTTTGTCGAATAAGTAAGCTGTTGCTTGATCATTCCTTGACTGGCCTTTTCAGTGGATGTATGGGTTTCCTTCCCTGCCTCATGGCGGTGTATATTTCCATGCCTCATGTGATGCGATGAGTTTCCAGGCCTCGGTGATCATAGTTTCCATCCGCATGGGATTATGGTTTTCCCCTGCCTCATGTGATGCATATTTTCCATGCCTCATGTGATGCATATTTTCCATGCCTCATGTGATGCACATTTTCCATGCTTCATGTGATGCATATTTTCCATGCCT
>CM031597.1:138577786-138595286 GCA_018398815.1 Conus ventricosus | reverse complement strand
GCAACACACACACACACACACACACACACACACACACACACACACACACACATACACTACACTACACTACACTACACTACACTACACTACACTACACACACACACACACACACACACACACACACACACACACACACACACACACACACACACACTACACTACACTACACTACACTACACTACACTACACTACACACACACACACACACTACACTACACTACACTACACTACACTACACTACACTACACTACACTGCACTACACACTCACACACACACACACTACACTACACGCAACCACACTACACTACACACACACACACACACACACACACACACACACACACACACACACACACACACACACACACACACACACACTCACTCACTCACTCACTCACTCACTCATTCACTCACTTGGGGGTACCATCCTGATTGCCCAGAGAGCTGACGTCGATCACCGATCCGTCGTCCATGGTACAACGGCAGCCATCTGTCCCCGTACACTGCAGCACCTGACCCCCCACCCCGGGTGGCCCCACCCCGAGGACCAGAAGACCGAGGGTGGTGATCAGCGCCAGGGAACGGAAGAGCCTCCGGCTGGCCCCAGGTGACCCCGGGTCAGAGGTCAAAAGACCCGAGGGGTCCGGGTGAAGGTCGGGTGCGCCACACATCCACAAAGACCTCTGCATGCTGCTTGGTCTGCCCCTGTGTGACCGAATGAACACGAGGGTTTGATTGGTAGAGACTGGGATGGGAAACAACCCAAGTTGTTTGTTAATCCATATAGACATATGCATGCATCCAGCCATTGATCGATCAAATGACCAGCGAAGTAATTGGTTGGTCGGTTGGCTCATCGATTCATTTGTTGATTGAGCGAACGAACGAGTGAATGAATGGATGGATGAATGAATGAGTGAAAGAAGGAATGAATGAATGAACGAACGAACGAACGAACGAACGAACTGACATATGAATGAAAATGTTCTAATCCTAGTGGACTCCGTACGTGAGGTGACGATGTCATTTTTAATGTTGGACTCGAGCGGGATTTGAACCCGAAACCTCCGACTGGGAACGCGGGGCTCTCTCACTGAATTAACCATGCACCGATCAACCGATCAAAACAAATATCGATCCCCTTCTGAGTGTGGCTTCTCTGAGCCGAGAATGTGAATGTTCTTAGGTCAGTTATAGAAAACAAACAAACAGACAAACCACAACACACCACTTGACGCTATGCTGTTTGTGACACAACGGTCACCCAGGAACACGAAGCACACAAAACACTGACGCAAGCTGTTTTCTCAATGATGGACTTCAAATCAATGAAGCCACGAAGCTTCTCCCTGCGGTAAATAAAGGTAGCCGACACAGTTTGCCTTCACAGTTGCCGACAAGCCTATTCCAAAGAGGACCGAACCAGTCAAGGGCCTTGGAAGTGGTAGATCTGTAACGAGCATTTGAAAGATACAAAGAGGGTAAAGAACCGAGAGAGAGAGAGAGAGAGAGAGAGAGAGAGAGCGGGGGAAAGATAATGACAGAGGCAGAAGAGAACCTTCTGACAACAGATCGGTGTGACCTGCCCGGTCAGTACGAAGTCTGGCACCTGCAGCTCATCTGGAATGAGATCGGGTGTTTTACCCCTGCACCTTGCGATATTATCAACTCAGATTCATCAAAAAAAAGAGCGGATTCCGATTGAATCTGCTGCGCCATATGAAAGCAGACTGGAGCAACTACAAGACTGAGAAGTCTGCCATTCTGGCCAGCAGTTCGGAGGGGTGTGGGGGGGGGGGGGGTCCAGCTTCAAAGCCCAAGTCCTCGCCGTAGCGGCTGGAGCGATGGGGTTCATGGGCTGTTTGGCGTGTGATCGCATGGATCTCAGCTCGCTGTTTCTAGTAGGATGGCCAGAACCCTGAAGGCTATGGTAGAGGCAGCTGACAAAAGTTTCATCATGATGATAGCGGATACTTCAAGACAGAACAAAAAGACGGAATCAGAGGAAGGTTTCAAAAGCCATTTTTGTCCAGCGTGGGCGTGTGTGACAGTGAGGGACTGAGTGAGCCAGCGGACCTGCCGGTGATAAAGCAGTACAGTGTCTGCGGGATGAAAATCAATGCGCACAGTACAGGAATCCGTGTCAGTATCAAAGCATCGTTGTCTTTATACTCACGTCTGAACTCTGTTTCGTTCTGGTAACTTAGCAATGTAAGAGAGAGAGAGAGAGAGAGAGAGAGAGAGAGAGAGTGCGTGTGTGTGTGTGTGTGTAAATCTTCATCTGTATCGCTTAACAGTTAAGTCCCCTGCGCACAGAGTTCCCGCGCACTAACCAATGTCAAGGTCGGGAGTTGAACCAGTAAGTTCACAATACAGGCCCTGTTCTTCGCGCTGACAACCTATTTGGGTAGACGCTGCGAGTATCCGCACTATCAGCACTGCGACACTGCTTTCGTCCGACTTCTGTAGATCGCTACACCGCCGCTCGCATTAGCTGGCTTGTGACGTGTCAACAATGAGACACACGAGGCGTTGATGTCAGCTCGCTTTTTGCTTGGCACTTCACTTGGCTTGTTACGTGTCAACAGTGAGACACACGAGGCGTTGATGTCAGCTCGCTTTTTGGCTTGGCACTTCACTTGGCTTGTGACGTGTCAACAGTGAGACACACGAGGCGTTGATGTCAGCTCACGTTTTGGCTTGGCATTCCACTCGTTGCTTAATGAACTTACTCGTTACGTATCAGCTTATTTGTTGCTTGTCAGCTCCTTTGGGAGTCAGCCTGCTTTTGTATGCACGCTACATTGCTGCATAATCCACCCTGTTTGGTGTCAGCCTGCTTTGGGCAGGACAGGTCCGCCACCCTGTTTGGTGTCAGCCTGCTTTGGGCAGGACAGGTCCGCCACCCTGTTTGGTGTCAGCCTGCTTTGGGCAGGACAGGTCCGCCACCCTGTTTGGTGTCAGCCTGCTTTGGGCAGGACAGGTCCGCCACCCTGTTTGGTGTCAGCCTGCTTTGGGCAGGACAGGTCCGCAACCCTGTTTGGTGTCAGCCTGCTTTGGGCAGGACAGGTCCGCCACCCTGTTTGGTGTCAGCCTGCTTTGGGCAGGACAGGTCCGCCACCCTGTTTGGTGTCAGCCTGCTTTGGGCATGACAGGTACATTGTCGCACGTCAGCAACCTTGTGTGGTGTTTGCTCTGTTGTGCTTCCATGTTACCTGTCGGCTCTGTAAGGCTCGTCAGCAACCTTGATGCCACCTTGCTCTGAGTCGGCTACGGTGTTTTATGTCAGCTGTCTATGGTGTAGCGTGTCAGCTGTCGATGGTGTAGTGTGTCAGCTGTCTATGGTGTAGCGTGTCAGCTGTCGATGGTGTAGTGTGTCAGCTGTCTATGGTGTAGCGTGTCAGCTGTCTATGTTGTAGTGTGTCAACTAGTGTTTCATGTCGGTGACCATGTTGTATGGCGGTTCGTTCTGTTCAGTGTCAGCTCTGCTCTTGGTCAGCTCGTTCGTCAAGTTTCCTACTTCCTTCCTCTTCTCGTTTCAGGCCACCCTGTACCCCACTGTATCAGTGCGTGCGTGAGTGCCCCTCAGTGTGTGTGTGTGTGTGTGTGTGTGTGTGTTGTGTGTGTGTGTGTGTGTGTGTGTGTGTGTGTGTGTATTTTGTTTTGTTTGATTTAGCGTCTTTTCACAAAATAGTGTTTTTAGACGGATCTTGAAATCATCCTTAATGACATAAGTATTTTATCACAAATAGGAATACCCCGTCATTTCATATCCCCCATCAACGTAATACCCTGTTTGACAGAAATAAACATCAATAAACAATACCTATAATTTTTTTTTTTTTTTAATTTTCAAATCGAGCAAACTACAGAGCTGTCCCTATAGGACTCCGAAGAAGAGATTTAGCTGCAGTGACAAGAAGTGATTGATCATCAATAATGGCTTTGAGATCGTCATCTTTAGTATTGTTTTTGACCGACAGATAATCGGCAAATATTGCTTTGTGAACAGACAATAGAATAAAATATGGAACGTTAACATTCTCTCTCCACAAGGACACCTAATGTCGTTTATATGTTTGCATTTTAACACATTGAATTTTAGTCTGTAACATAAACAGCTAACTTCTCGTGGCTCATTACTAATACCTTTTTGCAGTAAGGAGGCTTTACTGTCAAAAGTTGTGACATTGTGACTGGCTTTTTTATAGACTGCCTCCAGAAGATGATGTCCCTCTTTAACAGATAATGGAATCTTTACAGTGTGTGTATGTGTGTGTGTGTGTGTGTGTGTGTGTGTGTGTGTGTGTGTGTGTGTGTGTGTGTGTGTGTGTGTGTGCAGGTCTACGTGGACGTGTATGTGCATATATGAGTGTGTGTGTATGTGTGTGTGTGTGTGTGTGTGTGTGTGTGTGTGTGTGTGTGTGTGTGTGTGTGTGTGTGTGCGTGAGTATGTGTGTGTGTGTGTGTGTGTGTGTGTGTGTGTGTGTGTGTGTGTGTGTGTGTGTGTGTGTGTGTGTGTGTGCGTGAGTATGTGTGTGTGTGTGTGTGTGTGTGTGTGTGTGTGTGTGTGTGTGTGTGTGTGTGCGTGTGTGTGTGTGTATGTGCGTGCGTGCGCGCGCGCGCGCGCGCGCGCGCGTGTGTGTGTGTGTGTGTGTGTGTGTGTGTGTGTGTGTGTGTGTGTGTGTGTTCTTGTGTGTTCTTGTGTGTTCTTGTGTGTTAGTTTGGTTTAAAGATATTGGCACGCACAGATATAACATGTTTACATCAATTAACCCCAAACAGGCTATAGTACTAATTACACGCTTCAGAATGTACATCTCTTTGCATGAATGACACTCTGCAATCAAAAGTTATATGAAATAAACATGCCTGAAAGACTCTCTCTCTCTCTCTCTCTCTCTCTCTCTCTCTCTCTCTCTCTCTCTCTCTCTCTCTCTCTCTCTCTCTCTCTCTCTTCTCTCTCTCTCTCCTCTCTTGATTGTTTGTTTGTCCATCCGATAAAGATTTAAGAGATAAATGCATTTTGCCTCCTACTAGAAATGTTCATCAAGTGTCGTTGTTTCTTTTACTGCAAAATGAAAAGAGAATTGTAACTCGCTCTGTAGCTATGTTCATTTTCAAAGCACTGAAACGAAGAGAACACTGCTTTCAGTTAACACACAAACGCCAGAGTAATTTCAGGAAGAACATAAATTTTTGTTATGCGAATAGTTTTTTTCTTCTCATAATTTTCAGTATATGCGCCAAGCGCGTGTGTTCTATTTTTGTTTTAAACCTCATTGCAGATAGGTTGGTGGCCTTTGCATTTAAACTATTTGAGTTGAGTCGAGTCGACTCTCTTTCTCTCTCTCTCTCTCTCTCTCTCTCTCTCTCTCTCTCTCTCTCTCTCTCTCTCTCTCTCTCTCAAACTCAGAGAATACGGGACTAACCTGTTACGTCTCCGACCACTCCTAAAGAGTATTGTATTCCAGATGACGGGGAGGTCACATAGACCAGGTGATCCAGCTTTATTGTCTGATCAATCCCAAATCACGAGATCGAACCCACTTCTGAAACATCATCGATAAATTCTTACAGCCCAATTTGCCTTTTCCAAAAGTTCCTGATTCGTAGGGGTCGGTGCGTTTATCAGGATGCGCGTTCATTCCTTCTACATTCTTGGCTATCATTGGGATTTGTTGGTGGATCAGGATGCGCGTTCATTCCTTCTATATCGTTAGCTATCATTGGGATTTGTTGGTGGATCAGGATCCGCGTTCATTCCTTCTATGTCGTTAGCTATCATTGGGATTTGTTGGTGGATCAGCATCCGCGTTCATTCCTTCTATATCGTTAGCTTTCTTTGGGTTTTGTTGGTGGTGGTATTGCTGTAAAGCTTCCTGTTTGAGAAATATAGACTTTCCAAAATGTTGGGAGGCTTATATGTGGGATAGTGTGTGTGTGTGTGTGTGTGTGTGTGTGTGTGTGTGTGTGTGTGTGTGTGTGTGTGTGTGTGTGTGTGTGACACTTGCTCCCCCATACGCACACATTAATATCTTAGACATACATGCGCGCGCATGCAAACACACACACACACACACACACACACACACACACACACACACACAGAGAGAGAGAGAGAGAGAGAGAGAGAGAGAGAGAGAGAGAGAGAGAGAGAGAGAGAGAGAGAGAGAGTAAGGGTTTCAGAAAGAGACAGACAGATAGACAGACTGACTAACAGACAGATGCTCCAACACACACGCACAAGCAACGAACGAACCAGAGCCTTTCAGAAGTAATTCTCAGTCACTCTCTGTCGTTATCATACCTGTACAGGCAAGCGAATGATACAGACGCTGTCACTTGATAACACTCGTACTGTTCGTACGTCTGTCCATGAAAAAGGCCAGGAAGAACTAGTGCAAGGTGCGCGCTGCCTGCAACATCAGAAATTGTCTACTATATTCTGTTCACTTTGATTCTTTCCCTTTTTGTACTCCCAGTTCTTATGGAACAGGGAGTACTTTACAATGGGAACGAAGAAATGCTGTCTGTGTGTCTGTCCGTGGTCAAAATGTGTTCCACTCGCTCCAGGCAAAACTTCTGGGCCGATCTTTCTGAAAATTTGTAGGTGTGTTCATAATGGGTCACGGATGATGCCCGATGTTTCATTTTACCAGAATAGCCGTTACTATACGGCTATGACGGCCCAAAACGTTTTTTTCTTCTTTATAGATAGTATGACGCATGTTTGATTGTGACGTCGTATTCAAGATAAACTGGGGGTATGTTTATATGTTCTGCATCTTGTTTTCCCCTTAATTCCGGGTAGGCTAGGGTCACAAGCCGCACGAACAGCCAGTGCTATAGTTACCAAGTGAGGGGAGTGCGGGCAGAAAATTAATGGAAGCAAACATAAAAGAAAAAACAAACTGCTATGTTGCCGAACGAAAGAAACAAACTACTAGACAAACACGACGCGTTTCGACCTCTTTGGTCTTCTTCAGGCAAGACAAACAACCTTCAAGACGAGGAACACGAAGAGCGAATAAACAGTCACTTACCTCCTCGATTTAATTTATTATTTGTTTTCCAACTGTAGATCTAATTACGTTGTTTTAGCATACACAGTGTTAGGCCAGAGTTGTATTTTCATAGGTCTTTAACTGTAGATCAACGGTTTTTAGTACGTAGAATCTTCAGCCAGTACTGTCTTTTCCTAGTTTTTGCAGTTGACTCAACGGCGTGCGTGCGTGTGTGTGTGTGTGTGTGTATGCGTGCGTGCGTGTGTGTGTGTGTTGTATGTGTGTGTGTGTTGTATGTGTGTGTGTGTGTGTGTGTGTGTGTGTGTGTGTGTGTGTGTGTGTGTTGTATGTGTGTGTGTGTGTGTGTGTGTGTGTGTGTGTGTGTGTGTGTGTGTGTGTGTGTGTGTGTATAAGAGAACATGTCCTATGACCTGAATGTGTCAAGCGCAGACTGAACCTAGCACCAGTCGGTAATAATGTACGCTGCATCCACTGGGACATGCAGCTCCCCCCCCCCCCCCCCCCCTCCCACATATGTGACGTAACATTTACTGTTGCGACAGTATCCGCCAGCAGTCGAAAAGAGCTGTCGTTTGCCGAGTACTTACACACTACGCTTAATTCGTCCAAACTCCTGTCTGTGGACATCTCATGAGGACATTTTCAGCTGTCAGAGAACGTTTCTGTTCTATGTTGTATTAAGGAAAGAAAAACAAACAAACGAACAGACAATCAGAAAATAATCACAAGGGAGGTAATACTTGGCGTCATGAAGGCTATCACACCAAATTTCATGCTACAAGATTCCTGTCTGAAACTTTAGTGAAGAATCCGGTGAAGACTCTTTACTCTTCGGAGGACGTTTCTTTTTTTCTTTTTTTTCAATCACAGAAACGGGGAAAGAAAAAAAGAAAAAGAAAAACAGCGGGGGGAAGGGAAGAAAAGAAAAGAAAAATAATTTTGCAAGAAATCATAAACAAGGGAGGTAACTTATGCTCCCAAGATGAAACGGCAACATGAGGACCACTCCAAACTGACAGTACACGTGGTTCCTACTCACCTAGTGCATATACAAACGACAGGCACACAGGACATGCAAGGTAAGATTCCTTCTGATCTTTTTTTAATAAATAGAAATTTTCAAGCTTTTCCATGTATCCTGTACGTACGCGCATGTACCATCTCGAAGCAAGTTTGCAACTTCTTTTTTATATGGTAGATTTCCTTGTGTGTTTTGTGTGCTTCTTGGCTGGGTGCGTGGAAGGTGAACGGGCGACACCAGCAGCGTTGGATTGGAGTTACATTCCTGTTACCGTTTCAATAGCGGAGCAAACGTTATCGTCCTTGTTCATTATTTACTGTTGACTCTTCACCTTCTTACTTGTGCCTCTGGCCCAGGAAGAGTTTCTTTGGTTTCCATCGGCAGTGAAGCGTTTTAGAAGCGGTAAAAAGATGAATGATAGGCTGTATTCATTTAATCTCTCTCTCTCTCTCTCTCTCTCTCTCTCTCTCTCTCTCTCTCTCTCTCAGTGTAACCAAAGATTGCTTTTATTTAATCTGTGTGTATGTGTGTGTGTGTGTGTAACCAAAGATTGCTTTACTCTCTCTCTCTCTCTCTCTCTCTCTCTCTCTCTCTCTCTCTCCTTCCCGGCCCCCTCCTCCCCCTTTGAGTTACCAAAGATTGCCTTTGTTCAATCTGTCTCTGTCCGTCTGTCTCTTGTCTATATCTGTTAAAATGTCAAACTAAACCACCTGCCAAATTCTGTATTGTTAACTTTCTTGCGATTGGTACCAAAAAGCACAGGCTTACAGATGCGGAAACTCACAGTAACGACAGGAGTAAGAAATCGACAGGTGAAAACAAACAGAACTGGACCAGCGACTGAGCCGAATGCACCTCGACCTCAGCCGTCAATCCTGTGACAACACTGGGCCAGCAGGGGTCGTGAGCTGATTAATGATGTGTCGGCCGGTTATCACCGCTGCTACACACATAGGGCCCTCAGGTTGCGCACGTGAGCACGATAACAACTACTGATCCGTATGGGAGAATGTTCACGTCAGTGTTGCAGTTTTGGTCAGAAAATCAGTCGTTACGAGTGATAAGCTCTTACATGAACTGTCACGTGAAAAGAGTTATTTTTACGTGAGAAGCACAGCTCGACCTAATTATTACCGTGGAAACACATATCCTCATGCGGCGTTACCTATCTTCACGGGAAAGTAACAGTTAGGCCTACACTCGTGAAAACACATATCCTCATGCGGCGTTACCTATCTTCACGGGAAAGTAACAGTGAGGCCTACACTCGTGAAAACACATATCCTCATGCGGCGTTACCTATCTTCACGGGAAAGTAACAGTTTTTGCAAATGGCCTTGAGATGTAACGGATACTTTCGAGCCTGCACTGACTGCATACCAAAAAAAATTAGTGCACCAAGGCCTTGCTTAAGGAGTCGAGTATTTATAGACTGGTGCAGTTGGATTGTTGTGAGAATTCTTATTGCGTCTGAAAGTTGATTCTCCTTTTCTTTCAGACGGCCATCAAGGTACAAGCGAGGTGGTTCCAAGCAGACAGATTAAAATCAAAGGAACGGGATTATTTTGTTAGGCCTGAAATGTATATGTCAACTGAGGGGAAGAGAGCATTTATTTGAGGATTGTGATTTCATCAGTGAAGATCCCCTAAAACAAGGGAAATAATTGATGGGGGATTGTTCTTTAGATCAGTTATTGAATGCTGGCTCAATTTTATGGTAAGCCTCAAAACGCTTACATGGATTATGTAGTGTTTTAGTCTCAATCCTAATCGTGGCGTAAGCTAACATTTGCTCAAGAGAACTCGTTCCTTTTTCTTTGTTTTTCCCCTCTAGCCTATTCTCGTCAGTTTAAAATCAATCCGCGGACGCCTCTACGCCATTTGAGTTGTCAGACGACAACTTGTCAACATGGCGAAAGCGTTCGACCAACGTCTTTTCCAGCCAGAGTAACTGTTGTTTCTTGTTCTTCTTCCTCTATTCAGGGTCAAAGATCAATTTCTTAACCATGTTAGCACCTAACAGAAAAATAGGCGGTTCGCTGTAATCCTGAATTCTTGCGAGCATGCATTTTTCGTTGTGTTGGTTTTCCGCGCAGGCCGAGGTAATGGTGTGGGGAGTGGGGATGGGAGAGATGAGGTGGGACGTCGCTTTGTTCAAGCTTTAACTCACGACACGGTTTTCGTGTCGCGAGTAGTGGCTTGCACAGTTGTTGTTGTTTTAGTTTGTTGTTGTTTTTTGTCTTTTGACAGATTGTTGTGATGACTTTGCTCTGTGTGTGGCTTTCTTTCTCAGTGCCGTAGACCAGACACTATAGTTCTATCAAAGTCGGGGAGTGCGTCGTCGCCAGGGTCTCGACAGCGTTTTGGGAAAGGTGTACTCCCGTACAAAAACGATCAGAACGCTGTGAATGTTCATGTAGAAAACTGTTAACAATGCTTTCACGTGAAATGTAGGCCTATATTTTCAAGCGAAAATAACTATTTCCATATAAAAATAATACTGTTTTATGTCAAAATAAGTATTTTCAAGTGAAAATGAATGTGTTCATGTGAAGAAAAAAAATTATGTGAAAGATCATTAGTTTGAAGTTAAAATACATGTTTTCATGTTTAAAAAGGGGAGTGTATTTATGTGGTAAAAACTATTTTAAAGTAAAAATAACCGTTTCCGTGTGGAAAAATAACCGTTTTCATGTAATAGTTATCGGTTTTCATGCAAAAATATTTCTTCCGCGTATCAATACTTTTTTTTCCAATGAGTTCAGTAATTATGACTGTTTTTCTGATGACAGTTACTTCCTGATACCAAAATAACGTAAACGTAATGATTATGATCTTTCGAAGCAAGTAGGTGCCATACGTCCGCGACTCACTGACCGACCCACTGCTTAACTGCTGTAGATGTGTGTGTGTTTGTGTGTGTGTGTGTGTGTGTGTGTGCGTGTGTGTGTGTGTGTGTGTGAGTGTGTGTGTGTGTGTGTGTGTGTGTGTGTGTGTGTGTGTGTGAAGAACGATAGTCGTGCTTCCAGCTGCGGGGATGATTATTGCAGTCATTGTATTTTGGGAACTTACACAAATCGAACTGAAGATGTTCGTCCGTACAAACGCGCATTTAAGCACAAACACGCTTGCGTGCAAGTACTCATACGCGCGCGCGTACACACACACACACACACACACACACACACACACACACACACACACACACACACACACACACACGCACGCACGCACGTGCTCACACACACACGCATCCGCACGCACGCACGCGCGCGCCCGCGCGCGCGCGCACACACACACACACACACACACACACACACACACACACACACGATAGACAAGCATGCGACTACCAAGCACGTGCAACTAAAATAGATTTTTTTTGCCATTAACCTTCCCCCCTCCCCACTTCCCCTTCCCCCCTCCTCCCCCCTTTTCGGAAGACGAGTACCCAGACCACCTCTCAAATGTAGTGGGTTAAAGGAAGGCGGCAAGGGAAGGGAGGGGGGGGAGGGAAGGGATGGAAACCCGAACGAGAATGGAACCATAGATTTGGAGTGCCGTGATTTTCTAGACGGCCATGTAGCCCCGTGAGGTAACCCCTCGGATGAGGTTAGTGTCGTCGCCTGTTAGTTCTTCAACCTTAGAGGTAAAATTGGTTTATACTCTCTGTCAAGGCTTTGTGTTCACCACCCGTACAGATGGACTTGTTTCTTACCTGCCTAGGATGGTATGTCTTTCTCCATCCGAACAGGTGCAAATTGTTTTTCTCCATCCGAACAGGTACACATTGTTTTTCTCCATCCGAACAGGTACAAATTGTTTTTCTCCATCCGAACAGGTACAAATTGTTTTAATCACCTCTGCCGCGGAGGTTATGTGTTCATCACCCCCATGGTAAACTTTAAAAAAATAATTCTGTCCAGACTGTTATGTTTTCACCACCCTGAAAGCAGACTTTGTGTATTACCTCAGCCAAGACGGTTACGTTTTTACCACCCTAAATGCAGTCTTTGTGTATTACCTCAGCCAAGACGGTTACGTTTTTACCACCTTAAAAGCAGACTTTGTGTATTACCTCAGCCAAGAAAGAAGATTACGTTTCACCAACTTTCGGAAGAGAAGGCCAGTTTGGCCGTTGGTATGGATGGCACGTTACACATAGCATGCACCCTGCGTAAGAAATGGAAAGAATGAAGGAAGTAAGGAAACTGAGTGAACGATATTGAATGAAATGAACTGGATGACACGGGAAACGACTGAATGAAGCGCCAGCTGGCAGCTCTTCAGTCGGCACTACCCAGGTAGGCAGCCCGTTGTGTAAACGAGTGTGGATTGTAAAGCGCTTAGATCTCGGTCTCTAGCCGAGAATAGGTGCTATATAAGTATTCGTTATGATAATAATATAATGATAATGATAAAATCCACAGAACTGATTTGAATGAAAGTCGGTGAAAAGATAAAATGTGGTCAAACAACGAACCTGCGACATTTTGGTGCATGTACGAAACAAAGCGGTGATGCGGGATTTGTATTCCCGCTTTCTATAACGTTGCAAAAAGAACGAGAGTTACATGCAGTGAAAAGTAGTAAGAAATACAAACAGTGGCACGAGTAGTATCAGATTATTGAATAGTCGGAAGAGCCGCACATGCAGTGCAAAGTAGTAAATTGAGGAAATAACAGCAGTTGCATGCAAACTGAAAAAGAAACGGGAAAAAAAGTTAAACAAGGGCGCGAGCTACAGCCAGTTTAACGGTCGGGGATCAAGAACGGAGCGCAACTCCCCACGTTACTACTATCTTCTGAAAACACTACTATAATTTTCATAAGATAGTAGTAATACTACTAACTTATGAAAATTATAGTAGTGATTTCAGAAGATAGTAGTAACAGTAACGTTTCAGAAGATAGTAGCTTCGCGTTGCGACTATCTAGTGAAATGATCCCTGTGTGAAATTATGTCCTCTTTCTTAGTATTATTACTATCCAGGGTCACTGATCGATGGTCATTTGGCCTCTTAGTGTAGAACGAGTTTATGTGAACAATTTATGACGTTGCTGACCAATGGTCAGTGTCCTTGACCAGTGGTAATTTTTGCCTAATTTCACTGTTTGACTGCCAGTTAGTGAAGAACGAGTTCATGTGAACAATTTATGACGTTGCTGACCAGTGGTTAGTGTCCTTGACCAATGGTCATTTTGGCCTTATTTCACAGTTTGGCTGCTAATTAGTGTAGAACGACTTCATGTGAACATAATTGGATGTTGCTGACCAGTGGTCAGTGTCATTGACCAGTGGTCATTACCCAATGTCACTGTTTGACTTATTTAGTGTACGAGTTCATGTTAACAATTTACGATGTGGTTGACCAGTGGTCAGTGTCATTGACAAGTGGTCATTTTGGCCCAATTTGACTGACTGCTAATTAGAGTAATACGAGTGATTCGAGAGCGAGACTTCGAAGTCGACAGCCGCTTTTTTCTTCGTGTGCTACCGTTCCGCTTTTTTTCTGCGCTGCTTCTATTGGATGTGTTTCTGTGGGATAGTTTTAGGTGATAAAGGTTTGTTGAATTTCTGTGCGTCTTGGCTGGACGGATTTTCGCTATATTTGTAGTATTTTTATTTATTTTCTTTTTCAACATTGCGGTGGGCTCTGCAGTCATGAAATACGGGCTGGTACACCCATGGGGATGCTACTTTAAGGCTGTTATGAGCTGCATCCTGTAGTCTAATTTACCTCTGTTCAGGAGCAGTTATGTCCCTTGATATCTTAATGGAGTGTCCTGCGCGTGCCTGTACCCATCGTCAACACAGCGCAGGCCTCCAAGGGTGGTGCAGGACTGCTCTAAAGGCAGGTGAAGACGGTGCTTCTCTGGGTCCTCCCCAGCACCTTCGGGTGTTTCTTTTTCTTCTTTGCCTTAACCAGGTTGACCCTGGAGAAAGGTCCAGTGACGGTGAAGAAAGACCCACTGACCACAGGGAAAGTTCTGTTGACAGTGGAAAGACTACAACCTTGGATTCTCTCTTGAGGGCACATAAGACCGTATGGCGAAAGCTTGGCTGTGTCTGGAGTGGCACCGTCTTCATCTGTCCGTGGGCAGGGGTGGTTGGGTCTGTGGGTGTGCTCGGCAGCTGGAGGGTGGTGTTTTTCGCCGGTGGGCTCTGCAGTCATGAAATACGGGCTGGTACACCCATGGGGATGCTACTTTAAGGCTGTTATGAGCTGCATCCTGTAGTCTAATTTACCTCTGTTCAGGAGCAGTTATGTCCCTTGATATCTTAATGGAGTGTCCTGCGCGTGCCTGTACCCATCGTCAACACAGCGCAGGCCTCCAAGGGTGGTGCAGGACTGCTCTAAAGGCAGGTGAAGACGGTGCTTCTCTGGTCCTCCCCAGCACCTTCGGGTGTTTCTTTTTCTTGTATTTTCAAAATGGCGACTCTCACGTTGTACCCAGCCTCCACATCATCCACCGTACTTTTGACGTCACTGTCTGACTCCAGAGAGCTGTCGCTTTCAAATAAAGGAGGGTTTGGACGATGCCTGTGGTTGCGTTTTCTGGTGCCTTTTTTTCAGATGTCTTATCAGCTGGTGGTGTTGCTTCAAAGACGTAAGTTTGTTCTATGATTGGGGGTTGTCTATGGGTGTTTGGTTCTCATGTTTCTCTTGCATGGTGTTTATCAGCAAGGCAAGTGTGTCGCCTCTTATTTCGTCAGATGTTTGTAGCTGTTCTGTTAATTTTTATGACCGATTGTCCCGCCTGATGTGATCCTTGAGTTTTTGAGAGAGATTAACATTTTTCATCTGATTTAAGATTTTACGGAAGAAAGATTTTAATGCAATTTCTGGTGCGTTTCTAGACGATGTCATTTAATGAGATGTGTGAAAGTTTTTTTTTAATTTTTTTTTATGACTGGTGAGTTGTTTTTAACGTGGACGTGGTGACAGCCCTGATGTGCCCTTTGCGGTCGGCTGGGCTATAAGCAACATTATCTTATCTAACTAGGACAGGACGACACTGAACATTCTGCTACAAAGGTGGTGGATTTCTAATATCCCTCTCTCTTGCAACGGGGCAGACATCGATTTCAGCTTGTCAGCTGGAGCTGTCTTACGCTCCCCCCTGATTCTGGAGAAAATGAGGAGTAGAGACGGAAATTGACGCGATTCTACACGAAGGCGATTATTTTCATAGATATCCCAGACAAACCACTTGATAAAATCTGGAAGGTTGCAGGATTTACGGCTAGCCTGTATCAAAAGGGAACAGCCCAAAAGAGATACTAGGTAACAAAGTGCAATCGTTGCCTGAAACTGGGTCACTGGGCCACGGAGTGTCAGGAAACTGTGGTTACTTGCAGAGCCTGTCGCCTACCCGGTCATCGGCAAGGGATGCCGTCTGTGAGATTCAGAAAGCGAGTGAGGAACCGACAGTGATGTCCGTTTGAGACCCTCTGCCACCGGTCAAAAGGGTTTGGGACACACATCTACACTGACTCACCCCTTTCTGACGATGACACTGACGTGATGCGACTGACAACGAGAAAGAGACAGGTCAGAAAAAGAGTGAGAAAGAAGGAAAGACTGATGTGGTGGAGGACTGTCAGTCAGACTTCAATTCTGGCCGTCATGGGGAACAGAGAAGAAAGAAGAGGAGTGGTAGACCACCCAAGAGGGAAAAGATGTGGATAAGGGAAAAGATCCGGTTTTGACACGTCAGTTTAAACTGGATTTTGCAACACGTTCTCGATCGCAAACTCCGAAACGACCGCGTTCAACAGAGAGGGATTCCCCCAGTCACTCTGACAAACGTGAAAAAACTGCCAAGCTTTCCACTGCTCGTTCAGTCACAGACAGACAGTGACAAGGGATGGCATGGTGATGAATGTTTGAACGGTTTTCGGCGCATCTCATGGACTTTCCTTTGATTACCTCCCTAAAATGCTTTATCTTCTCTTACTGTTTTTTGTTTGAATGTGAGAGGATAAGGTCTAATAACAAAAGAATATGTGTTTATAAGTTTTGAAAAATAGTGGTATGACGTGATCTGTGATGCGAGCTTATAATTGATATTGTTCTTGTAAAAAGAACTGTGGCATTTGTGGTCAAACAGACACTGGCAGTAATGTTAAAAATACAAGAATTGCTTTGGAATTCTGGCTGAATGCAGTCTTTATCGTAAGAAGAACAACTTGAATATTTCTAATATTTAAAAACCGATTTTTAATCATTAAAACTTACACTGGAATAAAACTGGATAAAAAAATAATGTATATAAACTCCCCAGCTGTGAAAAGGTTGTTTAGTCACAGTCAAATAGCTGAATTATGCAGAAAGCCGCTTCAAATGCGCTGAAACTTGATTTTTACAAAAAGACGTCAAAATCAGTACATCAAGAATGAAACACAAGCCATCAGGGAAAAAAAAACAACAACAAAAACCCACCCTCTAGCACGGCCGTCGCACACGTGATGGCCACGACCGGTGATACATTTTTTTGCACCCTCATAGGAATATTTGCAACCACATCAGTCTTATATGTATTTTTCCCTGATTACAAGTAATGTACATGACATTTCTGTTCTCAATTTATTTGATATTCACATGTCTCAACCGTTCTTTAAACGGAAGAAACTTAACAGAACACCAAGTGAAACGTGTTGCTTTTCACGTGGTTAACTCCGCTGACTATACACCGCTGGCAGCGATGACAGATCTGCTCCCCGACCTTCGGCTGTGGGATCCTTGGCTGGTGCTATGGTGTTCTAACTGTCTCCAAAAAATCAGTAATTGAAAACTTTCATCGATCGCTGCTCCTAAACACAGGGCTGTGATCGTGTTTCCCTCTCCAGACATAATCAGCATGGTTCATAGTATCATTGTGCAAGAGGAAATATTTCTACTAAAAAACGCAAGATCATAAATCTTAACTCCCTCCACTTTATACTAAGAAAGAGGACATAATTTCACACAGGGATCATTTCACTAGATAGTCGCAACGCGAAGCTACTAACTTCTGAAACGTTACTATTACTACTATCTTCTGAAATCACTACTATAATTTCATAAGTTAGTAGTATTACTACTATCTTATGAAAATTATAGTAGTGTTTTCAGAAGATAGTAGTACTAGTAACGTTTCAGAAGATAGTCGCCTGACACACGTAGGTGTCGGGAAGGGAGGCGATTGGGGGTTGCAGGGGGTGGATGATGAGGGAGAAGCGCCGCTGCCCCTTTAGCGCTGGCTCACCGAGTGCTGGACCCCCCTCCCCTCCCCTCCCCTCCCTCCCTCCCTCCCTCCCAGCTGGGTCCCCCCACTCTCTCTCTCTCTCTCTCTCTCTCTCTCTCAGCTCTCACCTGAGTGTGACCCGCTCATTGGTCCATCACTCAACCCCCCCCCCTACCCACCCCACCCACCCCCGGCCGCTTTCAGCCACTGTCAGGGCA
>CM031597.1:138565286-138570286 GCA_018398815.1 Conus ventricosus | reverse complement strand
AGAGAGAGAGAGAGAGAGAGAAACTCGAAACTTGAAATGTTTAATGAGGGTGAATAGATAAGCTGGAAGCTTTTTTACACTATGCACTCAAAATAACAATAAATAAACAGGAAAAATTACATCGATTTGACAAAATTAAACACAGCAATAAAAACAACATTTTTTTAATAGAAAATAGTATGGAATCTCATTATAACGTATTGCACATACACATACCCACACACACACATACATACACACACACACACACACACACACACACACACACACACACACACACACACACACATACACACACACACACACTCAAAACTGGACATACGCAAACATCACATAGGCATACATAAATATTTCATAAGTCAATCATGTCATGTTACTTATAGCCCAGCCGACCACGAAGGCCGTCTCCGGGCTGCAACAACTTGTTTGTGTCAAAAGGAACATCAAACTTGGGAGAAAATGCAGTTAAGTCAAACATAATTTACAAATGGTCTATGAGGTATTTGAAATATGCTTTTTTAAACGATGTTAAAACTTGTTTTCTGTTTTAAATGTGTAGGGATTTCACAAGAGAGAGAGAGAGAGAGAGAGAGAGAGAGAGAGAGAGAGAGAAGAGAGAGAGAGAGAGAGATTTACTGAGGCAGACACATTCTTTTGGCAATAATGATGATCACTTGTCTTTTTGCAGTAATAATTATCACCCCTTTTGCAATAATTACGAATACAAAGAGGATAAAAGACAGAAAGAATTGCCTGTATTACATATTACTTTGGACTCCCTCTCTGTCTCTGTCTCTCTCTGTCTCTGTCTCTCTCATCTCTCTCTCTCTCTCTCTCTCTCTCTCTCTCTCTCTCTCTCTCTCTCTCTCTCTCTCTCTCTCTCTCTGTGTGTGTGTGTGTGTGTGTGTGTGTGTGTGTGTGTGTGTGTGTGTGTAAATGATCAATGAAGAAACAAGGATTAGAACGTCCGATGAAAATATAAGTATGACCGGGGGGAGGGAGGGTTGTGGGTGGGCGTGAGAGGGTGTTTTGTGGTATGATGGGGAAGGTCTGTTTTGTATAATTGCGCTATACAAACATTATTAATTAGTATTAGTGTCATCGTGATGATGAGTCTATTCCGACTGGTAGATATCGGTGAGTCCAGCACGACTGACTCTCTTCAGTAGACGACACAATACAGATCTTTGGAATCTGAGTTTCAGTCCATTTCTCACTTCTTCCTGTGTTAGGTATTTTATAGAAGGAGAAGTCTTGGTTTGTCACCTTCTTCCTGTGTTTGGTATTTTATAGAAGGAGAAGTCTTGGTTTGTCACCTTCTTCCTGTGTTTGGTATTTTATAGAAGGAGAAGTCTTGGTTTGTCACCTTCTTCCTGTGTTTGGTATTTTATAGAAGGAGAAGTCTTGGTTTGTCACCTTCTTCCTGTGTTTGGTATTTTATAGAAGGAGAAGTCTTGGTTTGTCACCTTCTTCCTGTGTTTGGTATTTTATAGAAGGAGAAGTCTTGGTTTGTCACCTTCTTCCTGTGTTTGGTATTTTATAGAAGGAGAAGTCTTGGTTTGTCACCTTCTTCCTGTGTTTGGTATTTTATAGAAGGAGAAGTCTTGGTTTGTCACCTTCTTCCTGTGTTTGGTATTTTATAGAAGGAGAAGTCTTGGTTTGTCACCTTCTTCCTGTGTTTGGTATTTTATAGAAGGAGAAGTCTTGGTTTGTCACCTTCTTCCTGTGTTTGGTATTTTATAGAAGGAGAAGTCTTGGTTTGTCACCTTCTTCCTGTGTTTGGTATTTTATAGAAGGAGAAGTCTTGGTTTGTCACCTTCTTCCTGTGTTTGGTATTTTATAGAAGGAGAAGTCTTGGTTTGTCACCTTCTTCCTGTGTTTGGTATTTTATAGAAGGAGAAGTCTTGGTTTGTCACCTTCTTCCTGTGTTTGGTATTTTATAGAAGGAGAAGTCTTGGTTTGTCACCTTCTTCCTGTGTTTGGTATTTTATAGAAGGAGAAGTCTTGGTTTGTCACCTTCTTCCTGTGTTTGGTATTTTATAGAAGGAGAAGTCTTGGTTTGTCACCTTCTGGGCCATGCAGTCAAGAACGACACGGCAAGACCACCTAAGTACGTTGGAATTAAACACGAGCAGTTTCCGATTTTATTGGGGGAAGGAAGGGGGGGGGGGGGATGAGTCGATGTTCTGAGAACCGGAAGTAAGTTTCCCTCACGCTCGCCAACCCCCAGCTGTCCTGAACATACTAGACGCGCCGTGGAACTGCGTAACCCCCTCCTTAACCACCCCACCCCACCCCACCCTCCCTCCACCATGAGAAAAAAAAAAATCCCCGGTGAATGACTCCCACATGCAACAAACAATTGACAATAGAAACACAGGCAGCCAACCAGACCAAAGAACGCAAGAAGACCCGAGAGATTTCAGCCAATCGTCTGCGGCGCGCGGACGCTATCTGTGAGATGCGTTGCTATTGACCTGACGACTGGTGGGCAAACTGACACAGGGGACGCGCGCCGTCTTACAAGCCGCAAGGCAGTTGATCAGGCGTGGAATGTTAGGACGGTCGGTCTTCTCTGCTGCGGCATTTCAGAGGTGAAGTAAACTGTAGGCTTCTATGCAGCAGCGTGAGATGTGCAGTTGCTTTAGGAATAATTATATTATTAATGTTAGTTCATCAGTAAGAATGGGATTTTTTTTTTTTTTTTGGATTGATTGTTTGTTTGTTTTCGTCGGTTTGTGACAACTATAAACAGCCAATGTTAGTGGTGAATTGCATTTGTTTTTGTTTATTTTTATTTACTTACTCATGTTTCTATTTACTTATCTATGCAAGTAATGATTTCAAATTTCAGAACTTCACTGTACGAGTTAGTATTGTTATTTCCCACTTTCGTTTTTGTTAGAGAGAGAGAGAGAGAGAGAGAGAGAGAGAGAGAGAGAGAGAGCGGACCCTTGCATCGTCGTTCAAATATTCAACCTGAAGATGTAAATTGCTGTAACTGAGTGGCACACAAGTTAGTGACCATCTTCTGTTTTGAAGCCAGACGGCGAGGGTGCGGCTTGTCGTTTCATCTGACGCCCAAATGTTTGCAAATTCTGTTTACCGTTTTACCGCAAAAACAATCTAAACAAACAAAATTAACTAAAGTTTCCGAAAATGACTACGAACGGTTAAAAAAAAAAAAAAAAAAAACTTTACAACTCGCGTTACTGTATCTGTTTTCTTTAGTGTGTGAGTGTGTGTGTGTGTGTGTGTGTGTGTGTGTGTTTTTGAAGAGTATCTAATGAAATTATGCTGATTAAATGTATTATGTAAGCATATTCGTTATGTTTTGATAAAATGGTACTGAACTTCCTATTTTCATGAACCCCAGTTGGTTTTGCTTTTGTTCTGTTTTGCTTTGTTTTAAGTAATGTTATTTGTCTTTTGTCTCTATTAGTCTGTCATTCATTCTTTCATACTCATCAGTTTTGCTCCTTCCAATGCCCACAGCTCATGTTCGGGAAGAGATGCGTTTTGATTGGATCAAATGACAGAAATGAAGAGAGCTCATTTATATATACTGACTTCCATAAAAAACGCGAAAAATTGAAAGGCTATTTTTCGGGTGAAAAGGGTGAATATACAATATTGAACCATTGTGGCAAGTTGTTTGGGTCCAATACTCACGTGCAGTGAAACAATTGTGTGAGCAACACATCATTCCCGGCATTGGAGGGTCAACAAAAATGGCAAACTGGTTGCTGCATGTGAGGCACGTGCACACCATGCAGAGCAAAGTTAACCAGCGACAAGTGCGCAGGCATGCAGCCTTTATAAAGCCGCGCTACAAGGTTCAGATAACGACTTGCCGTCTGAGCGCTACAGAGATGCCAAGACTACGAGCAGAGGAACGCAATCGTGCCCTAGGCCATCTGGAGGCTGGTGTGGATGCCAGGCAGGTCGCCAACATCTTTAACGTCCACATCTCAACCATCTATCGTCTGCAGCACCACATGCGAGTCACTGGTACCACTGATGATCGTCCCCGGCCAGGCCGTCCTCGGGTCACCACACCAAGAGAGGATCGCCATTTTGTTCGAACCCATCTGCGGGACAGGCGGCAAACAGCCGCTAACACTGCTCGACAGGTGCCTGGGAATCTCCAGCAACGAATCGGCCTCAACACTGTGCGGCGGCGTCTTCAGGAGAACGGGCTGGCATGTAGGCGTCCTCACAGAGGTCCGGTACTGACACCAAGACACCGGCAGGACAGGCTGCAGTGGGCACAAGCCCGAATCAACTGGCGCAGGCAGCAGTGGAGACGCATACTGTTCTCAGATGAGAGCCGTTTTTGTATTGACATGGCTGACGGTCGTGTCAGAATATGGCGTCGACCTGGTGAACGCTATGCTGACTCCTGTGTGGTAGAGCGGAACCCCTGGGAGGCCCGAATGTTATGATATGGGGTGCAATTGGCATTAACCACGCCATAGGACCAGTCATCTTTCAGAACATTGGTACTGGTCACGGACAGGGTGTCAATGCACAGCGCTACATCCACCAGGTGCTCAGACCCCATGTCGTTCCTTGTTTTGCGCAACACCCAAACTGGACATTCTAACAGGACAATGCAAGACCACACACAGCCAGGGCCACCCAGCAATTTCTTCAGCATAACAACGTCAATGTGCTGCCCTGGCCAGCCCTCGGTCCCGATTTTAACCCAATAGAACATTTTTTGGATGAACTTGGCAGACGGTTGGACCTCCTGCGTCCACGACCAGCAACAGCAGCTCAACTTCACCAGGCCATCGTCCATGTGTGGGCTGGTGTGCCAAGGGGACGCATCAATCACCTGGTCCACTCAATGAGCCGCAGGTGTCAAGCAGTTGTTCATGCAAATGGTGGCCACACACGGTATTAGGACTTCAAGCTGGTTTGTCACGTGACCTTGGATTTTCCACACAAAGACATATTGCTGATGACATTTTCACACATTACCGGTGTAATGAATC
>CM031597.1:138530286-138560286 GCA_018398815.1 Conus ventricosus | reverse complement strand
AAGGTTTAGGTTCTTCATAATCCTCTTAAAGTTTAGATTCTTTATATCATCTCAAAGTTTAGGTTCTTCATATCCTCTCAAAATTTAGGTTCTTCATACTCTTCAAGGTTTAGGTTCTTCATAATACTCTTAAAGTTTAGATTCTTTATATCCTCTTAAAGTTTAGGTTCTTCATATCCTCTTAAAGTTTAGTTTCTTCATAATACTCTTAAAGTTTAGATTCTTTATATCCCCTTAAAGTTTAGGTTCTTCATATCCTCTTAAAGTTTAGGATCTTCATATCCTCTTAAAGTTTAGGTTCTTCATATCCTCTTAAAGTTTTGGTTCTTCATATCCTCTTAAAGTTTAGGTTCTTCATATCCTCTTAAAGTTTTGGTTCTTCATATCCTCTTAAAGTTTAGGTTCTTCATATCCTCTCAAGGTTTAGGTTCTTCATATCTTCTCAAGGTTTAGGTTCTTCATATCCTCTTAAAGTTTAGGTTCTTCATATCCTCTCAAGGTTCAGGTTCTCATATCCTCTTAAAGTTTAGGTTCTTCATATCCTCTCAAGGTTCAGGTTCTCATATCCTCTTAAAGTTTAGGTTCTTCATATCCTGTCTTTACATCCTTGTGTCTAGTCACGACTCTCTCGTTTGTTAGTGAGGAGGATGACTCCATCTTGTATCTGTCATTTTAGGGGTGGTTTCGCCTAACCTTCGAACCTTTTCAGTGTTTTCTTCAGGTCCAGTAAAAACAACGAAATAAAAAGTGCCGTGAACTAAAACCATGATATCCTAGAGAAACAAATGGCGTGAATTAAGCAACTTGCGATGACGTCATTTTACATTGGCTATTTGCTGACACCGTGAACGCCTTGTGGCACAGAGGTTTGTTTTGTTGGGTCGCCTGTAATGGAAACCAACAGTTAAACCAAATTAAAAAAATGAGGCAAAATTCAAATTTTTAAAAAAAGGAAAGACTGGGAAAAGAAAACTACGTTTGCGGTCGACTTATGTTTAAAAAGAAACCCTGAGCGCAGACTTTGAAGGAGAAAAAAAAAGAAAAAGAGAAAAAATCCCAATGCTTACGATTGTATGAAATCCTAAGACAGGTTTTAAAGATGACCCTTGGTATGTTTTTCGGGGTCAGTTTTCTATTTATCTATCGTACATTTTTGCTTGAATAACGTGAAAAAAATATCCTAAGGAAAATCATTCACTTTGCCAAGAAAGAAAAAGAAAGTGTGGAAGAAGAAAGGTGGAAACTTATGAGTTTCGTTTGTGACTATCCACTCAAGAAACCGGTGTACATCCTTGGTCAACACGCTTATGATCATCTCTCTCTCTCTCTCTCTCTCTCTCTCTCTCTCTCTCTCTCTCTCTCTCTCTCTCTCTCTCTTTCTTTCTCTGTCAGCATGCCTGCAATGGCACCACAGGTCTCAGCTAGCGCTGATAAATATCTCAGAAACCCATGTCTGTTTAATGTCGTACTGCTCATGGCAAATCGAAATGAAATAACATTGAAGAATGTTTGCATATATTTGTACAAAGCATTTAAAAGACGCACTGTATTACTTAGTTAAAGTGGTGTTGGATAATGCGATAAGGATGGATCAATGCTCAGCTGTCATGTCATGTTATGTAATTAACTAACTATTCATTGTTTAATTGAAAAAGTGTATTATCAAGATATTGTACCCCCTTCAGAATGGGCTATGGCCTACACTGAATAAACTTCCGCTTCCGCTTCCGCTTCTCTCTCTCTCTCTCTCTCTCTCTCTCTCTCTCTCTCTCTCTCTCTCTCTCTCTCTCTCTCTCTTATTAACACATGCACACATTAACATAATGTCTTTGCATGTCCGCATACGCACGCACGCCAATGTATGTGTGTGTGCGTGCATGCGTGCGCGCGCACTATGTGTGTGTGTGTGTGTGTGTGTGTGTGTGTGTGTGTGTGTGTGTGTGTGTGTTAAATGGACTATTTCTCAGCCAAGATTGAACTCGATATGAATTTTGATGAATTTATGAAAATCCTCCTTCGGACGTTGTTGTTGTTGGTGGTGGTGGTGGTGGTGGTGGTGTTTGGTGCGGAAGGTGTGGGGGTGGAAACATTTTTTGAAGAGGAGAAGGGAGGAGGGGTTCCGAGACAGACAGGCAGACATATAAACACAGAAAACTGTCCAACAGCACCCCTGTAATTATCATTTAACTGAAACGGTCACAGAGCAGACCCTGATGGAGTCCCGGATGGTCAGGGCAGCTGGCTCCAGGAACCTCGTCACAGCAACAGGTGTGGATGGAAGCCCCCGTACCGCCCCCAGCCCTGTAGGGACAGACCCAGCAACAGGTGTGGATGGAAGCCCCCGTACCGCCCCCAGCCCTGTAGGGACAGACCCAGCAACAGGTGTGGATGGAAGCCCCCGTACCGCCCCCAGCCCTGTAGGGACAGACCCAGCAACAGGTGTGGATGGAAGCCCCCGTACCGCCCCCAGCCCTGTAGGGACAGACCCAGCAACAGCGACAAGCGGTATTTCCGGTCCCCTGGCCAACGATCAAGACTCATCGTCAGGACTGGGCGGCCCACAGACAGAGAAAGACGGCGATGAGGATGGTGGTGTAGAGGACATATCAGCCTGGCCGCTTGTCTCCAACAGGCTTACTGTGGTCCTGGGGCCGGGCACGTCTTCACGACCGAGATCACCTTGGGGGACGATGATGCACTGGTTCACCACCAGCCGCACGATGTCCACAGCCTTGGGCAGTCAGACTCGACCTTCACACCACCAAACGTTCTTCAGTGGGTACCCGAGTTTCAGTGACTTCCATCGGGTGGGGAACGGCTTTTTCCCAAAACAGCGGTGGCCATCAACAGCTGAGAGAGGTGCTCAGTCGTGGACTGGCTCAGATTCACACAGCGTTGTGAAAGACTATGATGGAAATCCTGCCCCGGGGAAAGGAAGAGCAGACCCCAGCATTCATAGCAGTCAGTTCCACGAGGAACAAAACGATGAGGGCGCTGGGTCTGCTGAAGAGAGGGGGATGCTGGCTGCGGCCCGTTATCCCACACCGGAAGCCCAGACTGTGTTGGCCCCGCGTCAGATGGAACGTGGCAGTCACGGCGGAGCGAGTATGGTGACTCGGCCCCAGCACGGTTCGCGGACTGTCAGCAGAAGCACGAGGCCGTCTTCAGACCGCTGGACCAGACCCCCCCACAGTCCTTCCTCCAGCTCCCTGATGGCCGCCCTGTTCCACGCCCACTTCAGGCCGCAGTACGACGACTACCCCACGCCACTTCCCCAGCGGGAGGGCGTCAGCACCCACCCCGTCCCCCAACGCTTCCCGCCTCCCCGCACGCTGTCCCAGGGCTCTGTGTTCCGCAGAGCCAACACCAGGGCCCCCACGGCTGCCCCTCGGACCCTGGCTCTCGCCCCCACCCGAGCCCCCGCCACCAAACCCCGCCTGCAGACCACCACCCAGTCTGGACCTCCTGTCCCCCAGCCCACTCCGCGCGCACCGCTGCTTGGTGGTAGTCAGGGTGGTACCCCGGGTGGTGCCCCGGGTGGAGACTCGGTGACCAAGAGGACGTGGGAGCCGACGCTGGCCAGCAACACGGTGTGCCTGCAGTTCTCCAGCGTGCAGCATGACGTGGACTGCCCCCGCAGCCGCCGTCGTCGTCGCTCCCCGCCCTCCCACCAGCACCTGGCCCTACTGCTGCAGCACCTGGGGGGCTCCCCCTCCTCCCCTTTCACAGCCCCCACCCTCCAGGAGGCCGCCTCTCGCTTCCGCAATCTCATGCCTTTAGGGATTCCGGACGTGGTGAGTCTCTGTCTGGCTCTGTCTCTGTCTCTCTTTCTGTGTCTCTGTCTCTCTCTGTGTGTCTCTGTCTCTCTCTGTCTTTGTCTCCTCTCTCTCTCTCTCTCTCTCTCTCTCTCTCTCTCTATCTGGGTCACTCTCTCTCCTGGGTCTCTCGCTCTGTCTCTCTCTCCCTCTGGGTCTCTCTGTCTGTCTCTCTGGGTCTCTCTCTCCTTCTCTCTCTCTCTCTCTCTCTCTCTCTCTCTCTCTCTCTCTCTCTCTCTCTCTCTCTCCTGGGTCTCTCTGTCACAGTCTCTGTCTGTCCGTCCGTCTGTCTGTCTGTCTGTCTGTCTGTCTGTCTGTCTGTCTGTCTGTCTCTCTCTCTCTCTCTCTCTCTCTCTCTCTCTCCTCTCTCTGTCTCTCTCTCTCTCTCTCTCTCTCTCTCTCTCTCTCTCTCTCTTCAGACGGCAAGAGGATAGAGAAGAGTCTACTTCGTTAATTATATATTGTCGAATATAGATTACGAAGACAGGGTTAGTTTTGCTGATTCTGTGTGTGTGTGTGTGTGTGTGTGTGTGTGTGTGTGTGCGCGCGCGCGCGCGCGCGCGCGCGCGTGTGTGTGTGTGTGTGTGTGTGTGTGTGTGTGTGTGTGTGTTATGATTGTAGAATTCTAAATACTGTAGCTGAGGACTTACACTATATAGTAAAGGAATATTTATTAAGCATATATGATATCCCAATCAAATGTATTCATACCGTTTATTGCCTGTGCTTTTGGCATCTCTGTGCAGTGCTTATATTTGAGTTTCCTTTTCATTGTAACATTTCCTCTTTCCTTTCCTCATTTCACACAGTGCTTGTATTTGAGTTTTACTTTTCCATGTTACATTTTCTCTCTATGCAGTGCTTGTATTTGAGTTTCCTTTTCCACGTAACATTTCCTCTTTCCTTTCCTCTCTATGCAGTGTTTGTATTTGAGTTTCCTTTTCCACGTAACATTTCCTCTTTCCTTTCCTCTCTATGCAGTGTTTGTATTTGAGTTTCCTTTTCCACGTAACATTTCCTATTTCCTTTCCTCTCTATGCAGTGTTTGTATTTGAGTTTCCTTTTCCACGTAACATTTCCTCTTTCCTTTCCTCTCTATGCAGTGTTTGTATTTGAGTTTCCTTTTCCACGTAACATTTCCTATTTCCTTTCATCATTTCACACAGTGCTTGTATTTGAGTTTCCTTTTCCACGTAACATTTCCTATTTCCTTTCCTCTCTATGCAGTGTTTGTATTTGAGTTTCCTTTTCCACGTAACATTTCCTATTTCCTTTCATCATTTCACACAGTGCTTGTATTTGAGTTTCCTTTTCCATGTGACATTTCCTCTTTCCTTTCCTCTCTTTGCAGTGCTTGTATGTGTTTCCTTTTCCATGTAACATTTCCTCTGTCCTTTCCTCACGTTACACACGACATTATGCAGAAGGAAAGGCTGTGGGGCAGGGGAAGAGGCCCTGTTCATGTTCCATTATTGCTGTGATGTTGATTCCCACAATAATCTGCCCGCTTAAAAGAATGTGTCAATGATTTGTCACCAAAGGGTGCGTGTGTGTGTGTGTGTGTGTGGGGGGGGGGGGGGTAGGGGGGATTCCATGCTGACTTTAAATGAAATTCAGTAGAATTTACGCGCAGCGTGTTATTTTTGTTTTACCATTATAAGATTGTTGTACCAACAATGACATTCTGAAAGGATCAGTCGTTTTAAGTCATCCGATTGTGTGAAAAAGCCGCTTTATGACGACATTTCCATGCGTTTCTAATGACTCAATCTAACGCTTTAACGATTTCTGGTAAATTTCCATTTCACTATTCAAAACGTAGGCTAGTTGTTTTGACGGCAACTTGTTGAGACGTTTGGATTAACACACGCACACTTGTACACTTTATAGCCTACTCATATGAACATGTTAATAGTAATATCCATTATGCATTGTTTATGAGTATTCGTCCACATGCCCACATAGAAGTTCCACATTACGATACATAATTGAACCCTCAGCGCGGGCGCGCTCGCGCACGCGCGCGCGCACGCACGCACACACACACACACACACACACACACACACACACACACACACACAGAGGATGGGGATGGGGTTTTGAATGTCGGGTGATAAGAAATCGATTAACCGAGAAGGGATGGTGGCGGTGGGAGTAAGCATATCTGGGTATTAATGAGATAACTGTTTCTAACGAATGGGCCAATATATTTGATTTGAAAATCGCCTCAGCATATCACCTATCTTTCACCCAGGTAGGCATATCACAATTCCTTAAAGATAAAAATGGCGTTGAATCGAGTCGCGAAACTTTGAGAGTGAAACAGAACTATTCCCCTGCTTTCCCTGCCGGTTGACTCTCATGCAGTAGAACTATTCCCCTGCTTTCCCTGTCGGTTGATTCTCATGCAGTAGAACTATTCCCCTGCTTTCCCTGCCGGTTGACTCTCATGCAGTAGAACTATTCCCCTGCTTTCCCTGCCGGTTGATTCTCACGCAATAGAACTATTCCCCTGCTTTCCCTGCCGGTTGACTCTCATGCAGTAGATCTATTCCCCTGCTTTCCCTGCCGGTTGATTCTCATGCAGTAGAACTCTTTCCCTGCCGGTTGATTCTCATGCAGTAGAACTATTCCCCTGCTTTCCCTGCAGTAGAACTATTCCCCTGCTTTCCCTGCCGGTTGACTCTCATGCAGTAGAACTATTCCCCTGCATTCCCTGCCGGTTGATTCTCATGCAGTAGAACTATTCCCCTGCTTTCCCTGCCGGTTGACTCTCATGCAGTAGAACTGTTCCCCTGCTTTACCTGCCGGTTGACTCTCATGCAGTAGAACTATTCCCCTGCTTTCCCTGCCGGTTGATTCTCACGCAGTAGAACTATTCCCCTGCTTTCCCTGCCGGTTGATTCTCACGCAGTAGAACTATTCCCCTGCTTTCCCTGCCGGTTGACTCTCACACAGTAGAACTATTCCCCTGCTTTCCCTGCCGGTTGATTCTCACGCAGTAGAACTATTCCCCTGCTTTCCCTGCCGGTTGACTCTCATGCAGTAGAACTATTCCCCTGCTTTCCCTGCCGGTTGATTCTCACGCAGTAGAACTATTCCCCTGCTTTCCCTGCCGGTTGACTCTCACGCAGTAGATCTATTCCCCTGCTTTCCCTGCCGGTTGATTCTCACGCAGTAGAACTATTCCCCTGCTTTCCCTGCCGGTTGACTCTCATGCAGTAGAACTATTCCCCTGCTTTCCCTGCCGGTTGATTCTCACGCAGTCTGAACCATGTCTGTTGGACAGGACGAACACATCTACCTGAAGTTCACGGCCATTCAGCTGGAGGACCTGTTGGCAAAACATTATGCAGAGAACAGCCAATCACAGTCAACCAAACACGTGCCTCGATCTGAAAACGGAAGCAGACACGAAGCAGACGACTTACAGTTGCCTGTGGATTTTCTGCACCAAATGATGCCTGCAAAGTATGTGACTTTCAACTCAACTCTGCGGCGAAATAGAAGATCGTTTGATCCTGGTAACAATCGAACGTACGGTAAGTAGCTTCGACAGCCATTTTAGCTGTCAAATCAATTTTTTTTCTCCTTTTCTCAAACGATGAAGTGATCAGCAGTCGGTGAACCACCATTTCTATTATCAGGCATTGTTACTGGTGGCGTTTTGAGTGGTGTAAAAATGGGGACAGGTACGGTGCCGAAATCGCGTGTTGCGGGTGAAATTCAAAGTAAGGTGGTCGTCAAAACAAGCCTTCATTACCGATGCCTGAATACTTGGACAATTATGTATTTTCAAGGCATGTCAACAAAAGAAAAAAAAAGAGAAGAAAAGGACCCCCCCCCCCCCCCACAGACACACTCACTCACTCACACACACACACACACACACACACACACACACACACACACACACACACACACACACACACACACTCACACACCGAGTGTTGAAAGCAAACTTCTGGACACTTTGTTTCACCAGCAGAAAGCCCAAGTGCGCCGGCACTTTGGAATCATTATCATGAATTACGAAAGGTTTACCTAACGTATTATCCGAGAGAAGGAAAATGCGCGTGAAACAATAGTATGTTCTGCCATGTAAAGCTAATGGGGGACATTAATAGGGGTCCACATTTTCAGTTGAGAATTGGAGTTGTTACAATTCACACACACACACACACACACACACACACACACACACACACACCACACATATATATATATTCTTTTTAAAACTGAAAAGGCAGAGGAGTCAAATTACCACTTTCCGCGGTCACTGAGGAGAAACCACCAAGTTTCGAAATATCGGTATATGACCAGGAGTTATATGTTAGTGAGTTTCCCTCCCTATTGGAGGATGTCTCCCCCTTGGAGAATATAAGCTTGCTGAAGGCTCATTTTGAGAAGCATTTATTTTATTTTTCCCCATTCACCCACTCAAGCACATACTGTTAGTTAGGCAGAATCATCTACCACTGCAGATATGAATGCTATCTCCCCCTATTTCTTCAATCTAAGACATAAGAGCAAGCTTTGTTTATAATTCAATATTTCTTGCAGTCATTGCAACACCAAGCTGCTCTGTAAGTTGCTGGAACGGTGCGGTACTTATCCTTGGAATTTATTAGTTTGTTGTAACACATATATATATATATATATATATTATATATATATATATATATATATATATATTATATATATATATATATAACAGTTTAAAATAGGATTTAAAAATGGATTAAAAAACTGCCCTACAAACTTGTTTCGAGCAAGTGCTCTCCTCAGGATACCCTGAGAACACTTGCTCGAAACAAGTTTTTAGGGTAGTTTTTAATCCTTTTTTAAATCCTATTTTAAACTGTTGTGTCTCTCCCTATTTGGTTGAGCATTTTTAGACTTCTGAGTGGTCTTTTGACTCTAATTTTATTTTTATATATATATATATATATATATATATATATATATATATATATATATATATATTATATATATATATATATATATATATACCAGTTTAAAATAGTAAAATGGAAGAATTAAAACCGACAAATTTGTTTCGAGCCGGCGCTCTCGTCAGGGGCGAGACGGGGCGACCCTGACGAGAGCGCCGGCTCGAAACAAATTTGTCGGTTTTAATTCTTCCATTTTACTATTTTAAACTGGTATGTCGCTCCCTACATGGTCGAGCACTTTTAAAGTTCTGAGCGGCTTTTTAACTCTGATTTTTTATATATATATATATATATATGTGTGTGTGTGTGTGTGTGTGTGTGTGTGTGCATACATAAAGAAAGAGAAGGAGAGATCATTATCATCATCATCATCATCATCGTTGTTGTTGTTGTTATTAAATCTTCCACTGAAAGTCTGAAAATAACACAAATAGTTGTCGGCTCATGCTGCTAGAGATGCCAAAGGTTGAATGGAAATTAGTTTAACCATGGCGTGGTCACTTGGACTACGTGTAAGGAACTGATATGGCATTTTTTGTTCGTTTGTTTCATTGTAATGCTATTCTGTGTGAGATGTTTTGAAATTAAAACTGACCTTCAGGTTAGTAATGGACTTGTTACAACATTATAAGTTTCGCAAAAGATGTAGTAGTCATCCTGGTCATAGGTAGATTGAATCAAAATAAACGGAAATGAAGTAACGAACATTTCACGATTCTCTGTGAGAAATGTTTATCAATGCTAACACATAGGCCTGTTTGTCATATGATAAAAGATTTGATGGCTAAACTTTCTTGCCCGCGGGGTCATTTTACAAAGCTTCTATTATACAGATAACGGGGCTGTGAACATGAAAGCGGTTAGTCTTAACTCGACAATATTCTTCCTGTATTTGCACCCCACCCCATCCCTCTTCTCCCGTTCTTACCCTCCCCCCACTCTCCTTCCCTCTTGTTACCCCGTGTTCATTCTCCACCTTCGATTTTTGTTTGTTTTTATCATTTCACCACTCTCTCTCTCTCTCTCTCTCTCTCTCTCTCTCTCTCTCTCTCTCTCTCTCTCTCTCTCTCTCTCTAAAATATAGATATGAAAGGCAATAAGAGATAAAGTAGCTTTCTACCTTTATCTCTTATTGCCTTTTATATTTCCATTATGTGTGTATGTGTGTATGTGTGTGTGTGTTTTCGCCTTTTCATGATATAAACGCATGTTTAATCATCTACTGACAGTGCTACCAATGCAGTTTCACCAGGACAGAAAACCATCTTGGTACCGTGTGTGATCTAAGGAATTCAATCATGCTGGTTGTTGTTGTTGTTGCATGTTGTTTATGTAACATCGAAGATGATTGCAGTCAACGGTCCCTAGCAAACCAACGTAATATGGAGGTTTCGGTCTTATTGATGATGATGATGTTGGTGGTGATAACGTTGTTGTTGTTCGTAACATACATGTTGTTGTTGTTGTTGTTGTTAATGATGGTGACGATGACAGCGGTGGTGGAGATAGTAAAGTTGTTGATGATGGTGGTGGTGGTGTGTCACACTGTCACTTTTGCACACACGCATTCATGACAGCATTTACTCCATACGCACACGCAATCTTTCCAATCAACCAAAAGGCGCACTACCGAATGTTTTTTCTTCTCCCCCTCTCCCTCGGGGAAAACAGTTTACTAAATCACATCAAACAATTTATAAACAGTTTCAAATTCAAATCAATAAATTCAATATTCTATAAAGTCATGGCCTTCACATAACACTGGCCCAAGATCCAGACCAGGAGAATAAATAATTCCTGCAATCATGATGCTATACCCGCATCAGAGATGAGACTCGCCCCATACTGTCATGATTCCCTGTCTCTCTCAGAAATCGTGTCGCCCCCTTGAATTCTCCTGTCACTTGAGAGATGATGAGTTCCAACTCCTCTCCCTGGAGTCTTTAATTGCTGGGTGCTGAACTACCGGTGTGTTCCCCACACCATGGCCGTCTTTAACCACCTCACGGGGTGAAGAGTGAAAGGTGAAGGGCTGAAACACGAATAAGGTTCGTGTAAGTAACCTGCTTCCCAAGTTAACTATGAATTCTTTCTTTCTCTTTTCTTTAGGTTTTCCCCTGTAGCTTTCCCCAATTATCTATGGCTCACCTGGTAATGACTGGTCAGCGTGAGGACCAGCGTCCTGACAGGTTCGAGTCTCTAGGCATCTGCTGGGCTAAAACTGATTCTTTCCTCCCTCCTCCTAGTGCGCGCATACTCAGTGTTCAAAACACATGACCAGCACCTACCAGCCCATTATTAAACTATCTCTCAGTGGTCACTTTCACCCAATGACCACCCACGTTTCTGTTAATGAGTGAACTCACAATTATTTGGGGACGCCCGCTACACTAGTCAAGCCACATGAATATTCTTCCTTTTTAGCTGTGGTATGGGGAAATGATTCATATCACTAACTACATGTGATGGAGCGTCACATGCCTTGATGTGAGGCTACGTCACATGACATGGTGATAACGTTGTTGTTCTTGACAGAAATGTTGTTGTTGTTGTTGTTGTTATTGTTGTTGTTGATGATGATGGAGGTGGTGATGATGATGTTGTTTGATGATTGTTGTTGTATAGCGGTGTGGCAGCAGCGTTGACTGTAGACACTTCGATTCGAGCCAGTGCCCTGACGGGCAGACGGAGATTTGTGTGGACGACGACTGTTACACGTGCCGCTGTGCAGGTCCGTTCACCACTTCACAGCCTGGGCTGTGGTGTGATGACGTAACGGCTGTAATCGTAGTGCTAGTTACAGAAGCAGCAGGAGCAGCAGTAGCAGCAGTAGTAGTAGTGGTAGTAGTAGTAGCAGCAGCAGCACCAATATAGCCCTACTATTCCTAGAACAGGCTGTATGTGGAAGTAGCAGCAGCAGTTTTAGTAAAATAAAAAAAAAGATAGCGGAGGTAATAGCAGCAGCAGTACCTATAGCAGTAGCAGGAGCAGTTGGGGAAGTTGTAGCAGATGTTGTCTCCCCTCTGAACTTTCCTCGGGCTTTCCTCGTGGGCTTCTTTCGCTGTGGGGATGGTGTTATTGGGGAGATGGGTTCATTTCATGAGACAAAATGCAACCAGTTTTTTTTTTTTTTTCGTCCGCTACTTGTGTCATTCTTGAATCCTTTTTTCGACCTTTCATTTCGGGGATGGCCCTGGGGGGCATGCGGACCTGTGTGAGGGGGAGGGGGAGGGGGGGAGGGAGAATCTGAAACAAAGCAAAAATGTAGTCTTCACTGTTTCTGCGGTGTCGATGTTGCTGTTCTCCTCTCTCTCTCCTCTCTCTCCTCTCTCCTCTCTCTCTCTCTCTCCTCCCCCTCTCCCCCCCCCCCCCCCTCTCTCTCTCTCCTCTCTTTTGCGCGCACACAGCCATAGATATGCAGACCGATGGCGCCGCCCCCCCCCCCCCCACCCCCCCCCCCACCCCCCCCCACCCCGCCCCCACCACACCCCACACCCACCCCCCCTCACACCACCCGCCCCCCGCTCGCCCCCCCAGCGCCCCCTTTTCCATCCTGCGCCCTCCAACATGTCCCTTGCCCCCCTTCCCGTTACCTAAACTCTCTGTGTTAGGCTGAGCGTTCGTGGGGGCTTTTGTGCCGTGACACAAGTACCGGAACCAGTACCATGAGCCAAACAACCCCAGCACCAAACGGCCACGTGATCCTGCCCCCCCCCCCCCCCCACCCCGCCCCCCATCATCATGTACGGTGTCACACCATCGCTCACCTCTCGGTTAGTGATGCACCCGGGGCCCCCTTACCTTGGCGGAATTTGTGACGGTGGATGGACGTTGGGGTGGGGGTGAGGGGTGAGAGAGGTCAAACAAAAACCATCAGATGGGAAACCAAGCCCAGCCCCAGGGGGGGCGGGGGGGGGGGAGGCGGGTGTGATTGTGGGGGTTGGTGTTTGTGGGGTTGGTGTGGTGTGGGTGGGAGGAGGGGTAGTTTTTCTCACATGAATTTAAAAACCATTAATTCGATTGGTTTTGTCTTTGCCGTATGTTAAAATTTGATAATGCTTTGTGACTCCTTGGATCCAAGTTCTTTTTATTTTTTATATTATTTTTTTTTTAAGTTAAGCTATCAATCGTTAAAATGATCTGATTGTATGTAAATTATCTTTGTATTCCCTCAAAGATGCTGTTGTGTCAAATACCTGCTTGCAATGGTCAAGAGCTTTTGATTTTCTTTGACTATTTTCATACTTTGATGTGTGTAATCCATACAACTCGTATTATTTTTCAATCTTTTATATTTTCATGTTTTTTTTGCGTATCACACCAAGGATTACGGTAAATTAATGTTTGTATGAGAATCATTTTTTATATAAGCTGTGCTTTTTTGGATAGAGCTGGGTTCAATTCTTAATTTGATCATTTTGGCCTACTTTGCTTAAGTTCTGTATATATGAAACAATTATTCACTGAATCGTCATGGATAAGCATAACAATTGCTTCATTAAATTGTCAAGGGCTCGGTGATATACATAAACGTAGGGATGTATTTTCACTATTTAAAACAGAAAAAATATTCGATATATTGTTTACGGATACCCATTTACTAATAAACTAGAGAAGTATGAACTGCAGAATGGGGATATAAATGCTTATTTGCCTCGTTTTCGTTCAAATTCCAGGTAGTAGCTGTATTGTTTTCGAATAATATTGAATTCAAAATTACAGAGTACAACGAGACGAAAACGGAAACTTCATAATTGTAGCATTTAGTTTCATTTGAAAAACAGTTTTCTATACTTAATGTGTACGGGCCTAATAAAGATAATCCCATATTTTACAATTCACTTAAGAAACTATAAGAGCTACAATACTATATAATATTATTGCTGTGGGTGATTGGAACATCACAATTGGATCCACATCTAGATTGTTATAATTATGTACAAGATAATAATCCAAAAGCAAGAGAAGAACTCATAAACATGATGGAAGAAAATAGGATTGGCAGATATATGGAGGGAAGCAATCCGGACTGTAGGAGATATACCTGGCGAACGAACGAACTCCACTGAAACAAATGCCGATCTAGACTTCTTTTTATTGTCTGATTATCTTTATATTCATCATGAAAAATCTGACATTGAACCAGGCTATCGGTCCGACCATTCGATGGTTAACATTATGCTTGAAATTTGGTAAAAAGTGAAAATTCAAAGGATTTCTGGAAATTTAATGTATCTCTGTTGAAAGATAAGCATATGTAGACGAAATTAATAAGTTAATTCTGGATGTTATTAAAAGAATTACGCAGTTGATGAATCAAGCGATAAAATCAATCGTATTGTCTGAGTTAATAAAATCTGGACTCAGATTCAAGATTTTCAGATTAAAAAAAATTTGGATTTTCTGTTGATGAAATTCGAGGAAAATCAATAGCTTTACGCCACAATGAAAAAGAAACAGCAACAGAAAAAGAGAACAAGATTTTTAAAACGCATTGAAAATCTTGAAATCTTGAGAATAAAACAGAAATTGAAATAAGAAATATTGAAGAAAAAAAAAAACAAGAACTAAGAGCAATCAGGGAACAAAAAATGGAAGGTGTATTATTAAGATCAAAAAGCGAGATGGATTGCAGATGGTAAAAAAATATCAAAAATACTTTTGCAACCTTGAAAAGAGAAACTTATTTAGTAAACAAATGATAAAACTAGTGACTAAAGATGATGAAATAATAAAACGAAACAAAAAGATATATTTGAAGGAGGTTAAAAACATTTTACGAAAAAATTTATACAGAAAAGATAACTGAGCAGTGTGAAATCAGAAAAACTTGTTAAAAAAATTCCACAGTTTATCTGAAGATGAGAAAAATATTTTGAAGGAGAAATCACCATAGAGGAAGCAAGCGAAGCTTTAAAAAATATGAAGCATGGTAAAAGCCCAGGTACAGACGGCTTCGGCGCCGAATTCTTTAAAATTCTTTTGGAAAAACACTGGGCCCACTGGTTGTAAGATCTGTAAATGAATCATACAAAGACGGAGAATTTTCAACAACACAGAAGCAGGGACTAATTATTTGCATACCAAAAGGTGATAAACCCAAAGAATATATAAAAATTGGCGTCCTATTTCCCTCCTAAATGTAATATACAAAATAGCTTCCTCATGTATTTCAAAAGAATAAGAAATGTTTTTACCACCTCTCATCAGTGAGGATCAAACAGGTTTCATGGCTAATAGATTTATGGGCGACAACATTAGACTAATTTATGATTTGATTAATTATTTAAATGCGAAAGACCTTCCTGGACTATTGCTCTGTATAGACTTTGAAAAAGCCTTCGACTCACTCAATTGGGATTTTATGTTGAACGTTCTAAGGGCTTTCGGGTTTGGTGAGAGTATATGTCACTGGATAAAAACATTCTATAAGGAATATTAAATCAACTGTTATTGTAAATGGTCAGGCTGCTAAATGGTTTAAAATAGAAAGAGGATGCAGACAGGGAGACCCTATATCCCTTAACTTATTCATTATATGCGCAGAAATTTTAGCCATAATGATAAAGGAAGACAAGAAGATAAAAGTATAAAAATAAATGATGTAGAACACAAAATATCCCAGTTTGCTGATGACACTCAATTAGTAAAACAATGGTGACAAAAGTTCTTTTGAACAGTCTTTTGATCTCCTTACCACTTTTGGAAGAGTTTCAGGACTCCTCATGAACAGCGAAAAAAACGCAAGCAATATGGTTAGGATGTCATAAAAACTCCAAGAAAAATATTGTCCTCATCTAAAAATCATATGGAAACCTTCCCAATTCAAAATACTCGGTGTTTGGTTTACTCAAGACTTGAAAGAATGTGAAAACATGAATTATGACGATAAATTTTCGGAAGTTTAAAATATTATTCAAAATTTGGTCTCAAAGAAGTATAACACCAGTTGGAAGAGTTGCTGTTCTCAAGTCACTCATTCTGTCTAAGCTCATACACCTTTGGGATTTTGTTACCAACCCACCTGACCACTTAATTCAAAAACTTCAAAAGATGTGTTTTAAACTTTGTGTGGAATGGTAAACAAGATAGAATAAGCAGGAAAACAACAATTAAAACTATAAAAACAAGGTGGCTTAAATATACCTGACATCAAAAAATACATTAATGCTTTGAAACTTTTATGGATAAAAAAACTTAAAATCACAAATCACAAATGGAAGAGCATTGTTATGAAAATATTATCCATTCATCGAAAAAAATTGAAAAATTATGGACCAGCATTTGGTACAGGATACATGAGCTCTAATTTGTTTTGGAGACACACCTTTATAGCCTATAGGGAATTTTGTCTTTGCGTGACACCACAAACATAAATGAACTTCTAGTTGAACCTGTTTTTTATAACGACAAGGTAAAAACAGGAAATGAGATAATTAAACAAAAGAAATTAATTGAGAAAGGAAAGTAATGTAATAAAAACATTTTTTGAAGGAAAATGGACAATTCATGAACTTTGAAGAATTCATGACCAATGATGATTATACTATAAATTTTGTCTCATACTGTGGATGGATTTCCTCAATGAAAGAATTCATAAAGAAAACTGGAATAAAACCTGATAATATTAATACAAACACAATTCAGAACATGCCAAGGGCTTTTAATATTATTATGAAAGAAGCAAAGGAGCTAAACGATACTATGAAATTTTTACTCAAGATGAGCGTAAGCCAAACTGTTGCTCTCAATGGTTACAAAAACTTAATTCTGAAGTTTCTTGGAATAAAGTATTTACACACGTCCACAAAATTAAAGATGTAAAATTGAAATGGCTTCAAATTAGAATTATTCACAGAATTATTGGCACAAATATTGTTTTAAATGCCATGGGCCTGACAAAACACGACGAACTGCACATTCTGCAATGAAGAGAGAGATTCAGTCCAACACTTTTTATGGATGTGCAATTACGTGCAAATTTTTTGGAAAGAGGTTGAACATTTATTTAACGAAAAATGCCCGAAATTCGTTTACCATTAAAATAACACGCGATATTGTTATCTTTGGAGTCGACAAACATATACAAACAGAGACAATTTTTGACTTTATTATTATGGTTGCTAAATCTTATATTTATAAGTGTAAGATCGAAAGACGTAGGCCAAATGCTTCAGTTTTTCAGAGCCAGCTGAACAGCAGATTCAAAATCGAACTCTATAATGCTAAAGTCAACAATGATCAAAACAGGTTTTGATGCTGAATGGTACAATTACATGCCGATGATTTTTTACACAAATACTTAAAAAAAATCGATAACAACACAAAAATCTCAATCTAATACGCATCTCCGCAATCCCAGTATCCATTTCTCAAGTGTTTTTTTTTTCTCCTTTTGAAATTCTCATGATATTTGAATTGACATGTTTTTGAATGTGCATTTGAAGCAACATACTTTTTTATGCATTGATATATTATCCGTATGCTCTTGCTGTAGTGTGGAAAATGTATATGTCAAATGTGTATGATATATGTCAGGAGAATTTATTTTTAAAAAGAAAAGGGAAAAAAAAAAAAAAGTTGTAGCAGATGCGGGAAACACTGGTAGCAGCAGCAGAATTAGTGACAGCAGCAGCACGCGGTAGTACAGGCAGAAACAGAAGCTTTAGAACCAATGGTATTTGGCAAAATTAGTTGTAGTAGATGTTTACAATGGACAGCTGCGCGACCACTGGGGCCAGAGCCGTTACAAGAAAAATGAATTAAATAACAAAACAAAATTGCTGTGTCGGTAACAGAAATTCCATCAGTCCAGCTGTCTCCTGTTGGGTGCGTCTCTCTCTCTCTCTCTCTCTCTCTCTCTCACACACACCACACACACACACGCACGCCACGCACACACGTGCGTTCGAGTGAGCATACTGATTATATTCTGAATACGTGAGGAAACAGCTACCTTCCAGTCCGTGAAATGCTCATTTATCATGGGCGTTTCTTTGTGGTGCGGCCTAGTCGTTCCATGGGCCAGGTGTCCTATTGCTAGTAACTGTATATTCCAACACCATCAGGCAGCTCATTCGGATATATTTACTCTCAGCCCTTTAGAGAAAAACAATTGACTGACCGAATGATTTTAAAAAAGCATCTGTCTGTACCTGTTACCTCTCTCTCTTCCTCTTCCGTTTGCGAACAGCGGTGGGTATAATCATGTGTGTGCGTCTCTCTCTCTCTCTCTCTTCTCTCTCTCCTCCGTTTGCGAACAGCGGTGGGTATAATCATGTGTGTGCGTTCTCTCTCTCTCCCCGTTTGCGAACAGCCGTGGGTATAACCATGTGTGTGCGTCTCTCTTTCTCTCTCCGTTTGCGAACAGCCATGGGTATAATCATTGTGTGTGCATCTCTCTCTCTCTCTCTCTCTCCGTTTGCGAACAGCCGTGGGTATAATCGTGTGTGCGTCTCTCTCTCTCTCTCTCTCTCTCTCTCTCTCTCATCATTGACCGGTGTGCACCCGTGGGTAAAGGGCGGCAGCAGCACGACGGGCGGGTATTGCCAGCACACGAGCCAGGGGTCGGGTGTCCACAGCCCCGTACCCGCCTGTGCACCCAGTGCCAGCGGCTGCGGCACCTGGGCCCTGACGTTCTTCCCAGCTACCTGCAGGAGGTCCTGTGCACCCGCCCTCCGCCCCTGTCTGGACATCGGGGGGCCCTGGGGCGTAAGTCTCTGTGTCGGTCTGTCTGTCTGCCTGCCTGTCTGTCTGCCTGTCTCTCTGTCTGTCCGTCTCTCTCTCTCTCTCTCTCTCTCTCTCTCTGTCGGTCTCTCCGCTCATTTAGTACCAGTTCAGTAGAAAGTAAAAGCATATGTGAAAATGGCTAAGACAGTACTTGTAAAATAATTATTCTCTCTCTCTCTCCCATCTCTCTCTCTACTCTCTCTCTCTCTCTCTCTCTCTCTCTCTCCAGTATGGATTGGATAGACATGATAGACGTGTAGATCTCTCTCTCTCTCTCTCCTCTCTCTCTCTCTCTCTCTCTCTTACCCCCGGTTCAACACCTTCCTCCCGCAGCAAGCGGACCAAACTGAGCGTAGCGTTAGTACAGAGGAATCACTGGTTATGGTTTTCCGACAGGTGGTGATTTGGCGGCACGTTGAAATGTCGGTCACTAACGTATGTAAAATCTTGTGTGGTACTTTATTTTCCGGGCTTAAATTTCAATTACACTTTTCAAACCTTATAAATAATACAAAGAAAGTTGTGGTGAGCATTTTATCATTAACGTCCAAGTCCAACAACATATCTTTCCAAGCGATTTGACACCCAAGTACAACCGGTGGTACAATATGGGGTTGAAATTTGACGTTTAGAAGTCGGATTTAAACTTTAAAATACAGTTATTTGTCATGAAAAAGTTTCAATACGTAGACAGCAGAACTCCAGATGAGTTCATAGACGGCGAACTGGGGCGGTATCCATTTTCAATAGATTACATTCATGAAATGCTTCAAACATGGGCTGTGCATGGTTCAAATGGATTAACAGAGGCTGCCTAGGATGCTGTAAAACTGGATTTAAGAGAGATAAAAAAAAAAAAACCATGGGCAACAAGTATACATCAGTGTTTGTACAGGTGTGGATTGTACGGGATAATAAGTTGGGGTGGTTGCAAGAAACCTTCACAACTTGTTTCAAACAGCGCAGAATTGATTGTAGGTGGCAAGATTGGCATTGTCATATTCACGCATGTGAAAGAGTTTCCTCGTGTAGATTTATTTAAAACGAATAATATGAGAGCACCATAGCTTTCTATGAAAATATCTAGTCTTGTCAGAAATGCTGTGACAAAGTTTAAGCTTGGAGTACACATGCTCACCGTCTGAAATGTATGAAGATAAACGTAATAGGTCTGAAAATCAATGGTGTCTTTTGTGCGGACTGGCGGTAGAAAACAAAGCCCATTTTGTTTTTTGATCATGTCTTGTAGTGAATGTGAAATATATCATCACAATCCATACCAGCGTGGAATGAAAATGTCACAAACTTTGCTCCCACTTCTTTATAGATCATTCAAATAGAGAGATGCGTTATTGTAGTGTAACCAGGAGAAGATAAAACGTTATTACTTTCCATGCGTTGTGGTGTGTGTGTGTGTGTGTGTGTGTGTGTGTGTGTGTGTGGTGTGTGTGCGTGCGTGTGTGTGTGTGAGAGAGAGAGAGTGAGAGAGAGAGAGAGGAGAGATGGAGGAGAGAGAGAGAGAGAGAGAGAGGGACTGAAATGGGCAGGAGCCTGTTAGTTAAATCATTGTATTGTATTGTATGCAATTGTACCGCATCGTATTCTCTCTCTAACTTTCTGTATCTCACACACACACACACACACACACAGTCTCTCTCTCTCTCTCTTCTCCTCTCTCTCCTCTCTCTCTCTCTCTCTCTCTCTCACTCGCTCCCTCCCTCTCTCTCGGACCTAACTGAATTAATTTACCAAGACACGTGTACCATTACATTAACTTCATAATTGCTTGCATTAACGCTTATGTAGTCGTTTCAGAGTGATTCGTCTTCCTACACACATGGCTTTCAGTATCTTTACAGTCAGTCACTTTACAGAGGGCCCGTGGTCAAATAATGAGGGCGTTCGCCTGCAGTGGCGATGACCGTGAGCTCAAACCATTCGTGGTGTCGGATTTTTCCGGCGTGAAAGCCCTCTCTGTACACCCAGCAGCAAACTGATGCATGATTCAAATCAGGAAAGGTTATTGCGGCAGAAGGGGAGGGATAGGCTCCGTCTTCTTAAATGACGTACCTCAGAAAAGTTGAAACTACACAGTTCACTGCCCCTACGTCTATTAGCCTATGGCACTTTAATCGAAGGATGGGGTCGTGATATGAATGTCAGCTTTTTTTTTCAAGGCATCTATTGCGTACAGGTGAGTGGTGAGATTAACGTCCTATCGACAATAGGATCTTTCGGACAGTGACCCGAAGCAAAGCATAAACTCATAATGTCCCTAAACAGTGAAAGCGAAGTGCTGAATCTTGCTCAGCACCTATGAATAAGAGAGCAATACCGAAAATATAATATTCAATGAAAGCTTTTTATCAGGAATGTTTTGTTAACCGTCCTTTTTCAGAATAAACTGGTGTCCGTGTCGACCTCCATTTTTGCCCGGGACTGGAGCTAGTTCATCACACCGTTCAAGCGCCAGGGAATTCCAATCTGGACTGCATTACATGGTATGAAGTCGATGAGGTCGTTGTGCTGAGCCAGGGAAAGCTTGCCTAAAGCCATGACATCGCCCATCTGACGTCATGCATACCGACCAGCAGTCACGATCACCTCAACCAATCCACGCCAGATATGTCGAAGAGGAATGAGGAGAAGGAAGGGGGGGGGGGGGGGGGGAGTTATGGCAGGCACGTGTGACATCGTTTCGGTCGGCCACAAGAATGGCATGCTTGACACAGGGAACCGTTGACCCTACCAACCCCTCAACCCCATCCCCTTCCCTCTCGCCCCTTACCTCTCCACTCTCAACCTTCTCCTCCCTTCCATCTTTCACCGCTTCCTGTCTTCGACGACCTACACTGAGCCAACTGGCGGCGGTTTGTTTCCCACTGATGATAGGTACATCGTCCACTTACAACAGCTAAGACTAGATAAACCAAAACACTTCTGATGCGTTTTCAAAACCAGTGAGAGCGCAAAGAACGCCTCTTTCGTAACCCATCGCCTCCCGTATGTCCGATCATTGACTGCTTCATCGATAGCGCCATCATTGATTCGTTGATGGCGATAGAAATATTCGGTTTGGGGAGAGATCAAAGATTAAAAACAAAACAATGTTTGAACGAGTTGTGTTGTTAATGTTGCTTAATTATTCACTGTGACATCAACAGATATAAAGCAGGGTTTTTGCGTGTTTCTATGTGCAATTAATACTGTTGATGCCAAAGAATGAGTTCACGACTCGGACCAGTACAAGTAACACCGCAGGGAGCAGGACTTGTTAATTTGTTAAATGAACCTTAACATACAGTTTGAGCTGATGGGCGTTGAAAAAGACGACGAACTAACTAACGAGAAATAGTCGGAATTGGCAGAGCGGCATGGAGGGTATTGCGGAGAGGAAGAGGGCGGGGTTAAAAAGAAAGAGAAAAAAAGAGCATTAGAGGATCATCTCCCCATAATTCACACCTATTTATTATGCAGTGTCAACAGGCGGCCGCCCGGTGTAGCGCCAATGCCGTTGGGCGGATCAAAGCCCAATCCGCTTCTCCCCTCGCGGCCTTCAGCTATGGCAGCCATCCGCCTGTCAATCCGCGTTAAGCCGCTGGATTTGCTGGGGCCGCCAGTTTAGGGATCCGCGGCGGTGTGGATAGGAGCGGCGCTTGGACCAAGCTGTCAGTGATGATAAAGTGAACTTTTGGAAGCTGGTGGTTGTTGATCCCCTCCAGGTGTTGGGCACGTGAACATCGGTGAGGGAGTCGGTCGGTACATGCAGGGTTGGGGGATGTGTATGGGAGGAGAAACAGACAGGCACAGAGCGGGTGAGGGGCGGGAGGAGGAGAGGGAGTTGGGATAGGGGGATGGGGAGGGGTGGGAATGGGGGATTACGTAGGAGCGAAAAAAGAACTCGAGCATTCTGCGCAAGGTTTTTTCATTCCAATGTAACCAGAGCGTTTTTTTCTCATCCTTTTACATTTTCTTCTGCTCATTTTTTTTCTCCCCAATTCGCGCGCACTCGCACGTGTGTATGTGCGTCGGTTGTTATAGGTATTGTTTGTTTGTTCTCTCTTTTTTTTCTTTTCTTTTTCTTTTTTTTTTCTGTATGCGGTACTAGGACAGATCCTGGAAATTATAGGCCTGTTAGTCTTACATCAATTGTTTGTAAGATTATGGAATCAATTATACGGGATGTGATCGTAGATCATATGACCTTGAATAATTTATATATAGAATGCCAACATGGTTTCCGTAAACATCGATCTTGTGTAACATAACTTCTACTTGTCATGGAGGATTTAACAAAACTTTTAGATAATGGCAACAATGTAGATATACTTTATTTAGACTTTAAAAAGGCCTTTGATTCTGTTCCCCATGAGAGGCTTTTAGTGAAATTATCATCATTTAGAATTACAGGTAGAGTGCATACATGGATAAGGGATTTTTAACTAAAAGACAGCAAAGAGTCAGAGTAGGAAGTTCATATTCGGATTTTACAGAAGTTCTAAGTGGTATACCACAAGGAGTATTTTGGGTCCCGTTTTATTTACAATATTTATAAATGATTTGCCAAACTTGGTGGAAAGTATTTGCAAAATATTTGCAGACGATGCAAAAATTTATAATACAACTTATAATCATGATACATTACAAAATGATATTGATAATTTATCCAAATGGTCTACCACATGGAATTTGCATTTTAATGCGGACAAGTGCAACGTGTTACATGTTGGACGTAAGAACCCAAGATACCAATATACAATGCTAAACAGTAATACTGGTGAGCGTGCAGATATTTCAACATGTGATTATGAAAAAAGATCTTGGTGTCACTTTTGATTCAGGCCTGGTATTCGATAAGCATATTCAAAACTCTATAATAAAGCTAATAAAATGATTGGTATAATTAAACATACTTTTATTCACATAGATAAAGATATTTTTACAAAACTATACAAGGCTTTCGTTAGACCACATTTGGAATATGGCAATACAATTTGGTATCCTCGATTAAAGAGGCAGTCTGCTGCTGTGGAAAGAGTACAAAGAAGAGCAACAAAGCTTGTAAAGAATATACAAAATCTTTCCTATGAAGGTAGGTTAAAAGCTCTTGGACTACCTACCCTAAAAACAAGACGAGTGAGGGGCGATTTGATCCAAGTCTATAAAATATTTAATTGTGTTGACAATATTCCTATTTCAAATTTTTTTTACTGCATCAAGAATTGATATTACCAGAAATAGTGTGGATAAAATTTATCATGAATATTGTCGCACTAACCTAAGGAAATTTTCTTTTATGTAACAGACTAACAAATCTTTGGAATAAATTAACCCCTAACATTAAAACGTACACACAATACTAACCTTTTCAAAAGCTCTATCGATGATAGTGTATTATTGAAGACTATTTATTTTGACTATGATAAATAAAGACTTGAGCGAGTTAAAGACCTGACCGTGTGAAGACAGATAACACATAGAAGGGACATGTAAAGCCAGTTCTGGCTATAATTGCTAAAGGCAATTGTCCTACAAACTGAACCTGAACCTAAATGTGTGTGATCAACTCCACTGTTTTTTTTAATGACAGCGTATATTATTTGAAGTGCGTGCGCGTGCATGTGTGAGCCAGTGTGATGTCAGTGCCCGGTGTGTCCTGCCCCTCCCTCTCCTCTTCACCACCATTCCCCCCTCCCAACACCCACCACTACGACATGTTCTGTTTGTTGTAAACACCCAGCAGTATGACTTTCACCTTCGATGATCATCGACTTATGTTTGACAAAACAGCGAACATTGCCTTTCTGATAGAAATATCTCGTGTAACACGCGTTTGACAAAATGGGGATTATTGCTTTCTGTAAGAAATCTCTCTCTCTCGCGCCTCTCTCGTGTAACATGTTAAACGAACGGGGAACGTCGAGTTTCTGTAAGAAATCTCTCTCTCTCGTGTAACATGTTGACGAAACAGGGAACGTTGAGTTTCTGTAAGAATCTCTCTCTCTCGTGTAAAAATGTTGGACGAAACGGAGAACGTTGAGTTTCTGTAAGAAATCTCCCTCTCTCGTGTAACGTGTTTGACGAAACGGGGAACGTTGAGTTTCTGTAAGAAATCTCTCTCTCTCTCGTGTAACATGTTTGACGAAACGGGAATATTGCCTGTCTGTAATCTCTCTCTCTCTCTCTCTCTCTCTCTCTCCACAGTGGCGGATTTTGAGGAGACAATTTGCAAAGGTGGCAAGTTAACGTTTGCTCTGTAATGGCTTCGCCTTGCGAAAAACTCAGACGAAAATTGTCTGCCAGTTATAGAAAGTTCATTGTGCACTGGGGAAATAAAAGCAGACGATGATTAGAAGAGAAAAAAAAAGTTCCTTTCAGACCTCCAGCTCTTTGACACAACATTTTAGCTGTTTGTCTTAAGCGGATTACATATGAAAACAAAAAGCATTAGAGATTAGTGTTTTTGTTTTTATCATTGGTTTTGTTTTTTGTAAATACCTCTCTCTCCTCTCTCTCTCTCTCTCTCTCTCTCTCTCATATTTTTATGTGTTGTCGATTCGCGATTGAGTTAAAAACTTCTCATAGCTTAAATCGTATTCAGCTGCAAACATGAATTCAACCAAAGGTTTGCAACCCATTATCCAACCATTGATCCGACCGTGTTCGTTTGCTGGCTCATATAATATGCTTTTCTATGTGAAAAGGAAGATAGAAATGTGGAAAGTGAAACCTGTAGTTGATGCTGTGTTCACCCCATTGAACTCATTTTCCGCTCCAGTAAACGCTGTGTTCACCCCCATTGAACTCTTTTTCCGCTCCAGTTGACGCTGTGTTCACAACCATTGAACTCTTTTTCCGCTCCAGTTAACGCAACGCTGTGTTCACAACCATTGAACTCTTTTTCCGCTCCAGTTAACGCAACGCTGTGTTCACAACCATTGAACTCTTTTTCCGCTCCAGTTAACGCAACGCTGTGTTCACAACCATTGAACTCTTTTTCCGCTCCAGTTAACGCAACGCTGTGTTCACAACCATTGAACTCTTTTTCCGCTCCAGTTAACGCTGTGTTCACAACCATTGAACTCTTTTTCCGCTCCAGTTAATGCTGTGTTCACAACTATTGAACTTTTTCAGCTCCAGTTGACGCTGTGTTCACCACCATTGAACTCTTTTTCAGCCCCAGTTGACGCTGTGTTCACAACCATTGAACTCTTTTTCCGCTCCAGTTGACGCTGTGTTCACAACCATTGAACTCTTTTTCAGCTCCAGTTGACGCTGTGTTCACCCCCATTGAACTCTTTTTCAGCTCAAGGGCAGTGCCAAGAATCCCGGGTGCCCATATCGGTGCTGCGTCGCCACCCGGGCCGGTGCATGCGGATTGAGCTGACCAACGGCCAGTCCCTGGTGCTGGACGACTGGCGGCTGGCCCAGCAGATGGTCCGCATGGGCTGTCAGTGCATGGTGGACAAACGCTCGCCGGTGGCCGCCATCTTGCCCAGCTCCTAACTCCACGGACAACGTCAGCGCCTCTTGCCGGCGTCCGCCACCTGCAGGACAGAAGCAAGTCAGCCGAGATGCTTGGTGTAAAGACAGACAAACAATCAAACAAACAAAGTCCAAACCTTTACATACAGAACATCGGGGTGGATAAGTTCCAAACACTGACGATCGTCAGTTGATGACGTCGAACCTGCCAGGATTTTTTTGACGTTGTTTCTTGTGTCACATTATTTGGTGCTCTTTGTATCAAACCTGCACAGTCGTTACAAAGATGTGGTGTTGAGAATTGGGCTGATTATGATGTTTTGTGTCCTGATTCGTTTTTTTCGGATGTCAAGGATCTTCTCTCAGTTGAAATAATGTTGCAGACTTTGCAGAAGTGACCTCGCGCTCACAATATTTCTAACGGCGTAAAGCCCAGTCGTCAACATGTTGCTTTCACTCTGTTGTCTTTCGGGGTTAAATCTTGGAAGGGGTGGGTGGGTAAAGACACGATCTGCACGTGGGACAACTGGGGTCTTTTCGTGACGCAAGCTGACCTTTAAAACCCACAGTGAGGGCCATTCTGCAAACAGCAGAAGCATTTGTTCACTGAAACGCATCGCTATGCTTGACAATGGATGAGTCAGCTAAAAGGTAGGGCTTTGCTTGACAGTGAACGCGTTTACTAAAAGGCATGGCTGTACCTGACAGTGCATGTGTTCACCGAAAGGCATGGCTATACCTGACAGTGCATGTGTTCACCGAAAGGCATGGCTGTACCCGACAGTGCATGTGTTCACCGAAAGGCATGGCTATACCTGACAGTGCATGTGTTCACCGAAAGGCATGGCTGTACCTGACAGTGCATGTGTTCACCGAAAGGCATGGCTATACCTGACAGTGCATGTGTTCACCGAAATGCATGGCTATACCTGACAGTGCATGTGTTCACCGAAAGGCATGGCTGTACCTGACAGTGCATGTGTTCACCGAAAGGCATGGCTGTACCTGACAATAGCCTACATGTGTTCACTGAAAGGCATGGCTATACCTGACAGTGCATGTGTTCACCGAAAGGCATGGCTATACCTGACAGTGCATGTGTTCACTGAAAAGAATGGCCATACTTCACAGAACATGTGTTAACTGGAAAGAGTGGCTATACTTCACAGAGCATGTGTTCACTGGAAAGAATGGCCATACTTCACAGTGCATGTGTTCACTGTAAAGAATGGCCATACTTCAGTGCATGTGTTCACTGGAAAAAATGGCCATACTTCAGTGCATGTGTTCACTGGAAAGAATGGCCATACTTCACAGAGAATGTGTTCACTGGAAAGAATGGCCATACTTCAGAGAATGTGTTCACTGGAAAGAATGGCCATACTTCACAGTGCATGTGTTCACTGGAAAGAATGGCCATACTTCACAGAGAATGTGTTCACTGGAAAGAATGGCCATACTTCACAGTGCATGTGTTCTCTGGAAAGAATGGCCATACTTCACAGAGAATGTGTTCACTGGAATGAACGGCCATACTTCACAGAGCATGTGTTCACTGGAAATAATGGCTATACTTCACAGTGCATGTGTTCACTGGAAAGAATGGCCATACTTCACAGAGAATGTGTTCACTAGAATGAATGGCCATACTTCACAGAGCATGTGTTCACTGCAAAGAATGGCCATACTTCACAGAGAATGTGTTCACTAGAATGAATGGCCATACTTCACAGAGCATGTGTTCACTGCAAAGAATGGCCATACTTCACAGTGCATGTGTTCACTGGAAAGAATGTCTGTCCATGACTGCATGTGTTCATTGAGAATCATGCTTTTCTTTTAACGGTGATTTCTCTTTTTTTTTTCTTTCTTTTTTTTTTTTTTTTTTACAATGGAAGGTTTATAAAATGTGTATACCACTGAAATTTTTTTGAATACTTGAGAATGTATGTTTTTTGTGAAATACAAAGAGTATATATGAATATATATTTTACCCACAGTTGTCGGAGTATTTGAGAGTGTGCACTTTCATTGAATAGGATAAGAACACCTAAAAGTTGATATTTTCTGTGAAAGGTAGGATACATTGGAGTATATCGCCTATCTTAACACTGATAGACATGAGTCTACTTACTAGGCTACATTTTTGATAGTGTTGATTCTTACTGAAAGATACGGTGTTGGGGTGTGTGTGTGTGTGTGTGTGTGTGTGTGTGTGTGTGTTTGGTTGTTTTTTTTCTTCTTCTTTATGAGAGCATACATCGTTATTGAAAGATATGATGTCCACGTCTTTACTTTCCATCGAAAGGCATGGGTATCTGTGAAAGCACACATTTTCATTGGGAAAAAATGTATCTACTGAGAGTATGTATTTCCACCGAAAGGCATATTAGCATGTTCACCTTAAGACATCAGTACATTTGAGAGCACACATTTTTCACCGAGTTTTACATGAACTGGATAGTATACCATTTGTTTACCTCATAGGGGGGTGGTCTTGACACTCAAAGGACAGGAAAAAGAGAGTGCATAGAGTATGTGGTCGGATGTGTACGTTTGAAACATGTAGTAGAAACAATGCTATGCTGTATATCGACTGATCTTCACCCACCCCTCGCGGTTCGTGGGACTGGTCCACACTGAAGTTGAGAGACTGTGTGATGGATGCTGCACCGGAACGACACGGTTGCCTTACCAACAGGCATGAGTTTGTTCTGCAGGGCCGGTGAGAAGACTTGGGTGGTTTGAAGAAGGAGCCATGGTCATTGCGTCGGCCAGGGGTTGAAGGAGATAGGGTTTCATCCGCGTCTTTCGCTTTGTTTATTTTGTCTGTAACCAGGATAACGAAGAACACACCGAACTTATTTCACCATCTGTCGTCAGAAGATGGAGGAGATTCGGGGACGGGCACATTCAATTTGTGGCGGATTCTGGATCGTTGCGTTGATATATTTTTTTTACCTGCTAGTGCATCACAAAAAAGTAGAGAAATAAACACATCTTTGTCACGTGGGTGAAGTCACGTGGTAATTGTTCAAGGGAAACGCTATGCTCAGTCCCAACTCAATCGCGCTAACCACACAAACATCAAATCCAAACACGGAAATACGAGTACAAAAAACTTAAACATTACTGTCACAAAAAACATAGATGTTCACACCATGTTTACATACATATAAGGACGGGTATTACATTTATAACTCCAAAAGGGCTGTAAATAAATGGAAGGGACACACACGCACACACACACACACACACACACACACACACACACACACACACACACAAAATAATCGAATCTCTCTCCACTAACATTCACGCCCCGGCCGGATTCTGGGTGGGGCCAGAAGGTAAGGTAGAGCCGAAATGCAATCAAAGGGTCAAGGAAGCTTAAAAAAAACAGGAATGCTTGCTAAAATCTGATCCCTCGAAAATTAAAATAGGGATGATCAGGATTGCCAAGATGCAAATCAAGGACAACCTGTGGGATGAGACGGGATTACGGTTCAGAAGGAGAAATTTTAGCACTGGATCATTAAATAAGCAAGGCCAAAACAAAGGGGAGCGTCTTGGGCAATACCCTTAGAATGGGGTAGTATACTGGGGAAATTCAACTGCTAAGGACTGTAACTAAACATCCAACATTAATTTCACTCTCTTTTTAAACGCTAACAGCCGAAGGAACAGATCATCACAGAAAGATCAATAAACAGTACATGGTTAAACTTGGCGAAATAGATGAACTGGAATCCTGCACACACACACAAAAACGCACCATACAGCAGCGACAACCCTGGAAAGCAAGTATATGTGGAAATGCGAAACAAAACATTTATATTAGGAAAACATAACTATAATAGAATTATAAAGCGCTCTGCTGACAAAACTGATTTAATGCCTGTCCTTTATCTCTGCAATATAACGTGGATGCCAGACTTACGGAGCGACCCCCAAAGCCTCAACCGTGAGACAGTCTTGTGCGGGTCCGGCGAAGGGAGAGCGCGTCCGTCCGTCT
>CM031597.1:138486647-138530186 GCA_018398815.1 Conus ventricosus | reverse complement strand
TGTGCCCTTGAATGACCACATACAGGTCGTTTCACTTTTGACCGTATCAGTGTCGGTGTTTGTCCGAAAGAAGCTATCTTGTAAGGGAAGGAGGTTGGCCACAAGGAGGGGGGTAAGGGCGGGGGAAAGGGGGGCGGGGGGAGGGGAAGGCGAACAGAAATCTGTTATTGTGAACTTTTTGACTTGCCTTGTGGACAAGCTGAATGTACTGTGTTCTCGCTATCAGACGCTGGCACTCGGTGCCTCAGTATCTGTCCGACTGAGGGGTGGATTAATGGCCGGGTCGGGTGGTCGGCCAAAAGGCTGCAATGAAGATAGGCCTAATTAATGATGCCGGCACGCACCTGACGTTTTCATCTGGCCTTGTGTATCCGCTGTGTGCGATTTTTTCCGTGTCTAGTGCTGTAGGTCCACGATTTGATCGGTGACATGCATAGTGTAGGATGATGACGATATGGAATGTCATTCTTTGAATTAGATTAGAAGCGTGCATGCAGGCGACTGTGTGTGTGTGTGTGTGTGTGTGTGTGTGTGTGTGTGTGTGTGTGTGTGTGTGTGTGTGTATGTGTGTGTGTGTGTGTGTGAAGAAAATTGGGGCAACTGTTTGTCTTCCCATTCTGCCCGCGTTGAACATACAACATGATTGTTTTACTTTTTTCTTATCATAATTGTTTGTTTTACTTTTTTCTTATCATAATTGTTTGTTTTACTTTTTTCTTATCATAATTTTCACAGCCGGTCTGCTCAAGAGATCTTGGAAACTTGGAGCTAAAACTCAAGTAACTAGCCATCATTTGTTTTGGGCACACAAAAAACAAAACGAAACGAAGACGAATGTGTATGATATTTTTTTCAAATACATAACTATGCAGTTCATACGCTTTGTTCGCAGAAGCATCACACTTGAAAAAATCTGTCTGTCTGTCTGTCTGTCTCTCCAGGGCAATATGGAAAAAAATGTATAATTCGCTTGTCTCATTGCCCTGGAAAAATAAAATTTCATTCGTTCGTTCATTCTCCCTCTCCTTCACGCACACAAGCATACACACACACACACACACTCCGCATGCACACTCATGAATGCATACAAATGCAGACATACATACGTGTACGCACGAACGCGCGCGTGCACACACACACTGATTGACTGAAACCAATTTATTGTCAGATTAACTCATGGTTGTATTGACAACACACACACACACACACACACACACACACACACACACACACACACATACACACACACACACACAGCGCATGCACACGCCTGTATGTACGCACACAAAACCAAACACACACACACGTTCATACACACACACGCACACACACACACACGTGCACGCGCGCAGACACACGTACTCACATGTGCGCGCTCGAAGTCTCTCTTTCTCCCCCTGCACACACACACACATACACACACTCACACACACAACTACAGGGGTGGAGGAGATACACATAAGTCATATGGAATACTGCAATCATAAGAAGCTGATGTCAACATATCCAAATCTACTGTAAGCTGCATACTAAATCTGCAACAGACTTCTGTCGATTTGGGAAAAAAAATGTTGATAGGTCTACTTGTACCCGCGACTTACATGTCGGGCGAGAAAAGCAACAAAAAAAATGTTGATAGGTCTACTTGTACCCGCGACTTACATGTCGGGGGAGAAAAGCAACAACAAAAAATGTTGATAGGTCTACTTGTACCCGCGACTTACATGTCGGGAGAGAAAAGCAAAAAAAAAAAAAAATGTTGATAGGTCTACTTGTACCCGCGACTTAAATGTCGGGGGAGAAAAGCAAAAAAAAAAAAAAAAAAGAGAATGAAAGAAAATCGATTCTGATGCGTCAATGGCCTATGGGCTGACTTCAAGGTGTAACTGGGTGACAGGTTTAACTTTGATTTTATTGCTGTGATTTTGTGCTGTGTCAAGGTGCAACTAGGTGACAGGTTTAACTTTGATTTTATTGCTGTGATTTTGTGCTGTGTCAGACTGAGAAACGAAATTTTGGACTGATTTGAACATGGACTGTGCACAAAAAAGCTCTTATCGTTAAGAAATAGTGCGAGATACCTATACTATTCCATGTGTTTGGCTTTGAAATATGGGAAATCTGCGAGCACACACACGCGTGTTTGTTGTGTGGATATGTGCGTCTGTGTATGCATGTGCACGCATGTGTTCATGCGTATGTATATCACTGTAGCAAAGCTGGGGATGTTTTGTGTAAGCAGTGTAGTAACTTTCATGTCATGAACTAACTTGTCAAAAATGTCTCTTTCTGTTTGCTCATGAGTCATGTTGATTTCAACGGCTTCACGTCAGTCCGCGCCCTTCCAAGGGTCGTTCATTAAAATCCTCTGTGGATACGGTTTGTCAGTGTCAGTGTATTACGTGTGTGTGTGTGTATATGTGTGTGTGTGTGTGTGTGTGTACGTGTATTTGTGTGTGTGCGCGCGCGCGCGCACTCGTCGCGCATTGTATCTCAGACCTGCCTACCTCATGTTATGCTCATCAGTACTAACCACAGAGATTTTCAGTAATTTTGCATTTTCCTTCAGTAATTCCACGGACGCGTAATACACGGCGTTTTTGAACAAATAATGTGTACAAAACCCCAACTACATTTTTAACATTTTAACAAAAAAAATAAACAGTAAAAAAGGAACAAAAACAACAAAGCAGAATTAAAATACCTTGGGATGATGGCTGATGACGGACTCAGGACAGGAGAACTTTTCAGGTCAATTCAAAGGTGATATACTTGACAGTTTGTAACTTACACAGCAGTCACCACAGATGACACCACTGATGAAGAACCTAATGTACAACCCCCCCCCCCCCCCCCCCAAAAAAAAAAAAAAAAAAAAGTGTGTGTGTGTGTGTGTGTGTTGCACTAAGCCTTGTATTGTGCCTGCTGCTTGGAGTAGGCACTCTTGAGATGGTCCAGTTCCTCTGGCTCAAGATCTGTGTTCTCTGCAGGCCGGGATTTGAGAACAAGGAGTGCCTCAATGGTGTCCTGGTGCAGGGTAGACCTTTGGTCAGTGAGGTTCTTCTTCACACAGCTGAAGACACGCTCACATGCTGCACTGCTGTGTGGGATGGTGCAGATCCCCATCATGACCTGGGCAAGGTTCCCAAGGTCTTGGTGCTGCTGCTTCAGAGATTGCCGAGTCTGGAAACATCCTTTTCATTTTCGCCACTATCTTGTCAGCACAGCTCAGGGACAAGTTGTTTTCGCAGATCAGCTCACACAACAGTCTTTCTGCGTTGGTGATCTTCTGTGTGTGGGTCTGACGGCTGCTCTCGCTGGATTTCGTAAACAACGATGTGATCTTCTGACTGGAGGCACTGGCAGCTGTCTCTTTGTGCATTTTCCCCGAGATATGGCGCTTGCAGTCATTTGCTCCCCCATGTCCGATGGAGAAGTCTGAATTGCACACCGAGCAGTATACAAATCCAGGTCCATGTTTTTTGGATTGCTAAAGACAAGGCCAAGTCCGCGTGTATTTACTTCGGAACACTTGCTTCTTCGCCTTCTTCCGTTGTGGCACAGTGGTTTTCGAACCCTTGTCGTCGGTTTCATGCAAACGTTTAGAAGATTTCTCCGCCATTTTCACAATCGCCGGCAAAAAATCGGTTGAAACTTTGTTTTACAATGGCTGAACAAAAGGCTTCGAATGGCGCGCACAGATGTGATGGCGCGTCGTGTTGGCCCACAGCACCACATTGACCAATCGCAAGTTCCGAACCATCTGTGGTTTCGGCTTGAGTCAAGGGAAGTTACTCTGTGGTCTCGGAAAGGTCTAGCAGTCGACAATTTTTCGAGTCTGGAATTTGCGTAGTTTTTCAATTTTCTTTTCCGTAATTTCGCACGGAAAATCGTACCTCCGTAATGGGGGGTTAATTTCCGTAAGATTACGGACGATTACGGAAGGGTAGGCAGGTCTGGTATCTGCTTTATTCAGTTTTTAGCTTTTTCGGTCACTAACCGAAATGATCATGATAGCCGGCTGCCTTTCGCCACAGTGTTCACAGTGTCCCTCATCTTTCGCCACAGCGTCCCTCATCTTTCGCCACAGCGTCCCTCATCTTTCGCCACAGCGTTCCTCATCTTTCGCCACAGTGTTCTTCATCTTTCGCCACAGCGTTCCTCATCTTTCGCCACAGTGTTCACAGTGTTCCTCATCTTTCGCCACAGTGTTCTTCATCTTTCGCCACAGTGTCCCTCATCTTTCGCCACAGCGTTCCTCATCTTTCGCCACAGTGTTCTTCATCTTTCGCCACAGCGTTCCTCATCTTTCGCCACAGTGTTCACAGTGTTCCTCATCTTTCGCCACAGCGTTCTTCATCTTTCGCCACAGTGTTCCTCATCTTTCGCCAGTGTCCCTCATCTTTCGCCACAGTGTCCCTCATCTTTCGCCACAGCGTTCCTCATCTTTCGCCACAGTGTCCCTCATCTTTCGCCACAGTGTCCCTCATCTTTCGCCACAGTGTCCCTCATCTTTCGCCACAGTGTCTCTTCACGGCAATGGCTTCGTCCCCACCTTGAAACTTGTCACAAACAACTCCTCCCACCCCCATCCCGTCCGTGCACACAGTCATACACATAGCTGTACTCGCTTTGTCAGTCTCACGTCTAACACTCCTCACGAGCTACCACAAAGTCGCCGTAGGATCGCCCAGCAAAGCAAACCCCGTTATTCTCGTAATAACCTTCAGCGATGCCTTCTTAGCAAATTCAACCTAACATCACACGGTGTAAGCTCTCCAACTCACCAAAATAATTCTGGGGTGCCGGCTCGCTTTGTGATGAGTAGCCTCTTAATGGGATGTAATTCTGGTGGTATAAACCTGCCTCGTCCCACACAGAACGGAAAGTTGTTTTAGGTGGTGGTGGTGGTTGTGGTGGTGGTATGTTGTGGTGTTTGTTTCTTTTTTGCCTTGGCTTGTTTTTAAGCGCAGCACATGTTGTCCATCTAGACCCGGAAAGCGATGTGTGTGTGTGTGTGTGTGTGTGTGTGTGTGTGTGTGTGTGTGTGTATGTGTGTGTGTGTGAGGGAGAGAGAGAGAGTAGCCTGTAACTAATTTATTCGTTTGCGAACGATTATTTGACATTTGATCAGTTCCAGAGACCTGAAACCGAAAAAACCAAGAGACATTTTCTCATCAATCGAAAATAGATCCTGTACAACCAGTTTGATCCACTCGATTTCTTTCACACACAGAAACGTGTGTGCGTGCACGTGTGCGTACACACACACACACACACACACACACACACACACACACACACACTCTCTCTCTCTCTCTTGCTTCTTCTCTCCTCTCTTTCCCACAAAGACATCGTAACCCATCATCATCTTGTTCTTCACCGGTGGAGATGACAACTGACTGGCAGATGGTCAAGCCGCATGCATCATTGATGTCGACGCGCAGAACACTGGTTTAAAGGAGTTCTGCTAACGGCCGCGTTATGTACAATCTTGATCTTATTCCTTGGACCCAAAGACTTGATCCATAACTTCATCACAGCTGACGTCAAGCAGATGATCACAAATTCATCTGTGTTGTCAGTACTGGCAGGTTTGTTCAGTTAGCATCACCAGATTTGTTCCATCTCGGCTCTTTTTTCTTCTTCTTCTTTTTTTAACCGTTAGCTGAAGAAAAAGAAACACCCGAAGGTGCTGGGAGGACCCAGAGCAGCACTGTCTTCACCTGCCTTTAGAGCAGTCCTGTACCACCCTTGGAGGCCTGCGCTGTGTTGACGATGGGTACAGGCACGCGCAGGACACTCCATTAAGATATCAAGGGACATACCTGGTCCTGAACAGAGGTAAATTAGACTACAGGATACAGCTCATAACAGCCTTAAAGTAGCATCCCCATGGGTGTACCAGCCCGTATTTCATGACTGCAGAGCCCATCGGCGAAAAACACCACCCTCCAGCTGCCGAGCACACCCCACAGACCCAACCACCCATGCCCACGGACAGATGAAGACAGTGCCACTCCAGACACAGACAAGCTTTCGCCATACGGTCTTATGTGCCTTTTTGTCCCACTTCTGCCTACAATCTTTCCAGTCTTTTTCTATAACTTTCCTTCTTTTTCCGACCTTTTCTCTCTTGTTTCTACTTTTTCCAGCTTTTTTTTCTTCTTATCTCCTTTCATGACCTACTCTCTCAATCGTTTACACTCTCTCTCTCTCTCTCTCTATATATATATATATATATATATATATATATAATTCTTCAACGTATCGTTTCCCACTTCTTTTTTTTAAAATTTCTTTCCCATCCGGTTTCCCACTTTTACTATTGTTTCCCACTTTTACGATCGTTTCCCACCATGCACTAGTTTTACCCTACCATTTCCTTCTTCTTTCTTTTTCTTTTTCTTTTCTTTCTAAAATGTAATGTAACTCTTTTTTTTCCTTTTTACTGCTTCATACCTCGGTTTTACACCGTATCTTACTTTTTCTTTACTGTCCTCCTTTTCTAATGTTTCCTCCTTTTTTTGTCAATGAGGGGCACTGTCCAATGAACTGACAGTCACAATGAGGGGCACTGTCCAATGAACTGACAGTCACAATGAGGGGCACTGTCCAATGAACTGACAGTCACAATGAGGGGCACTGTCCAATGAACTGACAGTCACAATGAGGGGCACTGTCCAATGAACTGACAGTCACAATGAGGGGCACTGTCCAATGAACTGACAGTCACAATGAGGGCACTGTCCAATGAACTGACAGTCACAATGAGGGGCACTGTCCAATGAACTGACAGTCACAATGAGGGGCACTGTCCAATGAACTGACAGTCACAATGAGGGGCACTGTCCAATGAACTGAAAGTCACAATGAGGGGCACTGTCCAATGAACTGACAGTCACAATGAGGGGCACTGTCCAATGAACTGACAGTCACAATGAGGGGCACTGTCCAATGAACTGACAGTCACAATGAGGGGCACTGTCCAATGAACTGACAGTCACAATGAGGGGCACTGTCCAATGAACTGAAAGTCACAATGAGGGGCACTGTCCAATGAACTGAAAGTCACAATGAGGGGCACTGTCCAATGAACTGACAGTCACAATGAGTGGCACTGTCCAATGAACTGACAGTCACAATGAGGGGCACTGTCCAATGAACTGAAAGTCACAATGAGTGGCACTGTCCAATGAACTGACAGTCACAATGAGGGGCACTGTCCAATGAACTGACAGTCACAATGAGGGGCACTGTCCAATGAACTGACAGTCACAATGAGTGGCACTGTCCAATGAACTGACAGTCACAATGAGGGGCACTGTCCAATGAACTGAAAGTCACAATGAGGGGCACTGTCCAATGAACTGACAGTCACAATGAGGGGCACTGTCCAATGAACTGACAGTCACAATGAGTGGCACTGTCCAATGAACTGACAGTCACAATGAGGGGCACTGTCCAATGAACTGAAAGTCACAATGAGGGGCACTGTCCAATGAACTGACAGTCACAATGAGGGGCACTGTCCAATGAACTGACAGTCACAATGAGGGGCACTGTCCAATGAACTGAAAGTCACAATGAGGGGCACTGTCCAATGAACTGACAGTCACAATGAGTGGCACTGTCCAATGAACTGAAAGTCGCAATGAGGGGCACTGTCCAATGAACTGAAAGTCACAATGAGGGGCACTGTCCAATGAACTGAAAGTCACAATGAGGGGCACTGTCCAATGAACTGAAAGTCACAATGAGGGGCACTGTCCAATGAACTGAAAGTCACAATGAGTGGCACTGTCCAATGAACTGAAAGTCACAATGAGGGGCACTGTCCAATGAACTGAAAGTCACAATGAGGGGCACTGTCCAATGAACTGAAAGTCACAATGAGGGGCACTGTCCAATGAACTGAAAGTCACAATGAGGGGCACTGTCCAATGAACTGACAGTCACAATGAGGGGCACTGTCCAATGAACTGAAAGTCGCAATGAGTGGCACTGTCCAATGAACTGAAAGTCACAATGAGGGGCACTGTCCAATGAACTGAAAGTCACAATGAGGGGCACTGGCTGTGAACTGAAAGTCGCAATGAGGGGCACTGTCCAATGAACTGAAAGTCACAATGAGGGGCACTGTCCAATGAACTGAAAGTCACAATGAGGGGCACTGTCCAATGAACTGAAAGTCACAATGAGGGGCACTGTGAACTGAAAGTCACAATGAGGGGCACTGTCCAATGAACTGAAAGTCACAATGAGGGGCACTGGCTGTGAACTGAAAGTCACAATGAGGGGCACTGTCCAATGAACTGAAAGTCACAATGAGGGGCACTGTCCAATGAACTGAAAGTCACAATGAGGGGCACTGTCCAATGAACTGAAAGTCACAATGAGGGGCACTGTGAACTGAAAGTCACAATGAGGGGCACTGTCCAATGAACTGAAAGTCACAATGAGGGGCACTGTCCAATGAACTGAAAGTCACAATGAGGGGTACTGTGAACTGACAGTCACAATGAGGGGCACTGTGAACTGAAAGTCACAATGAGGGGCACTGTCCAATGAACTGGAAGTCACAATGAGGGGCACTGTCCAATGAACTGACAGTCACAATGAGGGGCACTGTGAACTGAAAGTCACAATGAGGGGCACTGTGAACTGACAGTCACAATGAGGGGCACTGTGAACTGAAAGTCACAATGAGGGGCACTGTGAACTGAAAGTCGCAATGAGGGGCACTGGCTGTGAACTGAAAGTCACAATGAGGGGCACTGTCCAATGAACTGAAAGTCACAATGAGGGGCACTGTCCAATGAACTGAAAGTCACAATGAAGGGCACTGTCCAATGAACTGGAAGTCACAATGAGGGGCACTGTGAACTGAAAGTCACAATGAGGGGCACTGTCCAATGAACTGAAAGTCACAATGAGGGGCACTGTCCAATGAACTGAAAGTCACAATGAGGGCACTGTCCAATGAACTGAAAGTCACAATGAGGGGCACTGTGAACTGAAAGTCGCAATGAGGGGCAGTGTCCAATGAACTGAAAGTCACAATGAGGGGCACTGTGAACTGAAAGTCGCAATGAGGGGCAGTGTCCAATGAACTGAAAGTCACAATGAGGGGCACTGTCCAATGAACTGAAAGTCACAATGAGGGGCACTGTGCACTGACAGTCACAATGAGGGGCACTGTCCAATGAACTGAAAGTCACAATGAGTGGCACTGTCCAATGAACTGAAACTCACAATGAGGGGCACTGTCCAATGAACTGAAAGTCACAATGAGGGGCACTGTCCAATGCCACTGAAGTGGCACAGAGGACAACAGTGTCTAAAAAAATGGGGGGGGGGGGAGGGATGGGGGAAAGGACGAGAGTAAACAACGCATTGTTTATGCACACATTGATTTTACTAGAAAATGGGGAAATAGATGTGTTTGCTGGTGATTGTTTATGCACACATTGATTTTACTAGAAAGAGGGGAAATAAATATGTTTGCTGGTGATCTTTTGTTGTCAGGAAATGCAAAGATTTCCAAGGCAACTCCCCACATCAATTTGCCATCGGTGTCTCCAGTGTGCCAGCGTGGCGTGTACATCTCTTGAGTGTAGATATGACCGTATATCTGTGTGTGGCAAGACACAGACAGACAGAGTGTAGATATGACTGTATATCTGTGTGTGGCAAGACACAGACAGACAGAGTGCTTGTGTGTGTATGGCAACAAGCATGTATGTGGATTGTGTACATGTGAGCAAACATGTGTGTAGTCTTTCCCTGTTTATGCAGTTCACTATCATGTGAAGTGGACACGAATCAAATCACATGACTCGTGATCAGGACTAAAAGTCTGGATCTCCTTGCATACTCCAACAACCGTAACACACTGGCCAAGTCACTCTTTGTTTATTCTGCAACTGAAGTCTTGACAGTTTTCACACAAACAAAAGTTGACTGTTCACAGCACAACCTCATGGAGAGCTTAAGGCACAACTGTTGTATCAGTTGAACTAACAAGAAAATTGCTTCAGCCTGTGCATGTATCAATTCTTTTGTCATGTCTCTTCTTCACACAATCAAACATCCTTACACTCTTTTACACTCATACATATACGTATACACACGCACGCATGCACGCACGCAGGCACACACACACACACACACACACAAACACATATATAATACATTATTGATTCTGTTTTCAAGATTCATCTGGATGGTCCCCATATGACGCTAGTGAAGTATTTCATAGTTATATTCTCCCTCTTCATCATTACCATCTTTTTTCTCTCTATTAATGCATATATGTATGAACGTAAACTCACATTCTCATTAATTTACTGTTTCAAACAAATATACACGTACGAACACACATACACATTTACACACACATGCGTATCCATGTACACCTGCACATGCACATGTATGCACATATGCGCATACACACACATACAAATCAGATACGTAGCCCGCTGGTGAAAGTTATTTCCATGGAAAATAACAAAGCACATGTGTGTTGGGGGCATGCTAGTAAGTGTATTAAAGAACGCATGTCTATATGCATGCAGGTGTCGATAAAATGTTTCTATGCCTTTTCAAGGAACATAACTCTCACAATCACTAACACACACACACACACACACACACACACACACACACACACACACACACACATGTCCACAGATCCTGCCATCACAAACCAGCCACAGCTTGACATTCATGGAATCAGTCATAGAACACAGGCTCCTATGGAAGGCAGAGAGCATGCACAGAACTCGGCATGCATGCCGATATGTGAACAAAACGTTCTCTGCATTTCACAAAACATATTTTTCACACACACACACAAACACACACACAAACACACACACACACATACACAAACACACACACACACAAACACACACACACACACACAAACACACAACACACGCACATCTCAATGATTCTGCAGTCATGAAGCCACCTTAGCTCTGTGGTTGTGGAAGCAGTCATAGAACAGCCGCTCCAGCTGCAGGTAGTGGTCCGGAGGACTGGTGCCATCAGCCCAGTGGAAGTTGGTCACATAGGACATCCCCAGGTTGTTGGTGGGGTCTGCAAACGCCTGCTGACCCCCGGCACCGCCATGTCCAAACACCACCTGACCCTGTACAAGGAATACAGCCATGGCATTGTGACGTTTATCAAACACCACTTGTTGCTGTGAAACTTACCAAACATTACCCAACCCTGAACATCACCCCAACCCTGAATTTCACCCACCCCTGAACATCACCCCAACCCTGAACATCACCCCTACCCTGAACATCACCCCAACCCTGAACATCACCCCAACCCTGAACATCACCCCTACCCTGAACATCACCCCTACCCTGAACATCACCCCAACCCTGAACATCACCCCTACCCTGAACATCACCCCTACCCTGAACATCACCCCAACCCTGAACATCACCCCTACCCTGAACATCACCCCTACCCTGAACATTACTCCTACCCTGAACATCACCCTGAACATCAGCCCAACCCTGAACATCACCCCTACCCTGAATATCACCCCAACCCTGAACATCACCCCTACCCTTAACATCACCTCAACCCTGAACATCACCCCTACCCTGAACATCACCCCTACCCTGAACATCACCCCAACACTGAACATCACCCCTACCCTGAACATCACCCACCTGAACATCACCCTACCCTGAACATCACCCCTACCCTGAACATCACCCCTACCCTGAACATCACCCAACCCTGAACACATCACCCTACCCTGAACATCACCCCAACCCTGAACATCACCCACCCTGAACATCACCCTTACCCTGAACATCACCCCAACCCTGAACATCACCCCTACCCTGAACATCACCCTACCCTGTACAACATCACCCAACCCTGAACATCACCCCCTGACTACCCTACAATCACCCACCCTGAACATCACCACCTAAATCACCCAACCCTGAACATCACCCTAACATCACCCTAGAACATCACCCCTACCCTGAACATCACCCCAACACACATCCCGACATCACCCCCCTGAACATCCCCAACCTGACATCACCCCTGAAACCATCCCCCACCCTGAACATCCCACCCTGAACATCACCCCTGACCCTGAACATCACCACTGAACATCACCCATCCCTGAACATCACCCCTAAACCCTGAACATCAACACCCCCCAACCTGAACATCACCCCTACCTGAACATCACCCCAACCCTGAACATCACCCCAACCCTGAACATCACCCCTGAACATCACCCCACATCCCTGAACATCACCCCAACCCTGAACATCACCCCTACCTGAACATCACCCACTACCCTGAACATCACCCCAACCCTGAACATCACCCTGAACATCACACCTGAACATCACCCCAACCCTGAAATCACCCCAACCTGAACACACCTGAACATCACCCCAACCCTGAACATCACCCCTAACCTGAACATCACCCCTACCTGAACAACCACCTGAACATCACCCCTACCCTGAACATCAACACCCTGAACATCACCCCTAACCCTGAACATCACCCACCCTGAACATCACCCAACCTGAACATCACCCCTACCCTGAACATCACCCACCTGAACATCACACCCCAACCCTGAACACCACCACTGAACATCACCCCACCCTGAACATCACCCTGAACATCACACCAACCCTGACATCACCCTGAACATACACCCCAACCCTGAACATCACCCCAACCCTGAACATCCCCTGAACATCACCCCAACCCTGAACATCACCCATGAACATCACCCAACCCACCTGAACATCACCCTGAAACATCCAACCCTGAACCCTGAGCACACTCACCTGCCCTGAACATCACCCCAACCCTGAACATCACCCCAACCCTGAACATCACCCCAACCCTGAACATCACCCTGAACATCACCCCAACCCTGAACATCACCCCAACACTGAACATCACCCTGAACAGAGCTGCCAACCCCAAAATTTCTTCCCAGTACTATTCCTGGCTTTTCACAGTATTTTTCACCATCTGACAGTATTTTCCGACCGGAATTAAATTTCACGCGGCGTTTTGATTTCTTTTTTAACCAACTTATTTTGTGTGCACTTTTCTTTTTATAATTAATAGTGATTAAAAACTATTAGCATAAGAGATTGATCAAGACTTACTCTTTGACAACATACAATTGACTTACTTAGTCTACTTCTGCTAGAAAAAAATACTACTACTATCACACACACATACACAAATTGAGACACAGAGACATATATATACACGAACATTTTGATGATGAAAAACGATGATGAAATTCAGAAAACCAATGTGCTTCTTCTGGCGCTCAGTGCTTACACAACGCTTAGGGTTCACGGGCTTTCTTTCACTGGAGTCAGCACATGGTCCATCAGACCTATCACGTAACTGAGTGGAGCTTTTGTTTCCACATTCGGAAGAAGGGGGTGGGGGGGGGAGGGAGGTTGGCAAGCAGGGGGGTAGGATGGGCATACTACTTGCCATCCTCCCCCTCCCCGCCCCCCCCCCCACCTCTCCCCCCCCCCCCTCTCCCCTCCCTCCTGCTAGCCACAGCAGTTGCTGCCCCAGCTGCTAAAGGCCAATCCTTAACACATGTCGTCTGCTACAGGGGTGGGGAGAGAGAGAGGGAGGTTGGCAAGCAGGGGGGTATGATGAGCATACTAAAAATAGCCACAGCAGTTAAGTCGCTGCCTGGGCCATTCCTTAACACATGTCGTCTGCTACAGGGAGAGCTTAACAGTAAAAGGACAGATGGAATTTCCTGCCCTGCTAGTGGTCTGCTAAGGTGAGAGCTACACAGTAAAAGGATGGATGGAATTTTTTTTTTCAGCTAGGGCCTACCTAGTCTATCAACTATATGTGGCTGGCAGAGGCCTTTTTCTTCTGTCTCCTTGTAGGATCCCTTTTAGCACTACAAATCTGCTGCCTCGGTAAAGCAACAAATGGCCGTACCATTTGCGCAAGTTCGTCACCGTATTATTTTGGCTCGACCGTATCACCGTAGTTTTGTAAACTCGCCGTGACAAAATACGGCCGGAACGTACTGGTTGGCAGCTCTGCCTGAACATCACTCCAACCCTGAACATCACCCCAACCCTGAACATCACCCTGAACATCACCCCTAACCTGAACAGCACCCCAACCCTGAACATCACCCCAACCCTGATCATCACCCCTACCCTGAACATCACCCCTATCTTGAACATCACCCTGAACATCACCCTGAACATCACCCCAACCCTGAACATCACCCCAACCCTGATCATCACCCTACCCTGAACATCACCCCTACCTTGAACATCACCCCTGAACATCCTAACCTCCAGTTTGGCGTGCCTCAGGGATCCGTGCTGGGACCTGTCCTCTTTATTTTGTACACCACTCCATTGTCTAATGTCATCCACGGCCATTCCGTTTCACACGAAATGTTTGCGGATGATACTCAGCTGCTCCATTCCTCTGTCATCGATGACTACTCACCCCTTGTTTCTACTCTTCAATCTTGTACTTCTGATATCGAGACCTGGATGTCAGCAAATAAGCTTAAATTAAACTGTGAGAAGACTGAAGCCATCCGTTTTTCAAAGCGGTCACATCATGGCCCTGATCCGATCCCTTCTTCTTTGACATTAGGTTCCAGCACTATTGAATTTTCAAACACTGTTCGTGACCTTGGTGTTCTCCTTGATAGTGACCTCTCAATGAAACAGCATGTCACAAAAACTTGTCAGTTAGCTTACATGGAACTTAAACGAATTGCTGCTATTCGACCCTATCTCACTGAAGACGCCACAAAAACTCTCGTTTCATCATACATCCTTTCAAGGCTAGATTACTGCAACTGTGTTCTCCTTGGCTGTCCCTCAACTGTCATCCAACCCCTCCAACGTGTACAGAACTCTGCAGCCCGTCTCATTTGCAAATCTCCTAGGACCCAACCCTGCAGCCCTCTCCTGAAAAAGTTGCACTGGCTCCCCGTTGAAGAAAGAATTAAATACAAATGTTGTTGTCTCTGCTTCAAGATTTTCACTGGCGATGCCCCTGCCTATCTTTCCGATCTCCTTCAAGTATATGTCCCATCACGAACGCTCCGCTCCTCCACCGACACCAGGACCTTCCGCTTTCCCAGTTACCGTCCCCATCGTAAACAGCATGGCGAACGAGCTTTCTCATACGCAGCTCCCAAACTCTGGAATAAACTCCCCTATGACTTAAGACATTCTCAAACCTTTTCTTCCTTCAAAACCTCCCTGAAAACCCACCTTTTCAAACAATACTAAGAAGACAGTCATTACCAGATAGTTGATTGACTCTTGTTGCTTCTGTGGATCGCTTAGTAGTTTGTGCTTGTTGCGGCTGTTGTGTATTGTGTGTCTGTGCGTGAGAGTGTGTGTGCGCGTGGGAGATAATGGGAGAGAGCCTTTGTTTTTCATTTCTGAGCCGTTTTTCAATGCTTTTTCTTTACATTTAGCAATTGTATTTTTTCTGCCTTTGTAAAGCGCCTTGTGCCGTGGAAGGCGCTATATAAATCCCCATTATTATTATTATTATTATTTTAACATCACCCCTGAACATCACCCCAACCCTGAACATCACCCCTACCCTGAACATCACCCCTCCCCTGAACATCACCCCTACCCTGAACATCACCCCTACCCTGAACATCACCCCTACCCTGAACATCACCCCAACCCTGAACATCACCCCAACCCTGAACATCACCCCTACCCTGAACATCACCCCTATCCTGAACATCACCCCAACCCTGAACATCACCCCTACCCTGAACATCATCCAACCCTGAACATCATCCCCAACCCTGAACATCACCCCAACCCTGAACATCACCCCTACCCTGAACATCACCCCTACCCTGAACATCACCCCAACCCTGAACATCACCACAGCCCTGAACATCACCCCTACCCTGAACATCACCCCAACCCTGAACATCACCCCTACCCTGAACATCACCCCAACCCTGAACATCACCCCAACACTGAACATCACCCTGAACATCACCCCAACCCTGAACATCACCCCAACACTGAACATCACCCCAACACTGAACATCACCCTGAACATCACCCCAACCCTGAACATCACCCCAACCCTGAACATCACCACAACCCTGAACATCACCCAAACCCTGAACATCACCCCAACCCTGAACATCACCCCAACACTGAACATCACCCCAACACTGAACATCACCCCAACACTGAAACTCACCCTGAACATCAGCCCAACCCTGAACATCACCCCAACCCTGAACATCACCACAACCCTGAACATCACCACAACCCTGAAACATCACCCAAACCCTGAACATCACCTCTACCCTGAACACAATCACCCCAACCCTGAACATCACCCCAACCCTGAACATCACCCAAACCCTGAACATCACCCCTACCCTTAACATCACCCCATCCCTGAATATCACCCTACCCTGAACATCACCCAACACTGAACATCACCCCAACACTGAACATCACCCCAACCCTGAACATCACCCCAACCCTGAACAATCACCCCTACCCTGAAACATCACACCTACCCTGAACATCACCCCAACACTGAACATCACCCCTACCCTGAACATCACCCCAACCTGAAACATCACTCCTACCCTGAACATCACCCCTACCCTGAACATCACCCCAACACTGAACATCACCCCAACACTGAACATCACCCTGAACATCATCCCAACCCTGAACATCACCCAACCCTGAACATCACCCCAACACTGAACATCACCCCAACACTGAACATCACCCTGAACATCACCCCAACCCTGAACCACCACACCCAACACTGAACATCACCCCTTACCCTGAACATCACCCCAACCCTGAACATCACCCCTACCTGAACATCACCCCTACCCTGAACATCACCCCAACCCTGAACATCACCCCAACCCTGAACATCACCCAACCCTGAACATCACCCACCCTGAACATCACCCAACCCTGAACATCACCCCAACACTGAACATCACCCTGAACCATCACCCCAACCTGAACATCACCCCAACCCTGAACATCACCCCAACCTGAACATCACCCAACACTGAACATCACCCCTACCCTGAACATCACCCCAACCCTGAACATCACCCCAACCCTGAACATCACCCAACCTGAACATCACTCCAACCCTGAACATCACCCCTACCCTGAACATCACCCCTGAACATCACCCCAACACTGAACATCACCCCAACACTGAAAACAACACCTACCCTGAACATCACCAAAACTGAACATCACCCAACACTGAACATCACCCCTACCTAAACATCACCCCACCCTGAAATTACCCCAACCCTGACATCACCCAACACTGAACATCATCCAACCTGAACATCACCCAACCTGAACATCATCCAACCTGAACATCACCCCAACCCTGAACAAGGAATACAGCTGTGGTATTATGAATTTAACCAACAGCTGTGTGTATTGAGAAGTTAACAAAACACCACCTGACCCTGAATAAGTGATACAGCTGTGGTATTGTGAAGTTAACCAAACACCACCTGACCCTGAATAAGTGATACAGCTGGGGTATTGAGAAGTTAACCAAACACCACCTCATCCCACCCAAGCACTTGGACAAGGAATATATGCATGTCACTGAGAAGTTATGTGACAAAACAAATTTTTTTCCTAAATGTTACTGTGAAGTTTATCAAACATCGCTCTGCCATGAGCATGTAAAGTCTAAAACGTCTGTGTTATTGTGACAATACCCAAACATCATCCTTCCCTGAGCAAGGGAAACAGCTGTGCTATTGTAAAATTTAAGAAAATAAATAAACATATAAAAAAGTTGAAAAAAAGGATGTTGTTAAACACATATAAAGGGGCAAGTGCAGTTGCACCTAATCTTTATGCCTTTTTTTTTTTTGGGTCGCCAAAACATCCACCACACATCACTTACATAATGGTATCAGATTTTCCTTTCCATAATCTGATAATCTAGTCACGGGATACCATACACAAGTGACAGTGTTCAATATAACCTTGCCAATCCTGAACGAAGCAATCCCAGCCATCAATGACAATTTCTGGAGGCATGCTTTTCTGGGTGGATTTGATGAAAACGATCAGCAGAGCTGCTGCTGAAAGTGGAATGACTTCATGCTTCATCGGCCTTCATAACAGTTTCAACTAAGAAAGCTCAAGATTGTTTTCTTATAACAGTACAATGTAAACTGTTCTGCAACTTCTGTTTCAATAAACTGAAAATGATAAAACCTGTAAATATACTTTAAACAAATACCACATTTCTTTTCACAGGACTATCAGATAAAACCTGTAAATATATTTTAAACAAATACCACATTTCTTTTCACAGGACTATCAGAAAAAAATACCCAAGATACAATGCTGCTTTATGCACATAAAAGAGCTCACACAGATCTGATGACCGTGTTTTAAAGAAAATGGTGCTTTGTCCCGCTCTGACTAACTCCGTTCCATATACAAACACATTTTTTAACCCGAACATGGACCCATACACCAGCGTGCAAGCATGCACTTACACACACACACACACACACACACACACACACACACACACACGCACACACACACACACACACACACACACACACAGGGATCTACAGAAACAAACACATGAAGACCATGCCAACTTACCAACACATTTCTAGTCAGTTGAAATCCCAGAGAATACAAGTAGTCCTGGTGTTTCCATTCATTGGGGAGTGACTCGGTGATGGGAACGCTGAACAAGTCCACCAGCCAATTGGACAGAAGCACATTGTTTCCTGCTGCTCCGTGATTGGCCAGGATGTCATACATTTTAGCCAATGAGCTGGCAGATCCAAACCCCGTCAGTGATCCCAGCCCTACTTCCATGTGCCGCGGGTCGTTCAAAACTGCCTTCTGAAAAAAACACAAGCATGCGACATTAGACTGCACTCCTTTCGCTGCAACATTCTGACAGAAATCCACAATTGTGGGATGACTGAGAATTTAGTGTAAATCATGATTATTTGCCATTCCAAAAAACAAAAACAAAACAAAAAAATCGAAACAAAACACACACACATATATAGAGAGAGAGTCTGGGCTGCCAGGAAGCACATTGTTGTGTGAGCTGTCTCCCTGAATTCTCTTTGCTTTGTGCACAGCTAATAACCGACCATCTGTACCCAAAATGTCACTGAAAGCAGACACGATCCGGTTACACCACAGAAGCGTGAACATAGAAAATACGAGCAAAATAATGTTTCACCTGTAAAATAAAATATGAGCAAAATAATGTTTTATCTGTAAAAGAAAATATGAGCAAAATGATGCTTTACCTGCAAAAGAAAATATCAGCAAAATGATGCTTTACATGTAAAAGAAAATATCAGCAAAATGATGCTTTACATGTAAAAGAAAATATCAGCAAAATGATGCTTTACCTGTAAACTGAAAGACAAGACTTCACACCACAACCCACTCCATCCATCCCCTCTTCCCTGCCCCTCCCATCCCATCTTCCTCCAAGCACACACACACACACACACACACACACACACACACACACACACACATACACACACACACACACACACACACACACACATACAAACACACACACACACACACACACACACACACACACACACACACTATATGATCTAATATCCAGTCTGGTGAAAGAGTAACATACAAATACAATTACAAAGGACAAAAACACACGCAGCACAAAACATCCATGCTTACAGAAGTGAGTGTGTTGAGAACCTTATGGGCCTTGGCAGCCAGCAAGTCTGGAGCGGTCAGAGAGTTCCACAAGTGTGGAATGTGTGAAGGTCTGAGGAGGAGAGTCAGGGAGTCCATCACAGATGTGAAATGCTGGCGAGCTGCTCGGTGGTACTGCTCTAAAGGCAAGCCGATGTGGAAGTCTATGTCTGCAACACCACCAGCATACTTCATGATGAAGGTTCCCCTTTGGACACAGCATCTCTGTTGTAATTCAAACCACATTACAGTCCCTGCTCACACCCTAGACAGGCAGATATCAACCCTCACAACTCTTAGAGTCAGGGAAACCAAGCCACCAACAAGTGATCAGAAAGAACTGGCACACAGCATGTTGGATCGCAATGATTATTTCCCCTGCATCAAACTCTTCCATCATCCTCTCTTTGTTTTATGTGTTTCTTAATTTTCTTCTGTTTTCATATGTTTCAGTGGTTCTTAATTTAAAACAAACATGCACACACACACACACACATGAAAAATGGAGAAAATGAAACAAACAACATGAATGTCTGAATGGCAGGTCTAGGTACATTCCTATTTCATTTGAGACAGGAATTTTCAAAACCCTCTCCAAATGAACAAGATGGTTTGGGCAACATTGGTCACATGCCTGTGATGTTTCTGGTAAAGGATCCCCCCTTTAAGCCCTCACGCCTAGCCACCGCTGACACCACACATGCCCTGGGCACAGTACATGCTTTCAGCACAGTCACAGCTGACGCCACACATGCCCTGGGCATGGTACATGCTTTCAGCACTGTCACAGCTAACGCCACACATGCCCTGGGCATGGTACATGCTTTCAGCACAGTACAGCTGACACCACACATGCCCTGGGCATGGTACATGCTTTCAGCACAGTCACCGCTGACACCACACATGCCCTGGGCACGGTACATGTTTTCAGCACAGTCACCGCTGACACCACACATGCCCTGGGCACGGTACATGCTTTCAGCACAGTCACCGCTGACACCACACATGCCCTGGGCACGGTACATGCTTTCAGCACAGTCACCGCTGACACCACACATGCCCTGGGCACGGTACATGCTTTCAGCACAGTCACCGCTGACACCACACATGCCCTGGGCACGGTACATGTTTTCAGCACAGTCACTGCTGACACCACACATGCCCTGGGCACGGTACATGCTTTCAGCACAGTCACCGCTGACACCACACATGCCCTGGGCACGGTACATGCTTTCAGCACAGTCACCGCTGACACCACACATGCCCTGGGCATGGTACATGCCTTCAGCACAGTCACAGCTAACGCCACACATGCCCTGGGCACGGTACATGCTTTCAGCACAGTCCAGCTGCCACCTACATCAGCAACCAGCCACAATTGCCTCCTGGGCTTCAATCTCTAATTGCTCATCTCCAGGGACAGAGCAGTTCAGGACCAGATCATGTTATCCAAAGAGGACTACAGCAGCCAAAGAGTTCTTGTGGGAAGGGGAGAACTTTATTCTTTTCTATGAAATGAAGAACATTTGTAAAAAAAAAAAACAACCAAACATAGTTAAGCATGGAATGGGGGGGAAGAGAAGTGTGTGGGAAAGGAGGGTGTTACGTCATTCTTGTGGGTATTTCTAACACACTAGTTCACCAAAAGGTTTATGAGGTAGGGCATGGGGTATGGTGGGGATGTAAAAACATGATTGATGGTGTGGGCATTTGAAAACAAAAGGAATGTACTCCCATATGAATGAGACAAATGGAACAAAGTGATGTCAAAAACAGCAGCCAGAAACAGGAAATGACTGCACAGCTTGCTCAAACAAAGTCCAGAAATAAACACAGGAACAAATGAATGAAGAAATATCTGAATACATAGATCAAGGTAAGTATCCATGGAGACTGCTGTTGAATGTCAACAGTGACAGACTCCAGAAGGGACACCAACTTGTGCTGGCCCTATGAACAAGCAATTACTGTCATCACCAGGGGGCTCTGTAGGTGGTGTCCTGAATGTGCTCACTCTGAACAGGAACCACTGAACACCAGCGTGACTTCAGCAGTCCTGAATGTGCTCACTCTGAACAGGAACCACTGAACACCAGCGTGACTTCAGCAGTCCTGAATGTGCTCACTCTGAACAGGAACCACTGAACACCAGCATGACTCTTCAGCAGTCCAGGGTCTCCTCTAGTGGGGTGCCTTGTGATGAACTGGACTTGATTGCTCCCTGTGGGCTGCCAGTGCTGGGGCACTGACAATGAGCCTGGGTGTAGCTAAACAGGTGGAGAAGGGGGTGGAGGGGGAGGTAGGGGCATGGGTGCAATATGACTGACAGAGTCACAGATGAGTTACCCCACCCCCTTAAAAAAAAATAATAATAAATCAAGTCAGTCTATCTGTAATCATGACAATATTAATGACAGAAGAAAAAAGGCCATGGTGACGACGGTAATGATGATATCATTCAATGGTCATAGACACCAGACAGCAGACTCTCTCACCAAATGGTTTCGCTATTTCTTCCTCAAAGTACTGAGACAGGTTACGGTGCCGAGGATCAACTCGCCGTATGAGGGCATCCACATACATGGCAAGCGTTACAGCATGGTACACCAACTGCCTGCCTGTGTATAACAGACAGATATGGACATTGTATGACACATGTGTATGCATGTACACAGTGAACAAATGAGAACAATGAGAAGTGTTTAAAACTTACATTTGCCACAGCACTTCAGAATGACTACACACTGATCAGTCCTCATGTAGTTTTCAATACATGGCTGAAGATAGAATTCACTGACTTTAGCTCAAAAGCTGCAGTTGCTGAATCTTAGTAGTCGTTGTTCACACAGACACAGACACAAAACACATACATCCTCAAACATACCCCTCTCATTCCGTGTCACACACACACACACACACGCACACACACACATACACACATGCACACACACACACAAACACACACACACACACACGCACACACACACACACACACACAGTCCCCACACACACACACACACACACACACACACACACACACACACGCACATATACATGCACACACACACGCACACACACACACTTACACACACACACACACACACACACACACACACACACACACACACAGGTAAGAACTGAATGATTTGAAAGGCAAGACCATGACCAAAATGTGTCATTCTTTTTTTAATCAACTGTCTACCTCCACATGTTTGTGGTCTTCTCACAGCATGCCTCTGGACCCATTTCAATCTGTTCACAGCACTGAACGCTAACACACTTTAAATGAACTGATCACAGCACTGAAAGCTAACAGACTTTAAATGAACAGTTTCTGGTCAAATGAGAAATAAAAGGAAGAAATGTGTGTATTATAGCACGGATTCTGCAGTAATGCACAGAATAATGAAAACATGGACATGCAAACCAACAGCAGCCATTATAATGCTCTGTGTGTGTTTGTTCTCTAGCCATAAGATGTCCCAGACTTCAGGATTTTATACTTTTATTAAGATCTTCAACTCTTTGAGGTTACGAAGAATACAGCTGAAAATAAACAGTCATTGCCTGTGTCTCAAATAAGGCAAACTGTCAAAACATAAAATGAAATGATAACGAAAACTTTTGAAAGTAACCAGGCATTTAGATGTCTGTGTTATATTGACTTCTCAGTTCTGGCATCTTCATAAGTTGCTGACCTCAGTCTCAGACTGTAAGGGTCAAACCCTTTGTTTCTTTATTCCAGACGCATACATGATACCACCAAACAATTACACACAAAAAAGCAACAAAGGCAAGAGGCAAGACATGAAGACATTTAACACACTGAAGATGTATAGAATCTTTATTCAGATGTTTACTGACCATAGCTTATTCAAATTGAATGTGCTACATTACAATAAAATCAATAAAACAACAACTGGACAGTCTGAGAGAAGTGAACAGAATGAAAGTCTCCATCTACCAGGGGGATAATCAGTGCAGCAGCAGCCAGCAGTTGTTGGATCCTGGCCCAGTCATGCTTATACTGCAGCAAGGAGATGGTCTGCCCTCCCAGCGTCACCAGACCTGCCTGCAAACAAGACATGTCACCAGACCTGCCTGCAGAACAAGACATGTCACCAGACCTGCCTGCAGAACAAGACATGTCACCAGACCTGCCTGCAGAACAAGACATGTCACCAGACCTGCCTGCAGAACAAGACATGTCACCAGACCTGCCTGCAGAACAAGACATGTCAAACCCGACCTGCCTGCAGAACAAGACATGTCACCAGACCTGCCTGCAGAACAAGACATGTCACCAGACCTGCCTGCAGAACAAGACATGTCACCAGACCTGCCTGCAGAACAAGACATGTCACAAGACCTGCCTGCAGAACAAGACATGTCTGTACAGGACGTTTTGGGCCTTCAAACAGCACAGACCTGCCTGCAGAACAAGACATGTCACCAGACCTGCCTGCAGAACAAGACATGTCTGTACAGGACGTTTTGCCTTCAAACAGCACAGACCTGCCTGCAGAACAAGACATGTCTGTACAGGACGTTTTGCCTTCAAACAGCACAGACCTGCCTGCAGAACAAGACATGTCTGTACAGACGTTTTGCCTTCAAACAGCACAGACCTGCCTGCAGAAAAAGACATGTCTGTACAGGACGTTTGCCTTCAAACAGCACAGACCTGCCTGCAGAACAAGACATTCTGTACAGACGTTTTCCCTTCAAACAGCACAGACCTGCCTGCAGAACAAGACATGTCTGTACAGGACGTTTTGCCTTCAAACAGCACAGACCTGCCTGCAGAACAAACATTCTGTACAGGACGTTTTGCCTTCAAACAGCACAGACCTCCCTGCAGAACAAGACATGTCTGTACAGGACTTTTGCCTTCAAACAGCACAGACCTGCCTGCAGAACAAGACATGTCTGTACAGGACGTTTTGCCTTCAAACAGAAACAGACCTGCCTGCAAACAAGACATGTCTGTACAGGACGTTTTGCCTTCAAACAGCACAGACCTGCCTGCAGAACAAGACATGTCTGTACAGGAGTTTTGCCTTCAAACAGCACAGACCTGCCTGCAAACAAGACATTCTGTACAGGATGTTTGCCTTCAAACAGCACAAACCTGCCTGCAGAACAAGACATGTCGTACAGGAGTTTGCCTTAAAACAGCACAGACCTGCCTGCAGAACAAGACATGTCTGTACAGGACGTTTTGCCTTCAACAGCACAGACCTGCCTGCAAACAAGACATGTCTGTACAGGACGTTTTGCCTTTTCAAACAGCACAGACCTGCCTGCAAACAAGACATGTCTGTACAGGACGTTTTGCCTTCAAACAGCACAGACCTGCCTGCAGAACAAGACATGTCTGTACAGGACGTTTTGCCTTCAAACAGCACAGACCTGCCTGCGAACAAGACAGTCTGTACAGGATGTTTTGCCTTCAAACAGCACAAAACCTGCCTGCAGAACAAGACATGTCTGTACAGGATGTTTTGCCTTCAAACAGCACGACCTGCCTGCAAAACAAGACATGTCTGTACAGGACGTTTTGCCTTCAAACAGCACAGCCCTTTGCCTGCAGAACAAGACATGTCTGTACAGGATTTTTTGCCTTCAAACAGCACAGACCTGCCTGCAGAACAAAAACATGTCTGTACAGGATGTTTTGCCTTCAAACAGCACAGACCTGCCTGCAGAACAAGACATGTCTGTACAGGATGTTTTGCCTTCAAACAGCACAGACCTGCCTGCAGAACAAGACCATATCTGTACAGATGTTCTGCCTTCAAACAGCACAGACCTGCCTGCAGAACAAGACATATCTGTACAGGACGTTTTGCCTTCAAACAGCACAGACCTGCCTGCAGAACAAGACATATCTGTACAGGACGTTTTGCCTTCAAACAGCACAGACCTGCCTGCAGAACAAGACATATCTGTACAGGACTTTTGCCTTCAAACAGCACAGACCTGCCTGCAGAACAAGACATATCTGTACAGGACTTTTTGGGCCTTCAAACAGCACAGACCTGCCTGCAGAACAAACATGTCTGTACGGGATGTTTTGCCTTCAAACAGCACAGACCTGCCTGCAGAACAAGACATATCTGTACAGGACGTTTGCCTTCAAACCAGAAACAGACCTGCCTGCAGAACAAGACATATCTGTACGGGATGTTCTGCCTTCAAACAGCACAGACCTGCCTGCAGAACAAGACATGTCGTACAGGATGTTTTGCCTCAAACAGCACAGACCTGCCTGCAGAAACAAGAAAATATCTGTACGGGATGTTTTGCCTTCAAACAGCACAGACCTGCCGCAGAACAAGACATGTCTGTACGGGACGTTTTGCCTTCAAACAGCACAGACCTGCCTGCAGAACAAGACATGTCTGTACAGGACGTTTTGCCTTCAAACAGCACGGGACCTGCCTGCAGAACAAGAACATGTCTTTTTACAGGACGTTTTGCCTTCAAACAGCACAGACCTGCCTGCAGATCAAGACATGTCTGTACAGGACGTTTTGCCTTCAAAACAGCACAGACCTGCCTGCAGAACAAGACATATCTGTACAGGACGTTTTGCCTTCAAACAGCACAGACCTGCCTGCAGAACAAGACATATCTGTACAGGACGTTTTGCCTTCAAACAGCACAGACCTGCCTGCAGAACAAGACCATATCTGTACAGGATGTTTTTGCCTTCAAACAGCACAGACCTCCTGCAGAACAAGACATATCTGTACAGGACGTTTTGCCTTCCAACAGCACAGACCTGCCTGCAGAACAAGACATATCTGTACAGGACTTTTTTGCCTTCAAACAGCACAGACCTGCCTGCAGAACAAGACATGTCTGTACAGGACGTTTTGCCTTCAAACAGCACAGACCTGCCTGCAGAACAAGACATACTGTACAGGACTTTTTGGGCCTTCAAACAGCACAGACCTGCCTGCAGAACAAGACATATCTGTACAGGACGTTTTGCCTTCAAACAGCACAGACCTGCCTGCAGAACAAGACATATCTGTACAGGACGTTTGCCTTCAAACAGCACAGACCTGCCTGCAGAACAAGACATGTCTGTACAGGACTTTTTGCCTTCAAACAGCACAGACCTGCCTGCAAAACAAGACATATCTGTGCAGGAAGTTTGCCTTCAAACAGCACAGACCTGCCTGCAGAACAAGACATATCTGTACAGGACGTTTTGCCTTAAAACAGCACAGACCTGCCTGCAAACAAGACATACTGTACAGGACGTTTTGCCTTCAAACAGCACAGACCTGCCTGCAGAACAAGACATATCTGTTACAGGACGTTTTGCTTCAAACAGCACAGACCTGCCTGCAGAACAAGACATATCTGTACAGGACGTTTTTGCTTCAAACAGCACAGACCTGCCTGCAGAACAAGACATATCTGTACAGGACGTTTTGCCTTCAAACAGCACAGACCTCCTGCAGAACAAGACAAATCTGAAACAGGACGTTTTGCCTTCAACAGCACAGACCTGCCTGCAGAACAAAAACATATCTTTTACGGGATGTTTTGCCTTCAAACAGCACAGACCTGCCTGCAGAACAAGACATATCTGTACCACTGACTCTATTCCTGGACCGCGCATCTCGCACGCAGCGCGTGATCAGCATATGGCGGAACGCGCGGCGAACGGAGCCACTCTGGCTCCGTTGTAGGCTACACACTACACAGCACCGTTGCCGGCTTTGTTTGGCAGTCTAACACTGGCCGCAAGTAACGGTGCACTGATTCCAGAGCAGGTGGGTTTGCTATTCTAAAGTTCAATCCTTGTTTAGCTCCTTGAAAAGCTTATCTGCTTTGTATTTAAAAATAAATATTTGTCACTAAGCTAGTAATGTGCCAATGAATGTGCGTGGTGCGTGCCCGGTGTGTGTGTGTGTGTGTGTGTGTGTGTTTGAAAATTAAGAAAGAGACAGAATGACTGAGAGAGCGCACGCACACGGCACTTTCTTTTGATAGTTTTTTTTTTTTTTTTATTAATGGCGTGCAATGTTGTAAGACTGTTGTGCCCCCATTTGAAAACAACCCTATCATTCAGGTATCTTTTATTTGCCCTCACAGCCCTGTCCTGCACGGCATGGATCGACGCTAAAACTTGACTGTCATCGATTATCAATACTGAGCGACATCGCCGGGAAGATGCCACAGTGTGTAGCATGGAAATGTACAAACAAGACAGGAAACACCTGGAAAATCCTTCCACAGGTAATTTGCATGCATTTATAATTATTATCAATTAAAAAAAAAATCGTTATTAGGCCTAGTCACTTATCCTATCAGCCTAGCTTGAGAAGCGTTGAATTTCTTGACCCACTCATAAAACTCTGAAAACTGTATCATTCTGGGTGGTGGGGGTGGTGGGAGAGCCGAGATCAAGAGAGAGAGAGAGAGAGAGAGAGAGAGGAGAGAAGAGAGAGAGAGAGAGAGAGTGTGTGGAGCAGTCTCCAGTGAGGGAAAAATATGAAACTTTAAATTTAAGAGAAAACCAACATCATTTATATTTTGTCTGCCACTGTTTCAGATTCCCAAAAACCCAGAAAAACGAAAGGTGTGGGTTGCTGCTCTGAAAAGAGAGTACTTTCAGCCAGGCGACAACACCAGATTGTGTGGGGATCATTTTGAAGATACCTGCTTCATCAACACCGGAAAAAATGTTCGCCTGAAGGATGATGCTGTTCCCACAAGTGTTCAAATTTCCAAGTCACTTGCAGAAGGTTATATACTTTTTTTTTCAGTCAGAGATGTATTATTATAGTTTGGGGCACTTAATTTAAAAGTCTGATGTCATTTGGGTTTTAATGAATGTCAGCATAACTCCTGTTCAGTCGTTCTGCTTTTTTCTGGAACCTCTTGGTTTCTATCGAAATGTGTTGTTTTCCCCTTTGTTCTGTTTTATTTGTTTCAGGCGGTCAAACACCGGAAACCACCCACAGAAAGGGTTCGAAACTTCAGTCAGCCCCGACCCAGGTTCTTGGAATGATGTGGCTACAGAAGTAACCCAACATCAAGTAAAACAACAGATTGGCCCCGAACATTTCCCATGCGTGACAGCCCTCGAAAGCTGAAAGAAGACTGGATGAGGCGACTGAACAAATTGAAGTACTAAAAAAGAAATTACATTGCGCCCGTGTGCAGAAGAGTCGGCTTAAGAAAAAGGGGGATTCTTTGCAAGGTGTAAATAGATGACCTCAAAAACCAAAACATGATTTTTGACACTTGCATTGATGCTCTGGAGGCAACATTCTGTGGCGTTCCTCTGCAGCTGATGAAAAGACTAAAGAAGAAAGGAAGCAAAACATTATTTCATCCCGCTTTGAAAGCATTTGCACTGACACTGCAGTTTTACTCAACAAAAGCGTATGAATACGTGCGAGAAACTTTTGGGTTTGGGTCTGCCACATGTTGGTACCATCAGACGGTGGTATAATTCAGTCGATGGGAATGTTGGGTTCAGTGCGGATGTATTTTGCAGTTTAGAGCGAAAGGTGGCAGAAGCTAGATCAAAAAAGGGTGAGGTTGTGTGTGCGCTGATGCTTGATGAGATGTCCATTATGCAGGCTGTAGAATGGGATGGGAAGAGAGTATATGGGTATGTTGATATTGGTAAAGGTGTAACAGATGAAACTGGAGCAGAAGCCACTGAAGTTCTTGTCTTTATGCTCGTTGCTGTCAAAAAGTTCATGGAAAGTACCGGGGGGATACTTCCTTGTCAATAAATGAAAGGTATTGAGAGAGCAAATCTTGTTCGTCGTGTCTTCTGAAGCTCTCTGACACGGTGTCAAGGTAATTTCACTGACAAGTGATGGTCCCTCAGTTCACATTGCCATGTTCAGAGCACTCGGACCAGTGTACTGCCCGAAATCTGGACCCGAGCTTTCCCCACCCCGCCCATCCATCCCAGAAAGCTATGTGCTGCTGGGCGTCTGCCACATTTTGAAGCTCCTGAGGAATGCGCTAGCCACCCGTGGACTGTTCAAGGACAGGGACGAAACATTATACGTTGGCGTACCTTGAAGAACTACATGAAATTCAAGAAGCCGAAGGTCTGCACCTGGGCCCAAAAAACTGAGGTCCGCTCATCTTAGATGGCAAAGCCCAAAAAATGAAAGTTAAATTAGCAGTCCAGGCCTTCATTCCAGTGTGGCAGACGCACTGGAATTTTGCAGAGATGGTCTAAGTTACAGGAATTCAGAAATGTCCAGGGAACTGTGGATTTCATAAGGCTGGTCGACAAGCTGTTTGACGTTCTGAATTCCAGAATAAATTTGGACGAGGGATGAAAGCAGCAATGAAGCCTGACACAGAAGATCCACAAATGCATTCCTCAATCAGGCATACTCATACATTGCCTCGCTGACAGATTTTAGCAGGAAATCCCATGATCGACACTCTGAAGAAGACGCCATTTATCGGGTTCATGGCTGACATCAAGTCGGTGCAGGCACTCTACAAGCAGCATGTCGGTCAGGATCAGCCACGCTGTATCTCCTGAAACCCATAAGCTCTCCCAAGACCCCTTGAACTGTTCTTTGCTGGGCCCTTCGTGGGGGGGGAGGCTTCAACAACATCCGACAGCAAGGGGAGTTCGTGGCCATCTACAAACGCCTCATGATGCGTCATGATGTTCAGATTTGACGGGAAATGCAGCCCCCCAAGATCAGACGACCAGCTGGCATCAGCTGATACTGTCAGCACTATCAAGAAAAGTGTTGATGATGCCACACAGACCACCTCATCGCAAAACGATATGATTTGGTACCTGAGCACACGGATGAGGAGGACATCCCGGGGGACCTGGAAGAGTTGTCCCATATACAGGGAGGTAGCTGTAGGTTCATTGCTGGGTTTGTGGCTAGGGTGGTGCAAGGAAAACAAGCTGTCCAGAGTGCCGTTCAGCTCTCCACCACAAAAATGGCTTGACGGCAGTCACCAAGCCATGGGCTGATTCTACAAAAGGACGAAGGAGGCTTGACAAAAACCGTCTGACTCCACAGTACAGATCGCATTGCAACAGAAAAAATGATCCAGAAGATGTTGTTGGTCACTGATCAAAAGCCTCCTCGTGATTCTGGAATCCCTTGCGCTCTTGCCTATGCAACCTCGAAGAGCTTGGTGGCAAAAAACTTCCTGTCTCTCGATCAACACATGAAGGACACTGAGCCCGATAATAATCATGTGTTTGCACTGATCAAGCTGTCACACATGCGTATACCAAAGTTCGTATGCAAACCCTCTCACAAAGCAGCACACTGTGAAGCGAAAGGCGGGTTGTCCGCAAAGAACTTACCAACTGATTCCCCTTCAAGCATCAGTGAATATGTACAGAGAGAGACTCAGAGAGAGAGAGAGAGAGGAGAGAGAGAGAGAGAGAAGAGAGAGAGAGAGAGAGAAGAGAGAAAGCTTGACACTTGACAATTTATTGGTAATAGTCCTGCACAGACCCTTATTCAGGGGGGGGCACGCAATATAATCATTCTCTTTAGTGTCTTTAGTGGAATACAAACAAACTTAACGTGTGTAAATTGAATGTGCAACGAGCATAAGGACAAGAACTCCAGCGGCCCTGCTGAGAGAGAGAGAGAGAGAGAGAGAGAGGGGGAGAGAGAGAGAGAGAAGGGACATTTTGCTTGTTTAATTATCACAGGTTATGCAACTGAAGTCGGGGGAAGTACATAATATTACCCGCGGCGTAAAGCCACGGTCTGAACTGAAGAATATATAACAATAGATTGGCTACAGAACTTCACATTTTTTTGTGTCAGTATTATTGAGTGTTGGGTCGCTTTGCTCTCTCTCTCTCTCTCTCCTCTCTCCCACCTCTCTCTCTCTCTTCCCCCCCTTTTCTCTCTCTCTCTCTCAGTCACACACACCACACAACACACACAAAAAACACACACACACACACACACACACACACACGGCACACACGCGCCGCGCGCGCCAGGTCAAACTTGGACTACGTTGTAATCATCCAAATAAGTAATCATCCAAAAGACACCGAATTCGTTTTAAAATTGTGTTTATCTGCCGTAACACAAGAAGCGGGGTATAGTAACCGCGTCTGGCACAGCTGTGCCCAGTGGCTCCATTGCCAGGAAAACATGGCGGCCAGCTGATCACGCGCCGCGAGCCGAGCTTTAGTAGGCTAGCACGCGCACGCCGCCAGCGATGCGCGGTCCAGGGAAAAGAAGTCAGTGATCTGTACAGGACGTTTTGCCTTCAAACGCACAGACCCCGCCTGCAGAACAAAAACATACTGTACAGGACGTTTTGCCTTCAAACAGCACAGACCTCCTGCAGAACAAGACATACTGTACAGGACGTTTTGCCTTCAAACAGCACAGACGTGCCTGCAGACCAAGACATATCCCGTACAGGACGTTTTTGCCTTCAAACAGCACAGACCTGCCTGCAGAACAAGACATATCTGTACAGGATGTTTTGCCTTCAAACAGCACAGACCTGCCTGCAGAACAAGACAAATCTGTACAGGGTGTTTTGCCCTTCAAAAAGCACAGACCTGCCTGCAGAACAAGACATATCTGTACAGGACGTTTTGCCTTCAAACAGCACAGACCTGCCTGCAGAACAAGACATAAACTGTACAGGACGTTTGCCCTTTAACAGCACAGACCTCCTGCAGAACAAGACATATCTGTACAGGACGTTTTTCCTTCAAACACACAGACCTGCCTGCAGAACAAGACATATCTGTACAGGACGTTTTGCTTCAAACAGCACAGACCTGCCTGCAGAACAAGACATATCGTACAGGACGTTTTGCCTTCAAACAGCACAGACCTGCCTGCAGAACAAGACATATCTGTACAGGACGTTTTGCCTTCAAACAGCACAGACCTGCCTGCAGAACAAGACATATCTGTACAGGACGTTTTGCCTTCAAACAGCACAGACCTGCCTGCAGAACAAGACATATCTGTACAGGACGTTTTGCCTTCAAACAGCCACTGCACACACACACACACACACACACACACACACGCACACACACACACACACACACACACACACACACTTACACACACACACACTTACACACACACACACACACACACACACACACGATAAGATAAGATAATGTTGCTTATAGCCCAGCCGACCGCAAAGGGCCACATCAAGGCTGTCACCACGTTAAAATCAACTCACCAGTCATTAAAAAAAAAAAAAAAAAAAAACAATTTTCACACATCTTGTTAAATGACATCGTCTACAAACGCACTAGAAACTTTGTTAAAAATCTTTCTGCCATAAAATCTTAAATCAGATGAAAAATGTTAATCTCTCTCAAAAACTCAAGGATCACGTCAGGCGGGACATCCCTGAACAGGATCTTCATGGACTCCGCTGTAAAATGTTTGTGTCTCACATCGTGCAAGTCCCAACACTCTAAAAGAACATGTTTCATTGTAAGTGGCGCATGACATGGAATGCACCACGGAGCTTCTTCATTCTTTAAAAGGTAACAATGGGTAAAATACGAATGGCCGGTGTGCAGCCGGCACAGAACCGTTTCCTCTTTACGACCACCTGACGTAGATGGGAGGAAGTCCTTAAGGTTTGGACGGATCTGAAAGAGTTTGTTATTCGTCTGTGTGTTCCAATCCTCCTGCCAGAGGTCTCTCACATAATCGTTAATTTTGGGTTTTACATCTGAGCAGGGTATATAAGTGTTGGACAGTTTCTCTCTTGTGGCGTTCTTGGCTAAACGATCAACCATTTCGTTCCCGCCGATGCCAACATGACCAGGAACCCAAGCAAGAGTAATGTTGTAACCGTCCGCCTTCAACTTGCTAAAAAGTTCAAAAAAAAGTAAAAGTTCTGGATGCTGAAGGTTGCGGCCAGCTATGGCCTCCAAAGCTGACAGCGAATCCGACAGAACCAGAAAGTCCCTCTTCGAAGAATGTGAGATTATCTTCAAAGCCAGAACCAGAGCAGTAAGTTCAGCAGAATAGACAGAAGCATCTGAATGGATATGTTCCAACAGTATCTGAGAAGGAGCCCCAGGGCAGTAGGCTGCACAGGCCACTCCATCTTCAGACTTGGAACCGTCAGTAAAAAACTTTTTGACAGGATGGGAATTTCGAACAGAGCTCAGCATACAATGCCTTGTACGCCAGAGAGCTGGTAGACTCTTTACGAAAAGCTGCAAGATCGAAACGAATCTCTGGTGTGAAAAAGGTCCACGGAGGTTGATCCGGAAACTTGGAAAAATCGGAAACTACTCCCACAGAGCTTAATCTAGGATTTTTGAAAAAGGGGGGCAGTCCCCCCCTCATATCAAAAAAAGGGGGGCACTCTCCCCCCCCTTACAACCCCACGTTACATACCTCCTCCACCTTTGTACACAGACTTCAACACACCTTGATCAAATCATCTAGATTAAACAACCACCTTGGGGCGACGTAAATACGTTTTGTTTCTTGTGTTTCAAACACAATTCACATCGCATCACACCGGTCTTCAGCTTAGGTATCCAGGGCCACTTCTTCAGCCAATCGTCTTGAAACCAGTGTTCCCTTGCACTGGCATTAATTTCGGGCTGCTTCTCCGAGCTTTTGGATGTAGTCGCGGTTTCTTCATGATCTTCTCCACCCTCGCATGGCAGAGAATCTTTTTTTTTTTTCACTTTTCCTCCACGAAAGTCGAAGTCGAATAGGGTGGGTGCACGCTTCATTTTGGAAAATATCCAATATGGCGCCTTAAACTCTCGCAACTTCTCGTCGGTGATCGAGAAGGAGGAGATGAACGCCGCCGATTGGTTGATTTACACTAACAGCCAATGAAATATCAAGAAATCGTTCACTCCTGCTCAGTCCTAGTTTCAGTTTTTCAAGCAGACGACAAACGAGCGCCCGCAACGATCAGTCAACAGGGCGGGCAGTTCTGCAAATGTGCGGGAGTCTGCCCGCGTTAAGACTCGATAATTGCGGGAAGGAACAGATTTTCGGGGGATTGTACCAATCCCGCGCTCTAGATTAAGCTCTGCTCCCAGGTCTAGACCTGCATTCCGCACGTGAGGCTGCATACGAAGACCAAACGGCGGAATACATTTAGGGTTGTTTTCAAACTTACTTTGGAACGGAGGGTCAAAGACACAGTCATAGGCAGGGTTTTCTGGTTCTGAGAACAGTCGGATATAATAATTCAAAGACAGTTTCAGCCTGCGGTTGGACAATGAAGGTTCACCCGCCTCTGCGTACAGGCTGTACACAGGGGTGGTGCGGAACGCTCCAAGACAGAGACGAAGCCCTTGATGGTGGATAGGGTCCAAGAGTTTGAGGTAAGACGATCTTGCGGAGCCGTAGACAGCACAACCGTAGTCCAGTTTGGAACGGACCAAGGCTCTGTAGAGGTGCAGCAAAGTTTTCTTATCAGCGCCCCAGTCGGTGTGCGCTACGACCCGCAGAATATTCAGTGCTTTCTGGCAAGCAGTTTTGAGGTGTTTTATGTGGCTGAGAAAGTTAAGTTTTTGGTCAAAAATGACTCCCAGAAATTTGGCCTCTTTAACAGCTGGAATGGGAGATTTCCCTACTTGAAGTTCAGGATCTGGGAAAAACTGACGGAAATTATGGAAGTGAATACACTGCGTCTTTGTTGGAGAAAAGGTGAAACCGTTTTCATCCGCCCACCGATGGATTTTATCTACGCAAAGCTGGAGCCTGCGCTGGACACTCGGGTACAGGCTTCCAGTTGCGTAGACAGCGAAATCATCCACAAACAATGAGCAGTCTGAACCCTGCTGAACTGATTGAACAATGTTGTTGATTTTAATGCTAAAGAGGGCAGGAGACAGTATGCTCCACTGTGGAACACCCAACTCCTGCTCGTTGACATCAGAGAGAGTGGTGCCTACCCGGACCTGAAACTGTCGTTCTGCCAAAAAATTTTGAAGGAAAAGCGGAAGATGACCTCGAAAACCCAGATCATGGAGATCATGAAGTATCCCCGACTTCCAGGTGGTATCGTAGGCCTTCTCCAAGTCAAAAAAAATTGCCACTGCATGCTGTTTGTTCAGAAAGGCGTTCCGAAGTGTAGATTCCAGACGAATCAAATGGTCAACAGTAGTCCGATGTTTGCGGAAACCACACTGTTCTTTCGCCAAAAGGCCATGGGTTTCCAGTTTTCACATGAGCCTAGCATTGACCATTTTCTCCATCAATTTACAGACACAGCTGGTCAAAGCTATGGGACGGTAGTTTGATGGATTAGAAAGATCTTTTCCAGGTTTGGGATGGGAATAATGAGGGCTTTTCGCCAAGAGGGCGGAAAGAAACCTGTAGTCCACACATGGTTGTATACACACACACACACACACACACACACACACACACACACACACACACACACACACTTACACACACACACACACACACACACACACAACACACACACACACTTACACACACACCACACACACACACACACACACACACACACACACACACACACACACACACTTACACCACACACACACTATCACAAAAGACATACGATAAAAAGTGTAATTTCCCCCTTTGCTGCTCTCTATAACACCACTTCTATGACCCTTCAGAATGCACAAACTCACTGTGCTATCCAATCAAATTCTTGTACCCTATACCCAGATTTACAAATGATATGAAAGCTAAGGTAAAAAAAGGAAAAGGGTATGTACCTTCCTACCATCTGAAACCATGTATGCAGAGGATATAAATTTATGTAGTTCAGTTTTATATGTATTTAAACGTATGTATATATGTTTATGTTTGTCAGCAAGTTGGTGTGTTTTATTCATGCTATATGAAGCATTTTGTCAATATGTACTTCAACGGACGGCAGATATGAATGCTTGAATTTTCATAAGTACAACTTTGTACACATGACAATATGCTTTCATAACACTGTGTTGGTCACGTAATTGTAATCAAAATGCTTTTTCAAACTGTAAGAACGAAATGAAAATGTCACTTCTTAAGACAACTGGCAGTCCATCATCTCAGCATTGCAGACAGTTCATAGCATGTCTCACTACTGCATGTAACTTTTCATACCACTTCTCAAAGCGGCAAATAATCTGCAGTCTAGCATCTTATGGAGAGCTGTGCCACATTCCTGTGTCACAAAGAAATTCATACCTGAGTGAGAACAGACCGCCAGCACTTCACCTGAGGAGTCAGCAGAAGATGACTCTTTCATCTCAGCACCCACTGAAGACTAGTGCTTGTGTGTGTCATGAACATAAAGGAAAGGCTTGGGAGAGACAGCAGGACATAGGGACATATCCAAATGCCACTGATAAATAAGTATCAGAACCTGAGCTTGAATAAACAGCATTTTACAGTTTCTTTGTTTTGAACGGAAAAAGGGGATGATGGGCGAGGGCGAGGGGAAGAGTAGAGAAGTGAGTCTGAGAAGTAAATAGGGGGAGAGGGAAAGTAATAATACAAACACTTACACTCATACAAAATAGTGTCCAAACCACAGACAAGCAATAATAAAACCACTTACACTTACACTCATACAAAATAGTGTCCAAACCACAGAAAAGCAATAATAAAACCACTTACACTCATATAAAATAGTGTCCAAACCAGTTGTATCTAGACAAAGGGACTGAGGGTATAACCAACATATCCACTTTTAGCTAAACCACGTCTCGACTCCCCTGAAAAGAGCTTCCACTAAGGGACAGTACTCTCTTCAGCGCCACTGACCGACACACTGAGCTTTGACTGCATTACCTGGTGACTCATCAGCATGTCTACAGTAATGTTGTCCTTGCCTTGTCAGCAAACTCTGGCCAGTGGTCAGCTATCCTGGCCTTATAGTCCAGCAGACCCCTGACAACAAAATTCACAGAAATCACCTGCAGAGAGGAAAAAGGCATGCCAAACAGCCATCAGACAGCAAGCAACATGCCACAGTAACCCACAGGGACAACTAACAAACCAGTGCTAATCATACTGCACTTGCATCTTGTATAGAGTGCCATGAGAGTGTGTCATGTTATAATTCTAATTGCATATAAACCTTGAGTCTGAGAAGCAATGTTACCAATATGTAAAGGGTTTATCTTGTATGGCTACCATATATGTCATTACTTTAGTACTGCAAAAGTGTCACAAAAATGTTGCTGGCAAAGCACTGTCAATGCGTTGCTTCAACCTGCCAACAAGAAACAGGCTACTGACTGATATTTATCAACAGAGTATGGCAAGTAGTCTGAATGTGTCCTTGTACTTTTTGTAGTATGACTCACGTGGGGTTAAGTTTCAGTGTCATTAAGGAAGCATTACTCATCGGCCACAATGAGCAGTAGTCAGTGTAACAAATAAAAAAGCGAATGAAGATAACAAGGAAAAAGTAATATCTCTAGTGATGTGAAACAGAAATTGTGTTTTATTTCTTAACCTTCGCCAGAACACACATAAAACCTTGCATAACCGACGATGTGGGTCCTCCACGACCCATACTTTTCATAGAAGCCTCAAGGTCTCTATTCCTCAACCGATGATGCGGGTCCTCCACGACCCATACTTTTTAAGACGCCTCAAGGTCTCTATTCCTCAGCCGACGATGTGGGTCTTCCACGACCCACATTCTCTAATAGTCATAGATCACGTGAACATGCTGTTTTTTCGAGAAAAAGATGGCGACTGAGGCAGAGACGACCCTAGAAGAGTTGTTCACCAGTTTGGGTAAGTTGCCTTATGTTTGCTTGTCTCATGGGTTAACCAGTTTGGGGTTAGTTGCCTAAACTCGCTGTTTCATGTGTGATACCAGACTTGGGATTACATTGTTAGTAGGCCTAGTACTGTACTGAAGTCGTTCTTCTTTGCATGAACTAAGTCTACACCTATCAGCGACAAAGTGAAAACCGGAAATAGGCTGAGAAGTAAAAGTGCACAGACACACGCAAAGCGTACCACAGACACAGACTTGAACACTCAATCGTCAAGGCATAATGAGTGCGGATGCAGTATCATCCCATGTAAGTGCACTTCTGGTGCATGTGTGTGTGTGTGTGTGTGTGTGTGTGTGTGTGTGTGAGAGAGAGAGAGAAAGAGAGAGAGAGAGAGCAGGGAGGGGTGGAGGACATAGAGAGAGGGAAAGTTACACACCCAGACAGACAGACATGCACATAAGACAGATGGACAGAGCTAGAGAAAGGCTTGGTTCCAAATGGTAAGTGTGTGACTAGTGATGAATAAAAGTTCCACCAAATTTTCTGTAATACATTTTTCATCATCTAGTGCATAGGAATTATAACTGACTGTATCGCTGACACTTTGTTCTAGACTGGAGATGCCACCCATGCTGAGGCACTTACTGTTCCATGTAGGTACCTGTCGCAAGGACGTCTACCGGGCTCTTTGGGGGAGCCTGATGGTAGGTTTTCTACTCTCTTGACCCTCCCCATTTTCACTCTCACAAATGTTGTCTTTGAAACATGTTTCCATACAAAGACTACATGTTATCAGTTACAGGTACATATTAAACCATTCGCCATGTTTTCATCTGTCACAGATCCAAACACAAAAAGAAACAAGAGTGTATGCAAGTTTAGAAAACAACATTCACTGTTTTATTCAGTACACTAATTATAGCAAAGTGAAAAAAAAAAGGAAGTTTAGAAACACTTCACAGATGACAAACAACCGATATTTAGTGGGTGATCCTTGATGAAATACAATACAAAGGACACACATAGTAAAACATATTGCATAAATGAATTTTTATTCTCCAGCCTGTTAAAGTTTTCTTTGTATCTGTGCAGTCATGTGGCTGATACATAGTTTTGTAACAGACTGGAGAGTGACCATGAAACATATTTTTTTTACCCAATGTTTCAGTTCGTCGACAAGCTCCCAACAAAGGGGGAGCGCACTCTGGTATACCCAGAGGAGGTCAGGGAGGCGGTGCGCCAGCGCTTTGGCGACCCCCCTGATGCCGGTGCCTACGACGGGCAGTACACCGACAAGGTAATTACTGTACTACATGTTTGTTATATCTGGAGTGTTCCCAATAGAACACACACAACACTGAGATGGTTTCTAATCAGTGTCGGTGACTGCATACCCAGAAAGAATATATTTTGATTTAGCTGAAAAAAGTATAAAGGACACAAATCAAGGAAATAATGACATCATTGCTATGTTGACCAACATCGTCAAGTAAAAACACAAACAAAAGCAACCTAACAGCACTAATTCAGAATGATGCACCTCCAAATCAAGCCATGGTGTATCTGCTATATGCTTTGATTAAGCTGACCCAAACAACATTACAAAGGACACAACTCAAGAAAATAGTGACATTCACTGCGATGTGCTTTGATTTAGCTGACAAAAAAGTATAAAGGACACAAATCAAGAAAATAATGACATTCCTTACTATATTGACCAACATCATCAAGTAAAAAAAACCACAACAAAGCCAACCCAACAGCACTAATTCAGAATGATACAACTCCAAATCAAGCTATAGATCGTATTACAAGATTCAACAAAACACCGTTGATTCTGTTTCAGGGGTACCACGTCACGATGGAGGAACTGGCCAATGCCACCTACCGCCAGCCCCCCAAGAGCTGCAAGAAGTGTGCTTAATTAAAGTTGGAATGAAAAAAATAAATTCTTCCCCTTGGAAAACATGTTTTCTGTTGTCTGTTTTGCTTTTAGAATTGATCACATGCATACTTCCATACTTGCTTGCACACCCTTACATACTCGTGTACACACAAATATGTGCACTACACATACACATGCCTTGGGAGATCAGCTGGTAAATCCAGCCCCTTCAGTTTGAGTTTGGCTGCCTAGTCTGATTTGACTGATTTGATGCAGGATGGACACACTTTGTGTGTGTGTTCAGTGCAAATGAACTCGCTGCACTTGCTGCATCTTTGCTGGGTTTTTCTGTCACGTTTCCAGCTGCAGAAGAGACAGCGTTTTCGTTTGAGAGCGCTCTCTGATGAGCTGGCTCCTTCCTGGAACAGAGCCTGCTTTTGCCCAGACCCTGAAGCTTTCTGTGTCTTGCGACCCTTCCTTGTATCTTCAGGAGAGCAAGTTTTGCCTCGAAGTTGTGGATGACCTTCTGCACTGTTTCATGCAGACTTCTTGGCAATGTGACAGTTGCCAAACGGCATTTCATCTGAGGAAAGGAAGTTCCTCACTGATGGCCCTAATGAATGGAGCACGCTCATCATCTTTTGAGAGCTTGTGCTCTGGGAAACGCAGCTTCCAGATGACACGAGCTGCAATGTTGGCCAGGTCAAGGACGTTAAAAAACATGATCATTGGCCACCTTTGCGTTCTGCGCTTGGTGGTGAAGGCATGTGCCATTTTGTCCAGCGTATCCACAGCTCCTTTGGTGTCATTGTAGAAGAGAACCATCTCTGTGTCCGAGGCTGCAGCTGCATCCACAGTTTGCGCTGAAACAAACATAGCCAAAATGAAAATGCAACAGATGAAAAGAAAATATAATTGTGCTCTAGAAACTATTCACAAATTCCGGACTCTCTCTCTCTCTCTCTCTCTCTCTCTCTCTCTCTCACACACACACACACACACACAGACACACACACACACACACACACACACACACACACACACACACACACACACACACACACACACACCTCGCTCGTACATACATGCATTTACATGCACACACAAAACACAAGGCAAAAATATACAAATAAAACCAGTGCGAATAAACCAGATGCCCCTGCATAGTAATAAGAACAGGGGCCCATTTACACCACATAAACGAGAGAGAGAGAGAGAGAGATGTGAGTGGTGTGTATTTTTATGCCTATGTGTGTGAGTAGGGGGAGGGGAGGATGGAGTGTGAGAGAGGTGAAAGGAGTTCAATAACTTACACAAGCCCTCGTCCACCAAAGAGTCACCTGCTGCTACTGTCAATGCCTCAAATATGTTTGGTCTCTCCTGCTCACCTGCAACCAAAGACAAAGGCCATTAATTTCATGAACAGATTGACAGTGACAAAACATGTGTGGGAAGGAGAGAATGAAAATCAGACGTCAAGTAGTCATGGGATAGTTCTCCATTTAATATCAAAAGACCACTGATTTCGTTATAAGAACTGGCCTCCAAGTATGATCGAGCAAACGAAAATAAGAAATCAATTTTATATTGCTTTCACCGTGACATGGTAAATAACATTGACTAACAACATCACCGTACATCATTACAGGCCTACACCACTGTGTGTGAAAACAAAGGGCTGAAAATAAAAAACAGAGTAAAAAAAACCCAAAAAACAACAACATCAACTCACCTCTGCTCTCCATTCTTGCAATGAAAGGATATTGCCGCTCTTTGGAAGTGAAAAATGACAAATAGAATCATGCAGCCGTTGAGTGGAGTGATGCGATTGTCCAAGTGGCTCAAGCACACGACAGATTCTCAGAATATCAATTTCAAAACCGAAACAAAAACGACTGGTTCTCAGAATTTCAAAACTACCTGATTCGCTTTGGGCCTATAGTTCTCTTATGGCAGAGCATTTTCTATACGAATCCACTAAAACATAACAGTAATGTTGTGATAAATCTAGTCTTCTGTATGAGCAGTTTTTCATACATCCAACAAAAATGTGTTTATTCAGAGCAAGCTGACCTATGATGTTTTTTCCAGTAGGTTTTGTATACCTGTATCGTCGGGAACAACACTCCGCCTCTACTTTGAAAAGAATGGGTCGTGGATGACCCGTATCGTCGGGAGAAGAATAATCATCTTTCTTCCTCTTTGAACATCATGGGTCCTGCACGACCCGCGCCGTCGGTTTGAGGAATAGTCACGTAGGGCACTCTTTAATATGTATGGGTCCTCCACGACCCGTGTCGTCGTGAGTGTTATAATGATTTTAACACCTTAATTAACAAATTACCTTTTCACTTAGATTAACGTCCTCATGTGTACATGTGCATAACCAGGTGATCAACAATTACATAAAGTTTCATTGATTTATGTTCAGTAGTTTAGGAGATATCGTTGATTTAGTGTGTCTCTGGGTCCTGGAGGACCCACGGTCAAAGGTAAAGGTTAATAGGAAATAAAGGCAGCAGTTATAATGTGCATGGCGGTACTGCAGGACTTGTCTTTTAGTTTTACCAGCTTGCAAACTGCACCAACAAAATACTGCTACTGTACACAATTTTATCACCATGAAATATTGTTTCGCATTCACATGTTTTGGCAATATAAAGGCTTATCAATCACTGATTAAACACAGTGGTTGAACATTATCATAAATGTGCCTGTATCAACAGGTAATACAATGAGAGAAGATTATATCAAATAATAAATCGTTAAAGAACATCTCTAACAGCCTACGTAAGAGAGTCTTAGTGCACAGTATCAACAACACATCAATGAAAACATCCATCCCCCATAACAGTGATTTAAATCTGTATTGATTTTACTGAATGCGGCCCAAAACAGAATACTTCCAGCTGACAAACTGTGTTAACATACGACATTCATTCATTTCTTCTTCCTGATTCTCTAGAGTTACAATTATTTTTCAAACATCTTTTTGTTTAAAAAAAAAATCTAGTTGGGCGGGGGTGAGGGGGGGGGGATGGCACAGACAGCTCACAAGTCTTGACAAAAGATGAAAAATTTTGAAACAAAGTAAGGATAAT
>CM031597.1:138451647-138484147 GCA_018398815.1 Conus ventricosus | reverse complement strand
TCATTTCCTACAACGATCGTCGAACACTCGCACAGAATTACTAAATGTAAAATACAGCAAAACTATTTCACATAATTCTAGTAATTGTAACTGCCGTTGTGATGGGGCAAATCTCAAAAAGGTGTCCACAATGTCACTTTTGCAAACCCTTCGTTGGGAGTACAGATGGTGTTCGGAAGTGTTTCGCTATTGGTTGAGATGCGCGCTGACTGCACAATTGTGTCAAGCGTTTATCCCCTTGACTATTTTGGTTTGAGGATTATTTTGTCCCTGTGCAAAAACAGCCCAGGACACTTCTACAACACCAAAATAGAATAACAAACCACACTTCCATGCACATTTCAACTGATTTCCATAAGCACTCTGTAACTACAAAGGCGTAAAATTCAGCACAAAATCATACTCTCTCTCTCTCTCTCTCTCTCTCTCAGAATTATACTGTGAAGAACAAGAACAAGAACATATTTTATTGCCATATGAAAACCAGAGGTTTTGTGGGGCACAGATGATCAAGTTCAGACATTCAGCTAAACTAAACTAATCCTAGCGTTGTCACATCTTGCAACATAACATCATTAGTAGCAGAAAGAAAAGCACAGTGTGTATCAGAGTCTGATTAAATTTTCTGTCTCCGAAGAGAAAAACACAACAGGATATTCTGGGCAAGTACAGGTTGGAAGCAGCGCAATAACATAAGCTCCGAGGGTTTTGTCATGTTAGTCTGTGGTGGAAAATCAGTTTTTATGATCCTCTCATCAGGTCATAACGTTGTTGGTCAAATAATTTGCAGTCATCGGGGAAAATGTAGTTCGTCCTCAACGACGTGGCATGTCGTGCATAATCTGTTTTCTCTGTCAGTGTTGGTATAACGGCCTCTCTCAATTTGGAGGTCATGGGCACTTATTCGTAATCTAGTTAGTGCTCGTCTGCAATCTGTGTCAGTGTGTTGCTCCAAATATGCCGCCTGTTTGTATTCGGTAGTAACTGTGGCATAAAATTTGAGCTTGGATGTGCTTTCATTCTTTTGTTTCTTCCAAAACTCAATATAAAACGTTTCCAGCTTCGCATTGATCAGAAACTTCAGGCGAGTCACACTAATGTACCCTGATTTTCCCAGACATGCTGTAATCCTATCGTTGACAAGGTTTGTCGTATAAACTTCGTCCATTTGCTTTCTTCGGTGCCTTGAGAGATCATTGACTGATAAATCTGTTGTTGGTAAGAGTCTTGGTCTGACTCTAATATGTGTATCCAGAATGCGATAGTCTGGGTTATCACTTTAAAAGTAATCGGGAATCTCCCCAGTTCGCCCAAAACCGGTAAGTCATTGCTTTTCTATGAACTCTTAATAATGCCTGCAGAATTTAATGTGTGCAGTTTCATGTGGGAATTTGTTTGCAAGACAGGTTTTGAACAAATGCTGCATTTTCTTTTCTTGACATATTTCATCTTTGTATTGTAAGAGGATGGGAACCACACCTCCGACCCATATGTGAAGATGGGAGAGACTAACGAGTCAAATAGGGTTGTAACTGTTCTCATATTTATGTAGCCGGGTGCTAACAGTGTATATATTTCCTTCAGGATCAGGATCAGGATCAGGGCGTTGTATCATACAACTTAGCCTATTTAGGCTTTTTTACGCCCCTTCTGTATGTATATATCCTTTTTTTTTTTTTTTTTTCATAACCGTTGGTCCAGTCATAGGCTAGCTCAGACTTATTATCCATCAAATTCATATCTAATTTTGTTAATAGTCATGTTTATCTATGAGGTTCTTGAACACATTAATACTGGGTGCACGTTTGATGTTAAGTGTTAGTTTATTCCAAAAGTTGGTTACTCTATTAGTAAAAGTAAAATTTTTTTAAATTCGTTCTAGAATATTGTTTAAATATCTTATCTTCACTGTTCCTTGTAACATTCTTCTGCGGAGTACAAAAAAAGCGTGCTTTATCAACATCATCAATTTCATTAAATATCTTGTATGCCTGAATCAAGTCACCTCTTATTCTTCTTGCCTTAAGTGTTGGAAGTTGCAAATATTTTAATCTTTCCTGATATGAGTAATCTTTTATATTATGAATCATTTTGGTTGCTCTTCTTTGTACCTGTTCTAGAGCTTCTGATTGTCTCTTTCGCATTGGATACCATACAGTGTTGCCATATTCAAGAACAGGTCTAACTAGTGTCTTTATAATTGCAAAAAAGTGTCCTTTTCCATAAATGTAAAGGTTCTTTTTATTATTCCAATCATTCTGTTAGCTTTATTAATACTATTTACAATATGATTGTCAAATAATAAGTTTTTGTCAAAAGTCACACCTAGGTCTTTCTCTTCTTCACATTTAGATACTTTTATTTCCTTGCCCCCAATTTTCATTATATACTCCTTTTGTGGTTTGTTTTACCAATATGAAGTACTTTACATTTTTCTGCATTAAAATATAGGTTCCAAGTATCAGACCGCTGTACTAATGTTTCAATATCCTTTTGTAATTCCTTATGTAATTTTGGAGAGTTATACAGTTTTGTGTCATCTGCAAAGACTTTGCATGTACTCTTTAATTCTACAGGGAGATCATTTATAAACACCGTAAATAATATTGGTCCCAAAATACTACCTTGTGGTATCCCACTAATAAGATCAGCACTATGAGAGAAGGAGCTACCAATCCTTACCTTCTGAGTTCTTTTTGATAAAAAGTCTCAACCCAACCAAGTATATTTCCTATTATTCCATAAGACTCTCTAATTTCTTTAAAAGTCTTTCATGTGGTACTGATTCGAAATGCTTTTCTAAAGTCTAAATACAAAACATCTATATTCTCTCCTTTATCTATCTCCTTTGTGAAGTCTTCCATCACTTCTAAAGTTGAGTCACACAAGATCTTTTTGCACGAAATCCATGCTGACACTCAGCATATAATTTATTTTCTGTCATATGTTTAATAATAGCCTCTCTAATAAATGATTCTAAAATTTTGCATATAATGCATGTTAAACTCACTGGTCTATAATTTCTTGGATCTGTTCTTGTACCTTTTTTGAATACTGGAATGACTGTAGCTGTTTTCCAATCTGAAGGTACTATCATTTCTTTAACAGATTTAGAAAAGAGTATGTAAAGTGGGAAGGCCATTTCCTCGTTTAGCTCTTTTAGTATTCTCGATGGGATGGCATCCGGACCACATGCCTTATTAGGGTTTAAAGATGAAGTTTCTTTTTTATTGCATCCACTGAAATATCTACATTTTCCAACATTATGCCTTTTGACCTTGAGGCTGGACCTAGAACAGGCATATTATTAGTATCTTCCCTTGTGAATACACTAGAAAAAAATGTATTCAAAATATCTGCCTTACCTCTATCTGTCTCCACTGTGTCACCATCCTTAGTCTCTAAAGGGCTCACTCCAGTATTCATCTTTGTTTTCGATTGTACATATCTCCAAAAGGCTTTTGGATTTTGTTTACATTCTTTGATAACTTCTTTTCAAATTCCTTTTTTGCTTTTCTTATTTTTTTGTTACAAGTATTACGTGCTTTAATATAATTTTGATAATCTTTCCCCTGCTTTGTGACTAAGAATCTCTGATACATATTATATTTCTTTTTACAAATTTGGTTTCTGTTTTTTATTTTTCTTAATAATTTGTTTTGGAACGTTGTTTTCAATTAAAGAATTTAATACTTTTAATTTCCACCCAACATTGTTCTACACTAAGATCATTGAGTTTATTCCAGTCGATCTTCTTCAATTCTTCTTTCATTTGTATAAAATTTCCTCTCTTAAAATTATATGACTGCTTTGATTCTTCTTTCCCTTGCCCTCTCCTAGGTACAAAGAGAACATTAAAACCTCATGATCACTTTTGCCTATAGGAGCTAAGTGCTTAATGTCTGATATCATATTTTCATCATTAACAAAGTACTAAATCTAGTATATTTGATTTTTGTCCCCTGTGTCTTGTTGGTTGTTTCACACCATTTGGTTCAGAAATGCATCCTGTAGGTAGTTTATGAACTTTGACCTCTTTCTCCAGAGCCAGTACCATGCCAGTCAATATCTGGGAAATTAAAATCTCCCAGTTATACAAACATATTTGAATCTTTCTAATCTAATTTGGTTCGACAACTCAAACATTTTTTCTTCATTTTCAGTTGTTGAGTTTGGACTTTTGTAAATAGTTCCAATCAGTATTTTCTGTCTATCCTTATTTAAAAAGGTAATCCACAAGTTTTCATCAAAGTCATTTCCTTTGTAAACTTGTATACTTTTGCATTTATAGAGTCCTTCACATATACAGTTATACCTCTTTTGGGATTTCATTGAAAATAGTTCATAACCTGGCATTGAATATTCGACAGAATTTACCCCTTTTTGGTTTTTCGCTATAGATTCTGTTATTACTATAAATGTGAGGTTTATTTTCTTCAGCTAATAGAAGTAACTCATCTTTTTGTTCAACAGTCCATCTGCATTTGTGTACAAGAACGTGTATGACAGTTCCTGCACCAGATTTTTATCTACATACCTTTTAAAACTATTCACATGTTCTTTGTTCTTGTATTTTGATTGTCAGTTTTCTTCTTTATCATCTTGGCCAGGCCTAGGTTTCCACGTACTTTCACTATTTTCCCACCTCTGATTCCAATGTCTTTCTCTCCTTTCTCAATCCTTTTCGAAGCTCTTCTCTTAGTTCTTTGTTCTTTTGTCTTTCAGTTGTGTGTAGTCTGGGTTTATATATATATATCCTCTTTTTTTGCTCTGTCACCCTGCATTTATTTTGTGGGCATTTGTCAAATATTTCTTTTTTACCTCCTGTTTTGTACACTTACTCTAAGCAGTCTCGGTTTTGTTCCGATATTGTATTTGCCCAGTCTCACTGGATTCTGGACAGTCTCGTCTTTCAATTGAGGACAAATCTTTCCCACCATCTTCTGTATACTCTCCCTCTCCATTTTCATTCTTTCTTCCTGTTTTCACTCCCACACTCTGGAATATTTGTAAATATCAGATTCAGCTCTCTTTTTTCCTTGTCAACCTTCTCTTCCCATAGTTCTGACACCTTTTTCTCAACATACTCCTCAATCTTCTCTTCGAGAGCCTTTCCACTGCACCTTTTTTCCAGTCTCTCCAGCCTTTCTCCTCCACCCTTTCGAACAATCCAATCAGTCTGTCTAATTTCACTTCCATTCCGCTTTTCTTTTCCCCCTCCCTGCATAACATCTTCGGCAGATCCATTCTATTCCTTCTGTCTCAGAATTTTGAAGGTAGCTGAAGTCTCTTTCTGTCATGTCGTGCATTCTTTATGGCACCCTGTTTACAGTCATGGCATTGGATACTTGTTTGGTTTCCTCCACGCCCACCTCGCATTCCAGGCAAATAAAAAATTTCGCCCTTTCCTCCATTGCCCTTCGACTTTCAGTTGTTTTTTTCTCCTCTCTTTGAGAGTTTTTTCTATCTTTCTCATTCCCCCCAGTTGATCCCCTGTACTAGTCTTCCACCCTCCTCTAGAATTTTGTTTTGACATATTTTGCTACGGACTCTTTCTTTATTGATGATTATGAGCTGATACTAATATTTACAACTTACCTTACCTGTTCTCACAAGGAATGTACACAAACTGCTTGGTTAGTAGTGAAAGTAAAACTGAGCCGCCATTTTTTTTTTTTCAATCAGTGCAGTTAGTAAATTGAAAAGAACCTCTATTGCTTGTTTTTGACTGTGACAACAATATGTCACTATCAAAAATAATCCAGAACAATGTTTCTAATTTCTACACCACTTTTTCTTGTCCGTGGGCCAAAAAATACTTGTAATTCACTAAAACTTATCGGACTGAACACTTTAACATTCCTGCTGAGCCAGCCTTGTGTTACATGTTCCTTTGGTTACCTTTCGTGGATGAAAATGCTTTTGTTCGAGAGTTATCTTCCCTTACTCCCTTGTCGAATCTTATTTATTTTATTGTGTAAATTCTTTAATCATGAATACCTCAGAACCTACATAGTTGTATGTACGTTGCTAAAGTCACAAAAATTAATGTATTTGATTCATTACAACCGTACTGGGCTGAGAAGCCCATATTTTCTCTAAACTGGTATTTCGCACGAGCAATCTTGGCGCCATTTTCAATTGTCTGTCGAATGAATATTGAATAATTCTTGATTTTACAAAAAGTAAGAGGAAAACCGAAGAATCTGAAGATGCATGTTAAAAGTAAAGTCCATAAGCTTTCATTTCGTATATCGCATGCCTATGATCTTTCTGTACAAGCTTGCGACTATACGAAATGACTGACAGCGCCGATCCCTTTAGCGAGTCGCCTTCTTTGTTTACTGTCGGAGTTTTGATCCAAATTATCATTTTTACGAAATTCGGACTTCTTCGATCGAAATCTTGCTTATGACTCATTTCTGTTAAGAATACAACTGAAAATGTGTAGAATTTATTATTTAACAGACCGTTTCAACAGAGTATTTTTCAGTTGAAAATTGTGTGTCAAAAGTGGGTGCCGACGGCCCAGCGAAGTGAAAAGTCAGCTGTGTTTTCTAGTAATTTTAACAACAGAATTCTCCACTTAGACACTGTCTCGGAAAATGAAGTTTATATGTATGAAAAGAGCGAAATGCCAGCTATTCATTCATTGTAAATTATTTCACGCTGTTTAGGCCTAGTATTTTTCATCGAAATAAAGGAAAATATGACGTAAGCTTGTTTAAAAGTGGCTTCACTCTGGGACATTAATCAGCAATGATTTAGTACATGAACAAAATTGTCAATGTGACTTACTGCATTTTATTCCTTGTGTTCTGAGGTTTTCATCGATAGTAAATATGTGTTGATAGTTTGAACGGACAGCGAGCCAGACAACACGGAAGCTGCCATAGAAAACACAAAATTCTGTTGGTTCGGCTCGCGAGGCTCGTTCCGTCTTCGGCACCGTGGTGCTGGCTTTGCGGTCCGGTACGGTGCTATAAAAAGTACGAAGTGGTTGCGTGCACGACTAGTCGTGCGATAATACAACTCCCAACCGAGTTCGGCTATTGGCACGACTAGTCGTGCGACCAACTAAAAAATGGTTGCGTGCACGACTAGTCGTGCGATAATGCAACTCCCAACCGAGTCCGGCTATTGGCACGACTAGTCTTCCACCCCCCCCCCCCCCCCCCCCCACCACCACACACACACACACGTGTTGTCCTAGCCCAACTCGTGTTCGGAAGGACAGAAGCCAACAATTGATGACTTAGTTTTAGTTAATGAAGAATCCTTGATCTCTGATATGAATATAGTGACCCTTTGGGCAAAGTGATCACTTGATTTTAACTTTTGAACTGTATATCCCAAAGAAAAGACTAAAGAAAACCCTAAGTACAAATTTGACTTACAGAAAGGAGACTATAATAAAATGAGGAAAATGCTTTCAGAGAGTGTCAACTCCTTGCTTACAAATGATCAGGATGTTGAGGAAATGTGGAATGTCTTAAATGCGAAGTTTTAAAAAGTATGGACGAATGTATTCCAAGACTAATTGTAGCCAAAATAAAATGCTTAAACCACTTTGGATGAATGATAAAGTACTTAAATGATTAAGAAAAAATATAATCTTTTTCAAAGGTATTTATTGACGAAAGATGGGAAAGAATACAGTAAATATGCAAGAATGCGAAATAAGAGCAAAAATGAAATCAAATCAACAAGAAAAGCTTATGAACGTATAAAATAGCAGAACAATGTAAAAAAAATCCCAAATGTTTTTGGAAATACGTGCAAGAACGTAACAAAAGTAAACGCAGGGATAATACTCTAAATGATGGTAAAGGAGGGTTGGCCGAGTCAGATATGGAGAAAGCTGAAGTTTTAAATGAGTTCTTCGCAAGTGTCTTTGCTAATGAGATACAAATAACATACCTGATCTTATAGAATGTAGTAAATCTAATGGAATTTCAGTTACAGATATAATAATTACTTCAGCTGCAGTAGAGAAGAAGTTGTTTGAATTGAATCAGTCTAAAGCGCAGGGACCTGATTTAATACCACCTAAAGTTCTAAAAGAATTAAAGTAAGGATTAGCTGTACCGCTCAGTAAGATTTATAATAAATCATTAGAGACAGAAAATTACCCTCGACTGGAAATCGGCAGAAGTTACTGCTATTTTTAAAAAGGGTCAAAATCTGAGCCAGGCAACTATCGTCCGGTAAGCTTAACCTGCATTGCATGCAAAGTGCTAGAATCCATTATAAGAGATGTCATAGTATCTCACTTCACTGATAATAATTTGTTTGCAGTATGCCAGCATGGCTTTCGTAAAAAAAGGTCTTGCATATCACAACTACTTGAAGTTATGGAAGATTTAGTTAACATGCTAGAGAATAAGTACTCTGTTGATATAATTTACCTTGATTTCCGTAAAGCTTTTGATACGGTTTCCGCATGAGAGATTATTGAAAAAAATGGAAGCATACGGTATAGTAGGTAAGTTGCTAAACTGGATTAGAGATTTTTTGTCAAATAGAAAACAAAGAGTAAGAGTGGGTAACTGTATGTCAACAGAGAAAGATGTTATGAGTGGTATTCCCCAAGGGAGCATTTAGGACCTGTACTGTTTACTATTTTTTATAAATGACCTTCCAGATGAGGTAAATAGTTTTTTTGTAAAATTTTGCTGATGATACAAAAATATATGACAAATCAGATAACTATAGATCTCTGCAAGAAAATTTAAATTGCCTCCAAACTGGTCAGACAAGTGGAATCTATATTTTAATGTTGAAAAATGTAAAGTTTTGCATGTTGGCAAAAACAATCCAGACATGAATACAACATGAAAATAGATGGTGGAAATAGGCTGGTACAGAAATGTGAGGAGAAAAGGATCTGGGTGTAATCTTTGATAAAGATTTACTTTTTGATACTCACATTCAAAGTGATAAATAAAGCAAACCAAATGATTGGATTAATAAAAAGAACTTTTATTTACCTAAATAAAGAAACGTTTTTTAAAGTTATATAAAGCTATGGTTAGACCGCATCTTGAATATGGCCAATATAATCTGGTACCCACACTTGAAAAGACAGTCAATAGCAATCGAAAGAGTACAGAGAAGAGCTACTAAAATCTTGCAAGAATGTACAAACATGTCTTATACAGATAGATTAAATTACTTAAATTTGCACTCTTTAAAAAGGCAGACGTGTTAGAGGGGATTGATTGAAGTGTTCAAAATATTTCACCAGCAAACGGACATACAGTGGGACTATTTTTTTGAGGACTGTTAAAACAGATAGAACAAGAAATTCGGAGGCAAAATATTTGTTAAGCAGTTTCATACTAATATGGGGAGATTCAAGTTCAGTAACAGAGTTATTGCTAACTGGAACAGTTTGCCAACTGCACTTAAATTTGCTAAAAATACTAACGTTTTTAAGAATTTGCTGGATGAAGACTTGAAATTTAAAGTACAGTTTAGAAGCTTTGATGAATAAGAAGGAAAATTTATATTGCATGCATTTTCAACCCTGTCATAAAAGTAAAATAACACGAGGGGACATTAAAAGGTTTAACGGCCTATGTTTTGATTCGTCCCTACACATTTTACTTTTATTTTACACTAACAAAAACAGCGCAACGGAGACCACAACTACAAAAGGGAAAAAAAGAATTTTTAAAAGGTTAATTAACTTTGGCTTCGACAGTGGGAAAAAAAATTTTTTGGGGAGTGTGGATAAAGCTTCTTCGGACGTTGAAAAGATTTTGTTTGGAAAATTCCCGAAGTATCGATAGTCGAATGGATGTCAAAATCGCTACGTCGGAACAAAAAAACGTCGGACTATTGATTTTCGGACAGTTGAAATGGGAAAACATGGGCACCCCCGGAGGACTTAAAGAAGGGATGGCACTAAAACTTAACCAAAAAAGATTTCTTCATGGTACTGTAAGGGACCCCATTCCCGGAGCAATACTCTCTACTTACTGAGGGTAAAGGGAAAAGGGGGGATGAGAGTGAAAAACGTTTGACTTCTCCTTCAAAGTGATCCGCAGGGATGAAAAGGGGGGTTGCTGTGCACGGGATGTCCTGGTGCAGGATGTTCCGCTTTCTTAGGAAAAATGGAAAAATTATTTAATGCAGGTAGGTAACTTGTTCAGGGTGTGTCACGTGGAGTTAAGTTCAAATGAATCGGCCAAATTTTGTAGATACGGAATGTGGAAAAGGGCCGGGGGCGTGATGACTTTTGTGTTTTTCCAGGCTGACTGTCCTTTCGCCGTTCCACGATTATGTTGACTTTTTGCTGAGTTTTTAATATCTTTTTTCTTCATCATCATTTCATTTTTTTTTTGTGCTTTGCTTGGGGAGAGAGGGGTGAGGCGGCACAGCTCAAAAAAGTCTTGCGTAATTAGTAGTGTGCACGCAACATTTTTTTTGTTCGTCGCACGACTAGCGTGCCAATAGCCGGAATGGGTTTTCGAGCTATTATCGCACGACTGTGTGCAGAACACCAGTTTTCTTCGTCGCACGACTAGTCGTGCCAAAATCCGGACTGGGTTGCGAGTGTATTTCGCACGACTAGTCGTGCACGCAACACCGGCCTTAAAAATTCGGTTTTTTTGTTTTTGTTTGTTTTCTTTTTCTTTTTTTTAACCGACCTTGCTTGGGTGGTTACCCCCCCCCCCCCTCTCTTTCTCTCTCTTTTGTTCCAAGCCTAAATTTCCACAAAAATCAACCCGAGATTGTGAGTGCTTAGGAAAAAATAGGAAAAAATTTTAAGAGGGGAAATAATTTGTTAAAAAAAAAAAGAAAAAAAAAAAAAAAAAAAAAAAGGGCTTCGCACTCGACAGCCCCCTAGGTAGGTTTGGTTTTTATGTGCTGTAGACCAGAACCCCGTTTGGGCAATTTCGAGCCTAGTTGTTTCCCCTTTTGTATGGTTAATGTTTCCCGGGAAGGAAAAAAGAGAGCGAAGCGGATAATGTAAGTTTGTGTTTTCCCTTTGATTTTCCGCTAACTTCTCGTGCGCCAAAAAAAAAAAAAAAAGGTATTGAAAGTTTCTATCTTGTTGTTGAGCGTCATGAATGAGAAGCAAGAGAAATTGAAGATGGGCCCGAAGTTTTGCTGAAAACGTGCTGTGATGTTCGAAATGGGGAAATTGCGGGAACGCTCTATTGGCCGTAAATCAGTTTACATTAGATTAGAAGGCTTTCGCAGCCTGCCTAACACTTTTTTGGAACGTTCAGAGTTTTTGAAAGCCAGAAAACCAACTAAAGTGTGACGTGGGTATGAATCATTGCTGGCACCAAGTGTCACTGCACATTTGTCAGTGAAATGAAATAATCCCGCCGTGGAAATTGGCATCGCTGTCATTTGGGGGGGGGTGGGAGGAGGGTCAATTAAAACCTTTTCAAAAAGGCACTCTTCGTTAAAAAAATAAAAAATGGAAAAAAAACTCACAATAAAAGAAAGAGAAGAAAAAATTTTATTTCTTTCTTTCATTTATTGTGAGTTTTTTTTTATTTTTTATTTTTTTAAAAGAAGAGGCTTCTTTAAGTTTTCATCTTGTCATCAGTCAATTCCATTGTTGCTTAGTTAGACTATGACTAGAAAATTGAATCAAGGGACTGCATGAGTGCAGCATGTATTAAAAAAATGGTATTTTCAAATTGTTTACTGCGTTGTTTTTTTCTATGATGTTTGATAGTCGAGCTATTTTTTTTTAAAAACGAAAAAACTTGACATGATACAAAACATCATTTAAACCCAGACTTGCTAGAATAAAAATGACCAATAAAGAGCAAGAAGAATGTTGGGGGACAATTTTAGTACAGGATTAACGAAGAAAGGATAAAAGGAGTAAAAAATTCCCAAGTTAAAGTGGTGCAGGAAAAGTGTGCATGCTTGAAGAGTTGATGATGATGATGATGTAAGATGATGATGATGATCTTATTTCCAGGGAAAAGATAAGCAAACACTGCTTTTTCATCCGGCCTTGCTCGTAAGGCATTAAGTTGACTAGCGCCCTGAGCCTTACAAAACTTTTTAACAAACACCAATCTTCAAAAAACATTTTTTTTTCCTCCTTTTCGCCGGCGACCCCACCCTGAAGGAAAAAAAATCAATGTTGATTTGGACCTCGAAGGAAGAAGAAGAAAAAGAACATTAAAAAGTTCACATTAACAGTTAAGGCGTAGATGACTTTATAAGGAAAAAAGGAAAGGGATTTAAACAACAAACAAGAATAAAGAAATTGATTACAAAGAAGAAAGAAACGGCACACACAGATCAATATGGGAAAAAGCGATCCTCCTATCGAAGGGAGGAGAGAGAGGAGAGAGTTACATTCCTTTTGTAAAAAATTAGCATACAACAAAAATAAGGATGATAATTAGACAATTACAATGCATCATAAAAATCAACCCTTTGTACTTTTACATTTTTATGATGTGGTTATAAGGGAAAACGAGAACGAACAATCAGAGAGAGAGAGAGAGAGAGAGAGGAAAACAGATCATGGTGTTGTGTGTGTGTGTGTGTGTGTGTAAAAAAAAAACACCCCAAAACATCCACTGAAGGTGTCATTTGTATACAAAAGTATAACTGTGTCTACAGACTGTGTGGCCCCATGGCGTTCCCAGATCACCTGGTTATAAAGTCAGAGGTGAAGATTTAAAACGATGTCGCTGAAGAACCAGAACACCATTTAGGTCAGTGCCACCAAATTTTCCTTTCCCGTGGATCATGTGGAAGTTTCCCATACATGCCCTGTTTAATTAATGACAGGATATCGAGCACACAGTGCAGAAGATTTCCAGGTATTTACCTTCACCCCCAAACCCCCCTCTTCAGGTCTATGGCTGACTCCAGGTCCTAGAGGAAAGAAAAATGGTATTAAGCAATTCACACACTTTCCATGTCCACCATCCCAAGCTTGAAATTTTTCATTGTTATCCATCTCCATCATACTCAGCATTGTATAATGCTGCTGTTGGTTTAGTAGTAGATCTGTTTCAAAATCCATTTTCTTTTTCTTTTTTTTCTTTTTTTTATGAACATGATCCCGTCACCAGAATGTTGTTTTCCAGCTTCACGTTCCATGTCTGACTTCAGGGTTTGGTGGTGTTAGCTATTTTCTTGATTGTACATTGTGTTTACATTGCAGATTTAGTACAATAGTTTTCTAACTAGACTGTGTGTTCCTACTTGTACATTGTTAAGGTTGATTGTTACCATGTCTGTCTTCAGACTTCCAGTGTGTACTTCACCCTATCGGGCTGGAAATCAGCAAGGGGGGAAAAATTTTTGGTCCCAGATTCTTTTAAATTTTCAATGAAAAAAAAATTTGGGATGGGTTATTTTGATCAGCTTGGCCTTTGAAATTGCAACACCAAATTTTTTGTAGCAGCAAATACCGGGTCTCTGGGTGCCTTTCCCCCAAAGGGAACAGTTTAAACTTTATTTTAAACTTTTTTTCTATTGAGGAAGTCAATATCAGGGAGAGGGTTTTGTAAAAAACTTTTTGATGTAGGGGAACAAATGTTTTCCCTTTGGGGGGAAGCCCTTTGGTCAATTTGGTTCATCTTTTGTCACCTTGTGCTTTTGAATTTGAAAAACCAAACCCTGCAGGGTTTGTAAATTGAAGACCTTTTTTTTAAGAAAAAAATTTCCCAAAGTAAAAAAAAAAAAAGCCAAGATTTTAGTTTTTGGGCGGGAAAATCCTTTTGGGAAAATTTTGAGAAAAGTCTCAGTTGTTGGTACAGCATATCAATTATGAAAAACCCGACTTTTTTGTTGATTTTCTAATAAACAAAAGAGGTCAAAAATTGATATTTAAAAAAAATTTATTGTCAAAACCCGTTGTACCCGTTTTCCCTTTTGTAACTTTCCCCTTAAAAAAGAGGCAAGTACCTTTTAAAATTTTTTTTGGGTTCCCAGTTTACGTTTTGTTTTATTATTTTTTTGGGCCTTCATTTTTTATTTAGAATACAGAAAAAACCCAAAAATGAAAAAAAGGCAACAAGGGCCCTTGACTGAAAATAGATTTTAGAAACTATTTTTTTTCATTTTTGCAGGGAAAATTCTGTAACAAGAGCCATATTTTGGGACTTTTATTTTAGATTTGTTTAAATTTTTTAAAATTTTGTATTTTGCCCCTTTTAAATTTTTTCATAGATTGTTAAATTTAAAAACTTGCAGATTTGATTCATATTTAAACAAAAAGACAAAAATCTACATTCCATTCCATTTGTGTTTGCCGGGGTTTTAAAACAGTTAAGGGAAAACAAAATGGTTTGCATTTGACAAAGGGGTTTTTTTGCCTTTAAAATAAAAAGCTTTTTTGTTTTGTTTATGCAAAAAAAGGGAAAAGGTTGTTGGATACTTATTTTTAAACCCCTTTAGCATAATTTTCCATTTCATGTGATATATTTTCTGTTTTTTGAATAAGGATCTTTATAGCTTTTATGTTTTTAAACGAAAATTTGTTTTTTACCTAATTATCTAAAAAACATAAAAAGGGCATAGCGGAGCCACCACACACACACACACACACACCCCAACACACAAAAACACACAAAACACACAAAACACAACAAAAATCCTCATCCCCTTAGCTCTACCCCACACACACACACACACACACAAAAACCCCCACACACACACCCCACACACACACACAAAATTGCCCACACCTTTTAACTCAAACTTGTTTTTGTGGAAAGCTTTTCCCTGTTCTACTGTCCCAAAATTTTTGGGTAAACTTTGATTTTTAGAGGGGGTTAAACCCGGGCACTTTGCGTGGGGGTTATGACGAGGGGGGGGGGTTTTAGAAGGGAAAGGTATCATGTGTTTGTGTTGGAGGAAAGTGGAAGCTCGGGGCGGGGGGACGGGGGGGGGAAAAGAGAAAATAAAAGAAAGTGTGTTTTGTGTCTGAGTTACATATAAAAGGTTTTGGGCCCTTTGTCATTGGGGAAGTGTTTTTTACGGGTTTTCAGACCCCCAAAAATTTAATGGCAACTCAAAAATACTGTTTTAATTTTTTAAAAAAATTTTATCATTTCATTTTCATTGTATTACCTTGTTTTCCCAATCATCACATCCACCCGTCATCATCCACCATCATATCATTGGGGGTTTGTTTTTTTTTTGTTTGAGTTTTTTTGTGGTTTCTTTTTTGGGGGGGTCTTCTTCCACTTTTTTTTAAACCCTTTTTTTTGGGGCCAGAATTATATTTTCACGCTTGGGTTGGACCACCCCCACTCAAATGTTCAAAAACAAAATTTGGGGTTTTCCAAAAGGGGAAACATCCTGATTTCTGCCCTCTTTAGCTTAAAAATAAAACATTGTTTATTCAGTTCAGCAAATTCAAAAGGGCCCTTTTTTGGGTAAGTTTTTGGCCTCTTGTAGCGGGAAAGGGTTTGTACCCAAGTGTTAGGGGCAGGCTCAAGTTTTTTGGAGGATAAGATCATGTTGTAGAAGAAAAGGGTTTTAAAATTTTTCTTCAGCTACTAAGACCCATGCATTTCACTTTCATAACTTTTGTCATTTCTCTGCGGGACCCTAAAAATCCAAATGGAAAAATTTCATTCCACTTTTAAAAAAGGGCCAAATTTCGGGGAGTTTTTTTTTTTTTAATCAAAAGCACAGTTTTCTTAGTTTACATTATTAAACATTTGAAAACTTTTTGCAAAAACTCTAAACCCCATTCTGCGGTCAATAGCGCACACGGACGGGGGCACAAAGAAAAAAACTTCTGCCCCTCTACTTTCCCTTGTCCTTTCCAAAACTGGACTAGGGCTATTTTTTCCCCGGGCTCTGGGGAGACCCTGTTACCTGAAATTTTTGGATCCTGTTCTACTTTAAGGGAGCTTGGCCCCTCTGTTTTGGGAGTTTCCCGCACCAGCAAGCTCATAAAAGGGACCTTGCCCCGGGGTGTTGCCCCGGATGTTTTTTTTTGAGTTTTGTGTTTAAAAAGGGAATGTTTTAAAAAAAAAATTTGTTTTAAAAACTTGAGTATGACAGACTTTTTTTAGGGTCTTTTGATGTTTTGGGAAAAAAATGGTTTTAAAATTTTTTAACTTTGCATTTTAATTGTCACTTTTTTCTGTTTTATAGGGTTTTTTTCACCCCTGATAGGGCTTTTGTGGTTGGAGGGCTTAAAACCCAACATGATTTATTTTTTGGGTTTTCTCTTTCTTTACACAAATTAAATTTTGAAGACCCTGAAACATCCATATTTTTTCTAGTTTGTGCTTTTTTCCCCCCCTTTGGGTTTTTCCCCCTTTTTTTACAATGAAACAAGTAAATTTTGGGTTTTTGGTTGTTTGGGCCAAGGGATTTTAAATGTTTTATATTTCCCCTGTTTTTGGATTCGGAATAGTACAGTTTATTACATTCCCCCAAAAGCCCAATCAGTTCTTGCCTTTTTCCCCGCCTCCACCTTGTTTGGGTCTGAAATGAATTTTAAGATCCACAGCCAAAACCATTTCATGAAACCCCCTTGTCAAAAACCCAAATCACTCCCTTTCGTCGTCAAGTCTGAAGGAGGGAAACAGACAGATTAGGGAAAAAGGGTTTTTAAAAAGCGGAACCATTTTTGGTGAAGAGGGCCCTCCTTCCCAGTTCCGGGATAGCAGACAACCGGGAAAGGGGAAGGCGGAATCGTTTTTCAATTTTGCATTTGTTTTAAAGGGCCCCTCTGTTGGCGATTCTTTTGCAGAAAATTTTAACCCCATAAAAAAACCCTTGCAATGAACATAAAGGTGTAAAAGGATGGGTACCGCGGGTTTTTATCAGCATACTGTAATACAAAATACCCCAAAAAAACTATAAATTAAAACCTTTTTGGGGATTATGCCCTAAACCACCCAACTTATGGGCCCATGATGCCCAATCAGCTAAAACCAGTGATATCAAACATCATCATGATGTATCAAGAAAACCAGTGAAAAAAATAAAACATCATCAGGATGTCATAAAGGGACTAAACCCCGTGTTCAAACATCATCATGGGGTCACCCAAGACTGAACCAGTGTTTATCAAACATCACAGTGAGGGCCCCAAAACTGAACCAGGGGATATAAAAAACCCCAAATTTCCACTGTGATTTCATCAAACTAAACCCTGCCCACATAAAAAATTCAGCTGGGGATGTCACCCAAGACTAAACCTGCACATAAAACAAAAACCAGTGAGGGTCATCAAGACTAAACCCTGCAAAACCAAAACATCAGCTTGATGTCAAGATGAACCGTCAAAATCAAAATCAGTGGATTCATCAAGACGAACCATCACAAAAAACCCTCACAATTCATAAAGGACGGAACCATCACATAAAACCCTCAGCTGTGATGTCATCAAAATGAGGCTGTCACACCCAACCCCTATATTTATTTTGGGGACAGAAGCCCAAAAAACGCCCAGGGGTGTGGGGGCCCATTTATCCCATAAAATCTGAATCCATGAAAGAAGATGGGGACGGGAGAAAGACAAGAAACTGTTTAACAGGTTTGTACTATCTCCTTTTCATAAAACCCCTTATTTTGCCCCATTTTGTTAAAAATTTTTGAATTGGAAAGGGTTGATTTTTAGTTTTAAAATGGAGTATCCTTTAATTAAAGCCCCCCAAACAAAAAACAAAATCCCGGAAAATAAAAAAATGAAAGTATCCCCCCTCCCCCCCCTCGTTGTTTCCCTACCCCCTTCCCCCCCCCTTTTTCCCCCTACCATCCCCCCCCTTTTCCCAAAATGCGGGAAATTTTAAAATTTGGGGCTCGATTTGCCCTTTTTTTTTAAAACTTTTTAAACCAGAAGAAATAAGGGGGTTTTCCCGGCATTTTCAACTTCTTGGGGCCTTTTTTCCGAAAGTGAAATTCTGTAGGGGTAAAAATTTAGGAACAGGGCCCTTTCTTTAAAAAAGAAAAAAGAGTGGTCACAGCCAGGGAGGCCCAAAATTTGGAAAAAAATGTAGGGGAAGGGGCTGAATGAAACTGACGGGATAGCGGGGGGAAATAACCTGTTTCCCCCAAAGTGAGCGTGGCTGACGCATATGCCTGTACTTTTCATTAAAAAACAAATAAATGCAAAAATATCCTTTTTGCCCAAAGTACGGGGCGCCCACATATGCCGTACTGTTCTTTAAAAAAAACAATCACCGGCAGAGTGTTTTCACAAAAAAGAAAAATCTGAAGCCATCTTGATTACCCAAAGGAATGATGAAAAAAAAAGACGGATTAAAAGGGGGGAACTAGGGCAGTTGGTGTGTGTGTGGGGGGAAGGGCCCAAAAAGAAAAAAAGAAACCCTTTGATTTTGAAAAGATAAAAATAATGTTGTTTATTATGATCCTTATGTGTTTTTGGTTTACACAGAAACTAAATGCATCACCAATATTTGGACCTAAAAAATTTGGGAAAACTAAGCCATTTTGTTCATATTTTTACAGAAGTCCTTTGCCTCCCCCCCCACCCCCCTCCCCCCAAAATCGCCTTCCCTCCCTTTTTGTGTGACAAGATAAAGGGAAAACTTTTGTCACTGTGCCCTGTAGGTCAGACACTTTAGTTTGGGCCTTTTAATTTTTCCCTGGGGCTCGTCAAATAAGCTAAAGCTTTTCTATGCATTTTCCCTGAGTGAATTTTATTTTTGTCCGTTTGAAAGGAAAAAATTTGGGGGTCCTTTTGGCCCTGAAAAAAGTGGGCTGCGGGAAAATTTGTTTTTTTCTTTTCTTTTGAGGGCCCAGAAGGGGTTTAAAAAAAAAAGGGAAATCATCTCTGCTGAGGGGGGGGATGGGGAAAGGGGGGAAAAAGGGGAGCCCCCTCTTTGCCTCCTTTCCCCTTCCCCCCTCCCCTCCCTTTTCCTGCCCGGCCCCCCATCCCGCCCCCCCCCCCCCCCCCCCCCTTTCCCCTTTCCCCTTCACCAAACCCCTTTTCCCCCCCGGGGTTTTAAATTTTAACACGGGTTTTGAGGGGAAAAACAACAAAATCAGCATTTTAAAACCCCTTTGTCAGTTTTACTGAATTTTCCTTAAAGTTTTACCCTTTCACATCATGCAGTAAAAGTACTGGCTCACTTTTTTTTTCCTTTTTTTTTTGGGTTTTCCCCTGTGTTTTTGGGGAAAGGTGCCTGAAAAAAAGGATGGGAGTGATGTTTATGATGTTTTCAGTTTTTTTGAGGGATTTGATGTAATATGATTATGACACTGAAAAGGAAGAAATATTTCTGTTAAAAAACAGGAAGATGACAAACCTGTGTTTTTTCCACTTGTAAAGGCATCGGGGTCACCCTCAAAAACCAGGGGTTTGTGGGTGTCATCCCAACGGGTGCCCCAAAAATGGGAAAAGGGGGAAGGTAAAACCCCAAAAGGGAAAAAAACTTTTTTCACTTGTGACGTGTGCAGTAGATCTTTTACAAAGGCTGGTAATCTGAGGACACACAATGATCCCCATAAAGGGGAAAAAACCCCCTTTTCATGTAAGGGTTTTCAGTAAAACTTTTAACAGGCTTGTAATCTGGGAAAACACCCAAATTCCTAGGTAGAAAAATTTTTTATTTCTGTGTGGGAAAGATTTTTCCTTTCAGGGCATTTAGAGACACCAATTTTCCATACTGGTTTAGAAATTATTTGTTTTGGGTGTGTGCAGTAAGATTTTTCAAAGGGGAGGTTCCCGAGAACCAAAATGACCCTAGGGGGAAAAAAATTTTCTTTTGGGTGGTGCCCGTAAGAAATTTCACGGGGTGGTTTTGAAGCCCCCAAGTGAACCCCCCTTGGGGAGAAATTATTTTCCCGTGAGGGGTGCATAAAGTTTTACCTTGGCAGTATTGAAAAAACACAAGGGTGATCCCATACTGGTAGAAAAATTTTTTTTAGGGGATGTGTGCAGTAAGGTTTTTTCCCAGGGGGTCTTTTTTGAAAGGGGCACCCAAGGGTACCCTACTGGTTGGGGAAAACCTTTTTATTGATGTGTCCTTTAATTTTCCTTGCAAGGGGCATCTAAGAACACAAGATTTTCCATACTGGTGAGAAATTAAATTTATGTGTGTTGCAGTAAGAGTTTTTTAACCCCCGGCAAGTTCTTTTAAACACACAAGAAATTTCCTACTGGGGGAAAATTTTTTTGGGTGTGTGCCCTAAGATTTTACACGGGCAAACTTTAAGAACCCCCAAAATGAAACCCTACTGGTGGGAAATTATTTTTATGTGAATTTTGGGGCGTAAGAGTTTTTCAGGGGAATCTTGAAAAAAAACCCCCAAAATGTCCCTACTGGTGAGAAAAATTTTTTTATGTGATGTTGCATTAAAAGGGGTTTAAACAGGCAAGGGTTTTTGAAACACACAAGGGGTTTTCCGATGGTGAGAAATTTTTTTCATGTGATGTGTGCCCTAAAATTTTACACGGGAAATTCTGAAGAACACAAGGATCCCCTAAAGGGGAGAAAATTTTTTTCAAAGGGTTTTTGGGGCCCGTAAAAGTTTTTCCCCGGGGAAGGGTTTTGAAGACCCCCCAAGATGATCCATTGGTGAAAATTATTTTATGTGATTGTGCAAAAAGATTTTAACAGGGAAGGGCTCTGGCCAAAAAAAATGAAACCTCTGGTGAAAATTTTTTCAAGTGATGTGTGCAAAAAGGTTTTAACGGAGTCTCTAAAAGAACCAAATGAAACCCAACTGGGGAAAAAATTATTTTCATGTGTGTTCGTAAAAAATTTTTCAACGGAGGGGCCTAAAAAAACCAAAATCCATACTGGGAAAAAAAATTTTTAGTTTTTGTGTGCCAAAAAGACTTTACACAAACCCCGTTGTTGAAAAACAAAATGAATCCAATGGAAAAATTTGCTGGATTGTCATGGGCCTTTTAAAATTTCCAAAATACAGGGGAAAAAATTTTTTTGGCCATTAAATTTAACTTCCCGGGGGTCCTTTTTCCCTGGTTTAGGGGGTTACACCCCCTTTTTTTGTTAAGGTTTAAAAAACGAAAAAATTTTCCATTTTTTTTTTAAAAAAAAAAACATTTCCACTTTTGTCAATTTAAATTTTACAAAAATCGTTCTTTGTTTAAAAAAAAAAAAAAACAATCCAAAAAGGGTTTGCTAAAAGACAAGTCAATGGCAAATTTTAAAACCTTTTTGCAAATAGCTGAAAAATTGATTTTGGCGGGGTTTGGTTCCTTTAAATTCTTGCCAGTTGACTTTTGGGTTTTCCTGGGGTCCCTTTTTTGTCCCTCCCGGGAATTTTTTTGGGAAAGGTTTAAAAAACAAATTTTTTTGGGAAAAAATTTTGTATTTTTGGATTCCAAAAATTTAATATTAAAAAAAAACAAAATTCCTATTTTGTCCAAAATTAATATTTTTAAAAACTTGTTAACTTTTTTTTAATCGTAAAAAAAAAAACATGACCCTTCTGCCCAAAAACCTTTGGGACAAGGCTTAAATGGCAAGGGTTTAAAGGGCCCCCCCAGCCCCAAAACCCAAAAAACACCCCCAAATAAAACCCTTAATTTTTTTTGCAATTTTGAAATATATAAATTTTGTAAATTGTGAATGGATATATAAAGTAAGTTTTAAAAATTACTTGAAAAGGAAAAGGGTTATCCCAAGGGGAAAACATGTTTCTTTTTGAAGCCGGCATAACCAATTTTAACAGGCCCCCTCTGGAACAAAAAAGATGCCTTTACAATTGGGGTAAGGCACCGGGGGCCCCCTTCCAAAACCCCAAAACTTTTTTCTCCCAAAAACAGAAAAAAGAATTTATCCCTCTGGGCCAAAAAATTTTGTTCCCCTTTTCTTTAAAGCAGTTCCCCGGGCCCCCCCGCCCCCACACCCCACCCCCCCTCCCCCCCCCCCCCCCCCCTTCCCCCCCAAAAACCCCCCCCCCCCCCCCCCCCCCGGGGGCCGGGTTTTTTTGGCCCCCCCCCCCCCCCCGTGGTGTTTTTTGTGTGTGTCTGGTTTGTCTATGTGTGGGGAGTGCAACCAAACCCCACAACAATATGTTAATCTGGGGAAATAAATGGGTTTTAGTCATGTTGAGTGCGAGTGTATACCAGGGCTTCTGCTTTGGGGGGAAACCCTTTTTGGGTTTCCCGGGACCCCCCTTTCCCCAGATTTTTTTAAGGGGTCCCAGGCTAACATCCCACACCCCAATTAAAAAACAAAAAAATAAACTTTTTTTTTTTTTTAAAAAATTTATCCCTGCACCCCACTGAAAATTGGGCACGGGCACATGTACAAAAAAAAACAATAAAATAAACATAAAAAATTGTATCCCCAAAAAAAATGGGGTTTTTTTTATCTTCTCATCTTCTCCTCGCTACGCTTTTTTGCTTTTTCGAGTTGGGTTTTGTTAACCCACGCTTTGAGGGGATGTTGGGGAAAAAAAGGCTTTGTGGAAATGCCTCTTCTTTCCGGGGGGAAAAATGAAAACTCATCGTGACATCACAGGCTCAAAGTAGGAAAAAATTTGGTTTAACTGAAAACGAGGGGTGTGGGCCCCAGCGTTAAGCTTAGTCAGTTTACCTCCCGCAGCCCACCCAAAAATGACCGACTTTTTTTTGTTAGGAGTGCCCCACTTGGCGGGGGTTTCTGTTTTTAACTTGAAAAAGGGGTGGTTTTGTCCCAAGGGGTAGCCGACCTAAAGTTTACGGGCCCCCCAATTACGATGTTTTAAGGGGTCTTTTTCACTTATGTCCGAACTTAACCAAATTTTAAGGGGGCCCCCGGGGAAACCCCTTTCCCGGACACCCAGTGCGTCCCGTAGAGTTTTAAAGCGTACTGTAGCAAAATTTTTTTTTGTTTTCAGAAGCCCTGGTAACCCCCATGTTTGCAACTTTGGGAATATTCCCCAGGAAAATTTGGCCTTTAAAAAATTTTCATTAAAAATGCTCATACTTGAAAATGGTTTTTTGGGGTTTAGATTTAACCCGCTGATGTACTGGGTCCTGACTCATACTGAAGGGAAAAGGGTGTGTGTTGTGTGTGGTTTTGGGGGGGTTGTTGTGTGTGTGGGGTGTGTGTGTGGTTTTTAAGCACACACATGTAACAAAGACTAAAAAATAGGAATCCCGGTGACCAACAGTTGTTTTAAAATTTACATATTTTGGGTTTAAAAATTTTGGGAAAAATTGCACTTTTAAAGCCCTTAACTGTAATCTTCACAACATCTTTTTGGGGTTGGGTGGACCCCAAAATAATGAAAACCTGATGGTTTTTGATTTTTTTAAATTTGGGTTTAAAATTTTTTTATTTGTTAAAAACCTTTTGCATGTAAACGGAAATTTTTGTATACATCTAAGGTTTAAAAAATAAGCATTTTTCCCTCATTTGAACCATCTCCTTTTTTTATATGTCCAAACGGAAAAACCCCCTGTTAAAACCCTTTTAGAATTTAAAAAAGGGGGCAATTGTTAAAGTGTCTTGGCATAGCAGTGGCCCATTAGGAAATAAACTCTTTGGGCCCTGTTTTTTGTGTCTCCCCCTTTTGGGCCCCTTTCCCAAAGGCATTTCCCCCCTGATGCTCATTTCTCGCTCCCCATCCACAGACGGCCCCCGGGTCGTCCCGGTTTCCCCCCCCCCCCCCCCCCCCCCTTCTCTCTCTCCCCCCCTAGGCCTCCCCCCCCTCCACAGAGGCCGGGTGTCCCGTTCCCCCCCCAACCCCCCCCCCTTTCCCCCCAGTGCTCTCCCCAAACCCCAACGGCCTGGGGGGCTTTCCCGTTTTTCCCCCCCCCCCCCCCCCCCTCTTTCCCCCCGTGGCTCTCCCCATCCACACCCGTTGCCACCCCCGCAAATGGCATTCCGCAGGGGGAGGGGCCCCGTGTCAAGTTTTCATAGGCGTCCACCAGAGGAAAACACCCGTCACCCTTTTGGGGGGTTAAATGTTGGGGCCCCCCTTTTTATCCCAAAATATGCCCCGGGCAACCCCCTTCCCAAGTCCCTAACAAAAAACAAAATCCCTTTGCATGGAGCCAGGGGGGAGATGATCACCCTTTTGGGGGGGCCAACATGTTTTTTCCAAATGATGGTCCCCCTGAACCCCTTAGATTTCCCCCCCCCCGGGCACCAAGGGCTGACCCCGTGTTAGACCTGGAGAGGAAATCCCCTGTGTAACATGGAGAGGAAATCACTGTGTAGACATGGAGGGAAATCACGTGTAGGGCATGGGGGAGGAAATCACTGTGTAGACCTGGAAAAGGAAATCCAAAAGTGAACATGGAGAGGAAATAAAAATTGAGGTTGTCATTGAGAGTGGGGGAAAGGGGAAAGAATTTAGACTTTTAAAAGCTGATTCATCGACTGAAGATGATGAAGTTCTGCTCCCTTCTGGTCTGAACTGCAAAGGCAGGACTGTCTATGTTTACTTTCATAATGTATCATGTAAACCCAAACCCGGGGTGAGAAAACAGGCACCTGCAAAGTTGGGTTGGGAAATTTTAACAACATCACATGGGCCACCATTTTGATATAGGGAAAATTGACCCGAAACCCTTCCCAAATCCCTCCCAGTTTAACCTATAGCAACCAACTGTCGCAAAGGCCCAATCGTGAAGAGAAAATCCCCCCAAAAAAAAGTAAATGGCTCTGAAGGGGAAACGAACCTACAAAAACCCCCCCAGCCCGGGAAACTGTGGGTATTAACCCTAGCGCTAGATTTGCTGGGAGGAAAAGCAAGTCTTTACAATCTGCATCCCTCAGGGGCTGATGGCCCCCTTGCTCCTGCCTTACCGGGAACTACAGGTTTTTTCCCTAATACGGGGCCCGTTTCCAGAGGATTGGGGTGTCGGGAAACATATCGGGGGTTTTTTGAAAGGGGAAAAGAAACAAGGGGAAAAACTACAGGCCAGTTTTTCCTTTAAATTCAGTGGCCCGCAAATCCCCGGGAACCCTATTTATCTGTCATCACCTTCGGGGGTCATATGGGAGGCACAACTAGACAGACAGGGGAAAACCCCGCTTCAGACCCCGGGTACTCCTGTGAACGCACTGTCACCCCAATGCAAAGACTTTTCGAGTCCTTTCGATCCAGGAAAGGGAAAAAGAAGTGGTGGGGGGAAATGGGGCTTTTTAGTAAAAACCTTGAAAACCCGGACCTCAAAAACAAGTAAATTTCCCCAAACTTGATCATTATGGGTACAAGGACTTTTCTTAAAACCCCCTTTTTAATCAGTTTCTTTGACTGCAAACTTTCCCCTAGATTTCGATTCTTTTTTCGGTTTCAGCCTAAAAAAGGGTATTTTGTGATTATTAACTTATGGGGGAAAGTATGTGAACCCCTAGGAAAAGAAATTTTCCCGGGCAAATTTCAGAAAGGGGATCACTTCACCCTTTTAACCTATTTTTTTCTGTCTTAAAAAGATAAAAGGTCGTTCAAGTTTACCAAATTTTCCCCCAGACACTGGCATTTTTTGATGACAATCAAGGGTTTTCAATTGGGAACTTCGCCCAAACACCATGCCCGATGCAGGGGTGTTAGTGTAAGATGAAAAAGAGGCCTACCTGACCCTGAAACCCTCGCTGTCTTGCAGTAAAAGGTCCCAATGGTTGGGCCCACCCAAAGTCTACAAAAATTTTCAAAGGGCCACCCCAATAAATATTTAAAAGAGGGTCAGGGCGCCCTTTGCCCCCCTTGTTTTTTTTTTTGTATACCTGTTTCTTTCATCGGTAGCAGTCTTAAAAAAACAAAGAGGAACAAACAAAACGAAAAAAAAAAAGTGGTGTAGCAGTGTCAGGTAACGAGTGAGCCGGCCCAGTGGGTTCCTGAAACTGATGCACCCCTGCCGTGCCGTGTGTCGCGGGCCGCCATTTTGTTCTGAAACGCTGCCAGTGGAACATTGTATTCCGGGTCGCTTTGCACTTCACCGTCTTCTTCAACACTACTACCTACTTCTTTATCACTTTCATCTCCATTTTTCTTTCAAATGTCTCCACTTCTACAGTAATTTCATCTAACTCCTCTTGCGAGTGGTCGACCATCTCGTCGTCGTTTGTAGCAGACGCGAAAGCCGCCATTGTGAAAGTCGGTCAGTTTCCATTCACAAAGTTACTCGCTGCGTTCGGTGCCTATTTTCAATGAACACACACGGTTCCATCACCCCAAAATAGTGCCAACACATGATTGGGCCATGCTGAGTCTTCCTAGTTTACTGTCTGCGACTGTGTGTGTCTACAAAACGTGATCACTGCGTGAATGGAAAATTCCACAGAGAGGTCCCGGTACGTCCCAGTACGGGAAAGAACAGGCGCTCGACGTTCAGTCCCGGATTTCTCCCGTTGCGAGTATAAGGGGGTTTTAAACGGCTCACTGACTTCTTGACGAAAAGGAGGATGTGAGTGGTCCTCACCTGGAGGGAGAGCGAGGTAGGTTTTTGAATCCGGGGGTCACTCAGGGAACAGTGCTGGGGCCACGACATCTTCCTGTGCCACATCAATGACCTACCGGAAGCAGTGAAGTCAAAAGTATGACTTTTGGCTGACGACTGCCTAGTGTAGGGCAACATCAACACCTTTCAGGACCACATCACCCTGCAGGAAGACCTGAGACACCTTGAGGACTGGGCCAAGAGATGGGGGATGCGCTTCAACGCACAGAAATGTTACATCCCTGTCCTCCCGGAGCAAGTCTGCCTACATGTACAGCTTCAATGGAGTCTTCCTGAACAAGTCCAGCAAAACCGTACTTAGGATTTGCTCATCTCAGATGACCTAAAATGGGGACAACATATTGCCAATATTGCTCGTAAAGCCCGATCAGCAGTGGGCTTCCTACGCCAGAATCTCAGGAATTGCCCAAAGGAGTGAAAGGCGCCTAGCATACATCGCACTGGTGAGATCCAGACTGGAGTATGCAGCTACAGTGTGGGACCCATATTATCAACAGGACATCGAGAAGTTGGAGAGGGTACAGAGACAGGCAGCACGCTTCATCACAAAGGACTATAGGTCCAGGGAACCAGGTTGCATAAGCCGAATGCTGCGGGGATTTGAATCTCCCCCCCCCCCCCCCCCCCCCCCTCCCCTCCCCTGTGGCTGATCGTCGCAGACAGGCACGACTAGGCCTCCTGTTCAAGATAGCAGGAAACCTCATCCCGCCATCCCCCCCCCCCCCCCCCCCTCCCAAATTTCCTGCCCCCTGTGAGTGCTGGCCGCAGACGAACACGACCCCCCCAAGTACGAGGACTTCGAAGTCTCCAATATCATCGAGCACGTGTGGTCAGAAACACTTGAGGCTTCCAACTACCTGTCTGTAATACAAGACAGTACACTCGCTCCTTCTTCATGCGGACAGTGATGGACTGGAATCATCTAGAGGAGGAAAATCATCAGTGCAGGCTCTGCCAGTGCCTTTACATCAGCACTTGCCATATCATCATCGCCTGCCTACTAACATCTTTTGAAAGTAGTAGAGTTTTTAGCCAGCTTTTTTAGACCTGTAGATACCTGTTGTGGCTACTCACTGAGACTTTAAACCAAATGGAAGATTGTTAGGACAAAGTGGTGGCTTTTTAAACTATGTTTTGCGCTCCCCCTGTTCCGTCATGTTTATAGCCATTGATTGGCTCCTGCGACGTAACTATCCACATCCAGATCCAGAAGAGGAATAAATACAGTAAGAAAAACATAGTACTGTAAAGCCTGCATAAACTATCAGCAGTGGGTGAAGAGGAATAAATACAGTAAGAACACATAGTACTGTAAAGCCTACATAAACTAATACATACAGTAAAAACACATAGTACTGTAAACCCTGCATAAACTATCAGCAGGGGGTGAAGAGAATACATACAGTAAGAACACATAGTACTGTAAAGCGTACATAAACTAATACATACAGTAAGAAAACATAGTACTGTAAAGCCTACATAAACTGTCAGTAGTGGGTGAAGAGGATACATACAGTAAGAACACAGTACTGTAAAGCCTACATGAACTAATACATACACTAAGAACACATAGTACTGTATGTCAACCTCGGGGTATGTCAGTGGAGGAAGGACTAGCGCACAGCCCAAACACACTCACAGCTTGCTTACAATCTCATTCATATATCATGCATTCGTCACATCAAACCACTAGTAAAGTCTATAACTTTACTACACATAATCATGGAAACAAACATCAATGCACATAGAGTCAAACAGAATAAAACGTTCTCTTTTCCTTGAACTTCAAAAACCCATTTATCTAAATCATCAGAACTAACCCGGGTATAAAAAGATTTTCTACTTTACCTGGCCAGGTGGTTTTAAACTATTCACAAATCACTGTCTTTTCTTTTTTTTTTTTTTTTTTTTTCTTTGTTTCTTTTCACCGTCACTTTCACAAGCACCACACAACTGCTGGCACTGGCCCAGGTTGGACCGCCGGCACTGGTCAGGTTAGACTGCTGGCACTGGTGTTGGCCTGTGGTTCTGCTTGACGAAGTGACGCTGCCAGGTATGAGGTCGAACCCCGGTTCAGATTGAACAGTGACTACCAGACATCGATCTGTTCTCCTTTCTTTTTTCCCTGCATTAACGCATTGCACTCTCTCTCTCTCTTCTAGTCTGCTCTATCAAATGGACATGGTTGCTTTTCTTTTCTTTTCCTTTTCTTTTTTTTTTTCTTCATCAGTTAGCAACTCTCTCTCCCCACATCTCTCCTTAGTCCTTCCTCTGCAGACTCTCCCTAGTGCTAATGCTTCAATTCGGTTCTCTTCACCCCTCCTCTCATCTCTCTGCTTTTCTCTCCTGCAGAGCCTACTCTCCGAACCTCTCTCTCTCTTCGTCTCCCCGTCTCTCCCCCCTGTCTCTCTGCTAGCTTTCTTTATTCTCATCCCATCTGTCAAAGGGTGAGTACCATTGGTCAGTATTTTTTCCCGCCTTATACTGAGGTCACCTCCCCTCTCATTCCATTGGCCATGCGACCCGTCAAAGTCACATCTACCCGCCTTGCTCTCTGTGGTGGTCAATGGGTCATTTAATTAATTAGCTTGATTTCACCCCCCACCACACAATACCTTTCCCCTTCCTACTTTAACCGGCGACGTCCGATTTAATTGTGGGCGCTGGTCCTGTAAATTGGCTGGATGAGTCTGACCCAGGCGCCGAGACCCGTCTGGCCAGACCTATCGAGACGTCGGTCAAGCGACTTAGTCTGTCTGGGAATGATGCTGTCTCCATGTAGGACTAAAAATAGCCTCCCGCCGTGCTTAATTGGCTGGCCCGACACATGTAGCCGTCTGTCTGGCGCCCAGAATGTTTGCGTTTGGACTTATGTCCAGTTGAACTGGCCGGCGACTGACCACGACTTCGGTTTTTCTTTTTTGTCCGTGACACTGTAAAGCCTGCATAAACTAATACATACAGTAACAACACATAATACTGTAAAGCCTACATAAACTGTCAGTAGTGGGTGAAGGGGAATACATACACTAAGAAACACATAGCACTGTAAAGCCTACATAAACTAATACATACAGTAAGAACACATAGTACTGTAAAGCCTACATAAACTAATACATACAATAAGAACACATAGTACTGTAAAGCCTACAAAAACTATCAGTACTGGGTGAATGGCATTGTTGGAAGTGTGCTGTCAACATTGATATGCAGTAAAGACTGAACTGAAACAAATTTAAACATTAGACACTTCCTGTTTGAACCCGAATTCAGTTTTTTTAAGGCGCATAGGGCCATCGCACAGATTTCATGAATCTGCTTAGAGAGAGAGGGAGTGTGTGTGTGTGTGTGTGTGTGTGTGTGTATGAAAGCAAGATGAAGACAACCGGTGGCCGTTTGCTATGGACGGTAAACCTAAAATGTAAGTAATGAAAAGATTATGGGGTTTTCATCACCAATCAAACTCACCGCAGTGGGTTATTTCACTCCAACTTGATTTTTGTGTAATTCCACCTGCTGGATCGTCCCCAGGCAATTTCCAGGCTTTTTCCACTTTCCTAGGTCTCCTGTCTGAACATAGGATCATATCTCTTGTATGGGAAACTGTGTTCATAGTGATGCTTACAGTGCAATGTGCATGGAGTGGATTGTGGCGAGGTTCTACCCAAACGAAAACCCCCAAATTGCTTTTTTATTCATTTTGGTTTACCCCCTAAATATTGACCAGTCTTTGAAATATTTGGCATGTATATATTTCATACCTTGCTGTTTGCTTTTGTAGCATCAGCTGGAAGAATAAGTCATACTTTCAGCTGTAAATAGTCTTTAAATATTATATGAAATCGCAACAAGAATAAAATGGTTGTGTAAGGGTTTCCCTGATTTCTTCAAAGAGAACCACGCAATTAGTATGAAATTTCACAGAAACATTGTTAGATCAATAATAAACAGTTTGTTGGGAGGAAAAAAGTCATTTCAAAAAACCATTGCCATTATAAAATTACCTTTTAACCCACTTACTCACAAAACCTCCCAACAAAATGTTGCAATATGCATACTGAAACTGTGCAGAAAATTTCAAATGAATTGGACAAGTACTTTTGAGATATTTGGGAAACAATGACCATTAATGGCCAAAATCGCATTATAGAAAACAGTCTTTAAAGTTTTAAGTTTGATGGATACTGATATAATAAGTGATAATTTCAATTAAAATGACTTTTCCCCATTATTTGGTGTATGTTTTGGATATTTTTCCACTCACCAAGCTATTCAATGCCCCCCAGCCAGGTAATACTCTTCAGTTTCACCCAGATCCTTCTCTGCCGCAGTCAGTGCCTGCCGTCGTCGAACAAACTGCATCACTGCACTTGCCTGTATTTGTCCTGCTGCCACCCTCTTTTTGTCTAGCTCAGCAAAACACTGCTTTGTCCACACACCAGGCTCCATTCCAAGACTATGAAAATGTCCAGCCTGCCTGTCTCTCCATTATTGAATACTATAGTGGCATCCGCAACTGCCAGAGTCAGTCGTTCCGCCCTACAAATATTGTCTTTGGACATCTTCCCAGATGAGATTGTGGAAGCTTCATTTGTGTTTTGACTTCCACCATGAAGGCACCTTTCCAGCAGGGTGTCCTGGGTTAGAGTTTCAAACACTGGGTAAATGGCATCACATACAAAGTCTGGTAGAGTATTTTTGTTAGGATCACCTCGGCCACTCTTTGATGGCACCAGTCACCGCATGGTCATGCTGCTTGCGTCTGTGATAGAAAATGGCCCAAATGTCCTGTTTCATTTTGTCTAAATTCCCTACATTCTTTCTGATAGCAGCACCATAGTGGGCCCCTTTAATTTTCAAGATGCTTTTTTTGTCAGCTTGTTCTGGCCACCAATGCCTTTCACGGTCTTGCCATCATGAATGAATGTTTGTTTTTTTTAGTTCACTGACTTTATTTGTGAGCTGCCTTCCCATTCTTTTCTGCACATGTCCCACAACATTCCAGTTTTGCTATTGTCACATTTTTCATATATGGGGCTCACTTTTCAAAGTGGAATAGGTTTTGCTATCTCATCTCCTAGAAAGTTGATATAGCGTAAACCATAATTGTCTTCAGACCGTGAAAAAGCACTAACAGCTCCAGTTGGTTCCATAGCAGCTGCTGTGCCTGTGTGATTTTTGTCACATTCTCCTTGTCTTCATGAACAGTTCTCCACCTTTCTAACTCTTGTGCTGCTTTCTTCTTTTCATTCTTTTTACAAGAATCACAGTGGTTTGACAGTATTTCGCAGTCAATAACTTTTGAATTTTTCCCATTCACAGTGAGTACAGTCACGACTCCATTCTTTGACTGGAATCCCCTGCGCTGGTATGTGCCATCCCCTGATACAGTTATGTCACCACCCCCATAGGCCTGCCTAGCTTCCTCGGCTGCAACCTCTTTGCTGTGATCAGCCACTGTCTCTGTAGCTCTCTTGATCATTTTTAGATGGTTGGCCCAAGTTTTGTTGTTCAAAGCACAGGGAATATTCATGTTGCCAAGAAATCTTTTTCCCTGTGCTTGATGCTTTCCTATTGCAAAGACTGATAAAGGGAATCTCCTGTTTACTTCAAATACTCTGTTTATCATCTTTGAAGTTGAAAACTCACCGAGTTCTTGCAGCCACACTCAAATGTAAACAAAGAGGCGAGGTCAGTCCGTTCTTCTTTCACTGATGACAGGCGACTTGAACCTAATGGTTTCTTACAGTCAGGACACAAAAGTCCCTGCACAAACTGAATAAGCAGTGCACAGTCGACAAAACGAAACCCCGAGAGCTGATCATCTGTGTCAAATTCCGCACTCGCCACATCTGAAAGTTTTTCGCTAGATGCACACGTTTGGCTTCTACTTGTGGTAGCAGATGATGCCGGTCGCTCGATAACAGCTGATGTTGTTGGCCTAGATTCGTCGCCACTTTCACTTGAACTATCGCTCTGCTCCAACTTTTTCCCCTTTGTGGGGGCACACGCTTCTTTGACTTGTAAGATGCTTTTCTTTTAGCCATTTCTGATTCCTGTATGTTTTTCTTTGTGATAAAAGACGATTGAAAACGGAACCATAGTGCAGAGGTTAGAGCACTCGCCTCTTACGCAGGGATC
>CM031597.1:138444351-138451547 GCA_018398815.1 Conus ventricosus | reverse complement strand
GATGATGATGATTGTCATGTGACGTAGCCTCACATCAAGGCCTGTGACGCTCCATCACATGTAGTTAGTGATATGAATCATTTCCCCATGCCACTACTAAAAAGGAAGAATATTCATGTGGCTTGACTAGTGTAGCGGGCGTCCCCAAATAATGGTGAGAATGACTCATTAAAGAAAGAAGGGTGGTCATTGGGTGAAAGTGACCACTGAGAGATAGTTTAATAAGGGCTGGTAAGGTGCAGGTCATGTGTTTGAACACTGAGTATGCACTCACTAGGAGGAGGGAGGAAAGAATCAGTTTTAGCCCAGCAGATGGCCTAGAGACTCGAACCTGTCAGGACGCTGGTCCTCACTGCTGACCAGTCAATACCAGCCCTTCACCCTTCACCTTTCACCCCGTGAGGTGGTTAAAGATGGCCATGGTGTGGGAACACATGGGTAGTTCAGCCCCAGCAATTAAAGACGCCAGGGAGAGGAGTTGGAACTCATCATCTCTCCAGTAACAGGAGAAGTCAAGGGAGAGGAGTTGGAACTCATCATCTCTCCAGTAACAGGAGAAGTCAAGGGAGAGGAGTTGGAACTCATCATCTCTCCAGTAACAGGAGAAGTCAAAGGAGAGGAGTTGGAACTCATCATCTCTCCAGTAACAGGAGAAGTCAGGGAGAGGAGTCGGAACTCATATCTCCAGTGACGGGAGAATTCAAGGGGGCGATACGATGTCTGAGAGAGACAGGAATCATGACAGTATGGAACGAGTCTTATATCTGATGCAGGCATAGCATCAATGATTGAAATAATTTACTTATTCTCCTGGTCTGGATCTTGGGCCAATGTTATGTGAAGGCCATGGACTTTACAGAAACTTGTATTGATGTAAATGGGAAATTGGTTACAAGGATGCATGTATAAAATCTGTTTATAAATTGTTTGATGTGATTTAGTAAAGTGTTTTTCCCCGAAGGAGAGGGGGAGAAGAAAAAACATTCGGTAGTGCGCCTTTTGTTGATTGGAAGATTGCGTGTGCGTATGGAGTAAATGCTGTCATGAATGCATGTGTGCAAAAGTGACAGTGTGACAGTGGTGACCCCGACGTAGCTGCCATTGTTTTGTTCCCCCTGGGGAAAGAAAAAAAAAAGAATAAGAAAGATTTTTATTTGTACCCTCAGGGGAAGGATTTCTGTTTGTGTCCTCGGGGTTGGAAAAAAAAATATATATATATTTTCATTATTAAAAAAAAAAAGATTTTGATTTGTACCCTCAAGGGTTTGAGGGAAGGAAAAAAAAGAAAGTTTAATTATTTATTGTGTACTTGCATTTGTTTTTTTTCTGTTTATGTGTGTGAGTGAGTTATTTTCAGTGCGAGTGAGGACTTCTCTCTTATTTCTGACTGAGTTTTGCTAGTGGTTTTGTTTGTTTGTAAGTTCCTTTTTTTTTTTTCCCCGATCGGTGAGCCCCACCGCTTTTCGCTACCTTGAGCGACTAGTTCAAGAGTGGGAGCAGCTGTGATTCCCATATTTTGTCCTTTTCCCCGATCGGTGAGCCCCACCGCTTCTCGCTACATTGAGCGATTAGTTCAAGAGTGGGAGCAGCCGTGATCGCCCTTATTAGGTTTATTTTGTTGTTTTTTTCTTTCTCTGTCCTATCGTTCATTTCAAGTAGTCCCTTTTCCCAGAGTTTGAACCGACCTTGTCTCCTTCAACAGGACAGAGGTTGACAAGTGCGGGGAAAACTCCTCCTAATAAATTCTTCTATTGTGTTTTTTTTTTTTTGGTGTTGTGAGATTTGCGTTTGGGTGAATGTGCATTTATTGATTGATTGTTAATCATTTTGTATTATTACTGTAGTGTTGTGTATATTGTGCGTGATTTGTTTTTTCCCCCGTCTCCAGTTTCAACGGGAGACAGTGACCACTAGGGTGCTGTCTGAGGCTTCTTTTGCTGTTCTTGATTTCTTCTCACTGTTCTGATCCTGTGTATCCTTTCATTTCCTTTCCACCCCTTTTTCAAAACCTCTAAACCTTCTCTTCAATAAGCTCCTATCTAGTTTTCTTTCAACATTTTCATCTTTTAGGTAGGATTTCCGCTAGTTTGTGTTTCTTCCCCTCTTTTTAATTGTTTGCGATTCCATTTGTTTTGTAAATTTATATTCATTTATCGTATAAGGCGATACATTTGTTTTGTAAATTCATTGAAATTAAGTAAGACAGACTGACAACAAGAACATTTAAGAACTAAAACTTATAAAGAATTTATTTCCAGAAAACTTTAGTATTGTGTTTTTTCCTTTCTTAGGAAAAACAGATTAGCATTGAACTTCAATTTTTTTTTTTAATTCCAAATTGATAGCAGTTTGCAAATTACTTTTGGAAAAATATATTCCTTGGATTTCATATCTATCCTGTTTTAATAAGCAGTTTCTGTTTACACCGGAAATTGAATTCTTTATTTGTATATACTATAATTACGTTTTTGTGAAACATAAAACGCCATCATATATCGCCTTATTTTTATTCATACTTAGAAATTGTTTTGTGTTATATCTGTTGACGGTTCATTATGGATGATTTTGATAAATATGTTCAACAAGCGGAACGCTTGGGTTTTGATGGAGAAAAACTTACCAACTATGTGCAACAATGCATAGATAGGGCAGACAGGCTAAGAGAGAGAGAAGAAATTCAAAGGAAACTAGAAAGTGAAGAAAATCAAAGGAAACTAGAAAGAGAGTTCGAAGAGAGAAGACTACAGAGGGAAGCTGAAGTTGAAGAAAAAAGACTACAGAGGAAGCTGAAGTTGAAGAAAAAAGACTACAGAGGGAAGCTAAAGATAAAGAACGTCAACTTAAGTTGAGGCAGTTAGAATTAGAGACCGATGCTGAGATTAGAAGATTACAGGCATCGAGAGAACCTCCACCAGCTCCACCCAGTCGGTTCCGCAAGCGCGCCTCAATCAAAATCAGCATATATTCCAAAGTTACCGCCTTTCGAGGAAAAAACGGATGACGTTGATAGTTTTCTTTTCCGATTTGAAAGTCACGCAACGTCTTGTGGTTGGCCAAAGGAAAAGTGGACATTGTATATTGCGTCGTTGTTTAAGGGTAGCGCTTTGGCACTGTACCACACACTCGCGGCGAAACAAAATTTAACTTGGGATCAGTTGAAAGAAGAACTCCTCAAGAAATTTCAATGTTCTGCTGATCGTTTTCGCGAACGTTTCCGTTCTGTGCGCCCTGACAAAGGAGAATCGTTTCTGTCGTTTCTAATTCGTATGAGTCATTGTTTAGATCGATGGATCGATTTATCAAAAACGAACAAAACTTTTCAATCACTGCGAGATCTCCTTCTTAGAGAACAACTTTTCCAGAGCGTGAGCAAAGATCTGGCCACTTTCCTTAAAGAAAGGCAATTTGAAAGCGTTGAGGAAATGTGTCAGATGGCTGATCAGTATTGTATCGCTCACCCAGATAAGGGCGTGGCTAGGAAAGGAGAATTTTTCATCTTTGAGTCTCATGCGTCATGTACTATCCCATCGGGACAGGGAAGTTACAGGAAAGGAAATCGTGGGTCATTTCTGAGTCCTCAAGGATATACCTATCCTAGGAACGGACAGGGATCTTTCCGCGGTTCGAGTGACTTTCGTCAGTACCAGTACTCACCGCCGGGAAAACCCGTTGCTCCTCAGCAAACGTTCCGAGGTCGTGGACAACGACCACCGCGTAGACCTTTTGGGCCAGTTCGTGGACAGAACCGAAGTTCACAAAATCAGTCAGGTGCCGATCAGACAATGCGATGTTTCTTTTGTGATGGCAAGTTCCATTTGAAAAAGAATTGCCCTTTCAAACCAAATGATTCAAAATCCGCATTAGTCTCCACTGATTGTGAAGAAGGCCTTGTTTTGGCACAGATCAATCGGTTGATGGACTGGTGTTAGAAAACGGAGCTATCAACGGATTGCAGGCTTTGGTTTTGCGAGACACTGGGTGCACCACCGCTGGTGTAAGAAATCCTTCGTACTTCAAAACCAGTATCTCAACACTGTCCAAAAGTGTAGGTCGTTTGGAGGCAAGATTGAAACGTTTCCGCTGGCGAAAATTTCGGTCGATACACCGTACTACTCCGGATTTCTCACCGCCTGTGTTATCGATAACCCAGTCTGTGATTTGATCTTGGCAATTTGCCAGGTGTCGCTACAGTACATGGTGGTGCTGGAGGATCGTTCATTCCTTGTCTTGTGAGTACCAGGTCAGACATCATAGAGCAGGGAAAGGCTACAAAGCCGCTAAAAAATCTCAAATGGATGAACTCCAGATTACGCAGACGATCTAAAAGAAATGCAGGGAAAAGACGAGACGCTGACGACAATAACTTTCTGCTGCTAAACAGACTGTCACTGACATACCAACGGACAAACCAACGTACATACTGGACTCTGACATTCTCTACAGGTGTGTACCTGGACAGGACAACAAACAAGTTGTCGTTCCAAAGCCACTTAGAGAGACAGTACTACACACGGCTCATGATGCATTGTTCGCTGGTCACTGTGGAATCAAAAGAACATTAAAGAGAGTTCTTGATTCTTTTTATTGGCCAGGTGTCACAAAGGAAGTTACAGAATACTGCCGCTCATGTGACATCTGCCAAAAGACATTCAGAAAGGTCGCGTCCCATGTGCACCTTTGCACAAAATGCCTCTCATTTCCGTCCCATTTCGGAAGGTGGCTATTGATCTTGTTGGGCTTTACCACCATCTTCTTCCGGATATCGCTATATCTTAACTTTGGTGGATACAGCGACAGGCATCCAGAAGCGATTCCACTGAAGAAAATTGATACAGTGTCTGTCGCTGAAGCCTTGCGATTTTTTCCAGAGTGGGTCTTCCAGACGAAATTCTCTCGGATTGTGGAACGCAATTCATTTCCGATCTCATGAGAGAAATTTACAGACTGTTGTCAATCTCTTCCATTTCAACCACGCCATATCATCCCCAATCGAATGGCATGGTTGAACGTTCCAATGGAACGTTAAAGTCCATGTTGAGAAAGGTTGCAAGGCAGGAACCCCATGAATGGGATCGTTTCATACCGGCTTTGCTTTTCGCATACAGGGAAATGCCGAACGAAACGCTGGGATTCTCACCATTCGAGCTTCTTTTCGGACACTCGCCAAGGGGTCCTTTGGATCTACTGATGACACAATGGACAAATAAGACGGACATACCTGACAGTAAAACAGTCTATCAATACGTTTATGAACTGCATAATCGTTTGAAGGATGCATGTGAGCTTGCTCAACAGTCAGCTGATAGAAAAACAGATGTGTACAAGGTCTGTGCAGACAGAAAAGCAAAGGCACGTTCCTTCAGTGTAGGGGATAAAGTCCTTGTACTACTCACTGATGAACATAACAAGCTTCGTGTTATGTGGAAGGGTCCTTTTCAGGTGGTCGAAAAACTTTCTGCAGTTAATTATAGATCAAAATGGCAAACACTGAGAAGGTATTTCACGTGAACATGTTGAAGATGTATGTTGAACGTACAAATGTTGCCATCAACCAGTCAGTTGAGTGGATATGTCCTATGTCAGAAACTGATGTCAACATGACAGATATTATCAGTGATGATTTTGTACCCAATGTAACGTACAGGGAAAAGTCAAAGGTTGTGAAATCAGCAAATGTAGGAGTGTTAACATCTACCAGTGCAGATGATGTTGTACCCCTTCCTACTCTGTCTATCAAAGGTGAAACCTATGATGATGTGGTTCTGTCGAATGATTTGTCTGCAAGTCAAACAGAACAGCTCAAAGACATTTTGAAAGACTTTCAGGATGTGTTGACAGATACCCCAGGTACAGTGACTGGTATTGAACCCCATAGTATTCAGTTAACTACTGAAATACCAGTGCGAACCAGACCATACCCCTCCCGTTTGCAAAAAAAGAGGTTGTCGAGAGAGAAATCAAAGTATGCTGGATTTAAAGGTCATAGAACATTCTACATCTCCGTACAGCTCACCAGTTGTACTGGTGGACAAACCTGATGGCTCGGTGCGGTTCTGCATCGATTACAGGAAATTAAATAAGATCACCGTGTTCGATGCCGAGCCCATCCCAGACATGAAGAACTTCTGTGTCAGCTCTCAGAAGGAAATTATTTTGTGAAAGTAGACTTGACTAAAGGATACTGGCAGATTCCAATGGCTGAAGCTGACAAGGAAAAGACAGCATTTCAAACACCTTTTGGTCTTTTCCAATGGACGAAAATGCCATTCGGTTTGCAAAATGCCCAGCTTCTTTTGCCAGAATGATGCGAGCCCTGAAACTCCATGCATGTGGTGCAGTCAGTTTTTTTGACGACATTTTGTTGGCTGCAAAGTCACGGAGTGACGTCCTTTCTAACTTACGAGCTGTTTTTTCCAGACTCAGTAAGTTTTGGTTTGACTGCAAGACCATCCAAAATTCGTGCCGGTTTTCAAACTCTCGAGTTTTTGGGTCACACTATTTCAGTGGGAAAAATGATGCCAGAAGGAAAGAAAGTGGAAAAGATTTTATCTTTACACAAACCCACTACAAAGAAACAGATCAGGTCACTCATCGGATTGTTGTCTTACTATAGACGATATGTACCCCACTTTGCGTCCCTGACGGCCCCTTTGACTGAACTGACGAAAGGGACGAAGAACAAAAGTATTGTGTGGTCTGATGAGTGCCAGAAGGCTTTGGAGTGTGTTCAGAACACCCTCAACTCATTTCCTGTTCTTTTGTTACCCTCCCTCTCAGAAGACTTTATTTTGAGAACCGATGCCAGTTCCAAAGGAATGGGAGCGGTACTGTTGCAGGAAAAAAGTGCTTTGTTGCATCCCGTGCAATACGCCAGTAAAAAGTTCTCAAAGACACAGGAGAAATACTCCACTATTGAGAGAGAGTGCTTGGCTATTGTATGGGCATGTGAGAAGTTCGCCAGGTTCTTGACTGGAAGAAAGTTTCGGTTACAGACTGACCACAGGCCATTGACGTTCTTGCAATCGTCAAAAACTAAGAACAGCAGATTATTAAGGTGGTCTTTGGCATTGCAGGAATTCAATTTACTGTTGAACCAGTGCCTGGAACACAAAATGTCATGGCAGATTTATTGTCACGTGTATGAATATTCATGGACAAATGTAACTGTCTTCAAGGGAAAGACCATTCCTGTTTTT
>CM031597.1:138421851-138426851 GCA_018398815.1 Conus ventricosus | reverse complement strand
TTTCTGAGGTTGATAGAGACTAGCAAACTGATGAGGTGAGGAGGGGAGGGAGACAGACAGACAGACAGAAAGAGAGAGACAGACAGACAGACAGACAGACAGACAGAGAGAGGGAGAGGAGAGAGAGAGAGAGAGAGAGAGAGAGAGAGAGAGAGGGGAGAGAGAGAGAGAGAGAGAGAGACAGACAGACAGAGAAAGACAGACAGACAGACAGAGAGAGACAGAGGGAGACTGCATAGAGTTCGAGAGAGAGAGGGAAGAGAGAGATAAGATAATGTTGCTAATAGCCCAGCCGACCGCAAAGGGCCACATCAGGGCTGTGGAAGAGAGAGAGTGGAGAGAGAGAGAGAGAGAGAGAGAGAGAGAGAGAGAGAGAGAGAGTGAGACAGACAGACAGACAGACAGACAGAGACAGAGAGACAGAGAGAGACAGAGGGAGACTGCATAGAGTTCGAGAGAGAGAGGGAAGAGAATGTTGCGTGTGAGTATATGTGTGTGTGTGTGCGTGCGTGCGTGAGTGTGTGCATGTGTATGTGCACTCCTATAGAATGCAGCCAGGGGCAAATCTCAGATCAGCGGTGTGAAGTTGCATTGTGCCCATACGCATGTTGCCCACTGAAGCATCTCAGGGGGTCATCTCTCCTACAACACCAGTGTCTGGCCTCTCTCCTACGACACCAGTGTCTGGCCTCTCTCCTACAACACCAGTGTCTGGCCTCTCTCCTACAACACCGGTGTCTGGCCTCTCTCCTACAACACCAGTGTCTGGCCTCTCTCCTACAACACCAGTGTCTGGCCTCTCTCCTACAACACCAGTGTCTGGCCTCCAGTGGGTCATCTCTCCTACAACACCAGTGTCTGGCCTCTCTCCTACAACACCAGTGTCTGGCCTCCAGTGGGTCATCTCTCCTACAACACCAGTGTCTGGCCTCCACAACCGTCCACCAGTAAAGGATGAAAAAAAAGCCACAGACATACAGAGTTCAACACTTGGTTTCCTCGCTCCCCCCGGCAAATACATTTACACAAAGGGTGAATACATTTACACAAAGGGCAAATGCATTTACACAAAGGGCGAACACATTTACCCAAAGGGTGAATACATTTACACAGAGGGCAATTACATTTACACAAAGGGCAAATACATTTACAGAAAAGGCAAACACATTTACACAAAGGGTGAATACATTTACACAAAGGGTGAACACATTTACACAAAGGGCAAACCCATTTACACAAAGGGCTAACACATTTACACAAAGGGCAAATACATTTACACAAAGGCCATTCACTACTCCACTGAGTCTTGGACACTATGTATTACAGCTTGTTATTGTTATTTCTATTATTTTCTTCTGTTTTTTTAAGGATTTTTTTCAATTCTCAGGCACCATTCCCCAGACATTACAGCTGAAGTTGGAAAAGTGAGAAGAAGGGGGGGGGGGGGGGGGGGGAGAGAACGCAAACACACACACACACACACAAACACACACACAGACCAACAACAAAAAAATTCCAAAATACATATTTGACTCTGTTCCAAGTTCATCTTCCCACGTCTTCAGATGCCAACTGGCAAACAGCCTTCTGACAGGAAAGCTGTTTCCGCCATTAGCTGACAGTCTGTGTGCACAAACAGCTGATTCCATCTTACAGGTGGGCAGAACACTGGAAAGAAAGAAAAGAAGAAAGAAAAAAAAGAATAACACATGCTCAGGGTGGGTGAGAGGGAAAAGAAGACAAAAAAACCTGGCAGCTTCCTGGGCAGCTTTCTCCAGAAAATGCCGCCAAGCCATGTGGATCTCATATGAGCAGTCCTGACCCCAGGAGCCACAAAGCTAGTAGACACAGTCACTCTTCCAGATACTCTAGCTACTGTTGTCTATGATCAGCAATCAAAAGCAGAGCTATCGTTACTCTTCCTGACAGCCTCCAGTGAATGACCACATGCAGTTCATGAACATAAAGCTAAAGACATCTTCATTCCAAGTCCTCATCTAAAAGATTTCAAACATGCTCACATTTCAATAAGTTAGTAGATTTACCTTGAAAGAGAGAGAGACAATGATTTTCTTTTTCTTTTTCTTTTTTTGGTTGTTGATGTTGTATTTACCTTTTTATGCTGACTCTTTTCTAGTTTCACTCGGAAACGGTGTGTGTGTGTATGTGTGTGTGTGTGTGTGTGTGTGTGTGTGTGTGTGTGTGTGTGTGTGTGTGTGTGAGTGTGTGTGTGTGTTTGTGTGTGTGTGTGTGTGAGTGTGTGAGACAGACAGAGAGAGCGAGAGAGAGAGAGAAAGCATGTATGAGTGAATGAGACAGAGAGTCTGTATGCATGTGTGTGTGCATGTATGAGAATGTGTATGTGTGTGTGTGTGTGTGTGTGTGTGTGTGTGTGTGTGTGTGTGTGTGTGTGTGTGTGACTCTGTGTGTGTGTGTGAGAAAGAGAGAGAGAGAGTGAGTGTGTGTGTGTGTGTGTGTGTGTGTGTGTGTGTGTGTGTGTGTGTGTGTGTGTGTGTGTGTGTGTGCAATACTGCTGCGCTGATCTAATACATGGCATGTGCATGCACATGCATCAGGCCAGGGGCCAGTAGTGTTCCCTACCTCGGCTTACTGTCAGCCAGTAGTGTCCCCTTACCTCAACCTATTGTTAGTTTTTGGTGATACAGAGAAATGATGGCCACGGCCCATTTGAATGGTTGATTTAGGAATCATGCAAGCAGCTAAACCACTACATATCTAATGTATACTCCACATACACATGCTTGACTTCCTTAATTTTCTAAAATATTCCTAAGACTGCAGGACTGATTTACAGTAATGCTGTTCCCCTGTATTATTATTCAGTTGCTCAGTCTTTGTATTATACAGTTTTCCTAAGTACCCAAATTTATCTTTAAAAAAACAGGAAAGAAAGAATCAAACAATTAAAAGGGCATTGCTTTCGTTTTTTCACCATTTCCAGCCAAGCAGACCATAAAAGACCCCACACTGGACCATGACATGTTTTAATCCTCTTTCAATTCATACGCTAACATACAGATAATATCTGAAGTAGAAACACACACACACACACACACACACACACACACACAGGTTATCAGAACTTTTTCTCTTCATTAATTGTAAACCCATAGATTTCTGTCCCCTTGCTTGTTCTGAAGCTGTTGTCTATTTGTGATAGTTTCACATATACTATGCAATACGTCAGCTGGTCCCTTCCATTATCTGTAAAGAACAAAAGAAAAATACATATGCGAGCCTATATATATATCATTTGCTAAACCAGTGACTGCACATTCATTTCAATGAATTCATGTCTACACACATGATCGATCACATGTGAGAGAGAGAGAGAGAGAGAGAGGGAGAGAGAGAAAGAGAGAGAGAGAGAGAGAGAGAGAGAGAGAGAGAGAGACAGACAGACAGACAGACAGACAGACAGAGAAATTGAAACAGTGTGTGTGTGTGTGTGTGTGTGTGTGTGTGTGTGTGTGTGTGTGTGTGTGTGTGTGTGTGAGACAAAAGAGATTGAAACATTGTGTGTGTGTGTGTGTGTGTGTGTGTGTGTGTGTGTGTGTGTGTGTGTGTGTGTGTGTGTGTGTGTGTGTGTGTGTGAGGGAGGGAGGCAAAAAGATTAACACATTGAATAGTGTTTGTGCATGCGTGCGTGTGTGTGTAGTCCGTGTTATAAACTGTCACGAAAAGCCATTCCCAATATAATGATCCAAACATGAATAATCAATTTAATCCTGAAAATCATGGACAACATGGATTTTCATTTCAATTTTTTTTTTTTGTAGCATCTTATGACTTGTCTTTGCCTCCCATTTTAATTTTACTTCATCACTTTGCCTCCCATTTTAATTTTACTTCATCACTAAATACACTAAGAAAATTGCCTGCTATTCATAGATATTCTGCTGCCTTCATCAACAAAATAGGCATCCACCATACACTGAGCAACAGACACTAAAATGCATGCTTTAGTGTCGCAGGTCTTTTCCTAAGCAGGGTATATTTAAATACTTGCACTGATTATTTCCCTTGGAATCTCTAATCTCTCCCACAAGGAAAAGAGATTTGCATACTCTCTATAAAAAAAAAAAAAAAACAATTTTTTCAAAAAAGGATCAACTCTAAAGCTGCTTGACACAAAATTCATTCACTGTGGTATTCGAATATTGGTATCACACTCAGAATGACATGCTTGGACTTTGGTGATCTTGTATCTCTCCATGTGATTAAGCCTCACATGTACATGACAAGCAAGTGTACTTAAATCGTTATCATTATAAAGAATGTTTGCATGCCTCATCAACTGAATGCCCTGTACACACATCAACCAACAAAACAAATGAACAAGAACAACCAACAATACACAAAATGCATGCCACCATCCAGCACTTGCACAGCATCCAAACCAACCACCGCACAGTCTGACTCTCTCACTCCCTCTTTCAATCCATTCCCTGACTCTCTCACTCCCTCTTTCAATCCATTCCCTGACTCTCTCACTCCCTCTTTCAATCCATTCCCTGACTCTCTCACTCCCTCTTTCAATCCATTCCCTGACTCTCTCACTCCCTCTTTCAATCCATTCCCCTTCTCTCAAATAATAAAAAAAAAACCCACTGATAAATTAATAATCACAGGAACCCAAGCATATGGAATACTCCACCAGAATACCAGCACAGATGTTGAATATCAATCAGGAAGAAAAGAAAAGAAAAAAAGAACAACAACAGAAACGTTTTCTAGTTTCACTTGACAGAGGTTAAGTATGGACGTTGCTGTGGAAGCTGATTCCAAATGATAAAGGCTTGGCAGGTGAAGAGCGCTGACCTCCAGTTTCAGTCCAAACAGAAGGAATCAGGAACAGACAAGCATCAGGGGGAGGGTGGAGTTCACATGATGGGGGGTGCACTACATGCACCACAGATCCACTCAGATACTGAGGACAGGAGGGTTCGATGGAGCTACAGCAGAGGATGCAGTTTTCT
>CM031597.1:138415801-138421751 GCA_018398815.1 Conus ventricosus | reverse complement strand
TGGAGATGCTTTGCTGAACAAGGAACAAGGATTTTCAACACTTTGGGAGTCCAAAGCATTTCATTCACATTTTCATAGAGTGATTTTACTAGTAGCTTTTCAAACTATATGGTAAACTCAGCAAAGGCATGTGGGTCATATAAACCAGTGTCCTGCTCATACTTTGCAATTTATTCAAGTTAAAAGCTATGAATGGAATGGCCCATTTTGATTTGCAAACATTAGGTCAAACGATAATGCAATAGGTACAAATATCTGTCGCCAGTATTTTTCTTGGTGAATGTATCCTCTGAACCAGCAGAATACTGATAACTGCCAGTAACTGTCAACTGACAGGTGCACCTGTCAAGTGGTTAGACCATGCATTGAACAGTCAGTGGGTCACAGGTTTGAGCCCTGCTACCAGCACCTTGCTGGTGAAGTGTGGAGTAGGGCTTTGCAGAACTTCCCGCTCAACAAACATGAACAGTTGTTACAGTATGTCATATGTATTTTCTCAGCATACAATGATTTATGGATAAGATAAGATAATGTTGCTTATAGCCCAGCCGACCGCAAAGGGCCACATCAGGGCTGATGATTTATGGAAACACACTCCAAAAAAAAAAAAAAATAGGTACAGCACAATATCAATCCTCACTGAAATGCTGTGATAAACATTAAAAACAGGAAAAAAGAAAACATTGCTATTTACGTGTTTATTGTGGTGCTGTTTGTCATGGGATAAGCATATTGCAAACTAATATGTGACTTGACCCAATACATACTTGGTTAAACCCAATACATGGCTGTCCAATAGGTCACGCCCTTCACAATCCTCCATAGTGGGTCAGATCCAACAGGTGCAAAAGCTTTCGGCTGACTCAGCATGACAATACATGGCAGCATGTGAATGGACTATGGACAGTCAGGACTCAGCATGACAATACATGGCAGCATGTGAATGGACTATGGAGAGGAAGGATTAGGCATGAGGATTACCTGTGGTGGTGCACAAGGCCATGCTCTGCCATGCAAAGTGTCCACAGACTGCAGAAATGATCACATTAGAGTTTGCGGGTCAATAGGGCCACTCACATCTTTGTTTGAAAGAGTGCTGGTACATGAATGTGTTTGTGCACATGTTCATGTGACGCTGACTCATTTGTTTTTGTACCATATATTTCAAATACAATTTCAGACATGTGAATTATCTCCTACATGATTCAACAACCTCCTCTTACCGCCACCCCACACCTCCAACTCTCACCCACCCACCCACACAAACACACACACATCCAGACCTGTGACATAAATTTGCACACATACACAACTTTTTTTTTAGACTGACTTTATTTTTTTCTGAATTTCAATTCAGTATTTGAAACATTCAACACAGGCATATAAATCTTGAATTCATTTAAGTTTTAAGCGCTTTACAATCCATGCTCTTGTTTACATAATGGACTGCCTACCTGAGTAGAGTCGACTGAAGGATGCCAACTGGCACTACATTCAGTTATTTTTCCTGTCACTCAGTCAATATCAGTTGCTCAGTTTTGTTGGGTTTTTTGCCTTTTTTTTCTTTTTTTTTTTTTTTTGGGGGGGGGTGTCATTCTTTCAATTTATCACCCAGGGTGCATGTTATTGCTATGTCTAACATATCATCCACAACAACCACCAAACTGGCCTTCTGAAAGTTGTTGACCGGATTTTTACATTTGTGCAATATCTTAATGCATGCGTTCACACACGGAACCTTGGTTTATAGCCTGATTTGAAAGTCTTTTTTGGGAAATGGAGTCAGAACCAACACCAGCTCCAAGGGGAAAATCCCCTGTACTGAAACAACCAAGCTCAGATTGAAAATCACAACCCAGGATCACCTTGAGTCTGACACTCTACCAAATGAGCTATTCCTTTCCATCAAAAAAATTATATGAAGACCGACTTCTCTTCCCAACCATGGGGGAGAAACAAAACACCTACCTGCCAATGAAAAGGATGGGCACTTCACCTGTTCACTAATGGCAGTCAATTTGTTTTTAAAAAGGGTCTCCTAATAGACTGATCAGGCCCATGGTATGCTGGCAAAACAAACCAACATTCAGTGCTTGTGTCTCACTGGTTCGATCCAATACATATCAATCAATCCAACAGATGTTTTGGCTCATACTGCATTTATCTAAATAAGGGGGATCATATTGGGTCGAACAAATACCACATGTATACTAGGTTTTTACCCGGTACATATTGGGTCAAATCACATGTTGGCCCCAAAATATATTATCACTGTGCATCACACTACTTCTTCTTATTGCACTGACTACACACTACTTATATTATCACTGAACATCACACTACTTCTTATTGCACTGACTACACACTACTTATATTATCACTGTACATCACATACTTCTTCTTATTGCACTGACTACACACTACTTATATTATCACTGTGCATCACACTACTTCTTCTTACTGCATTGACTACACACTACTTATATTATCACTGTGCATCACACTACTTCTTCTTACTGCATTGACTACACACTACTTATATTATCACTGTGCATCACAATACTTCTTCTTACTGCACTGACTACACACTACTTATATTATCACTGTACATCACAATACTTCTTCTTACTGCATTGACTACACACTACTTATATTATCACTGTACATCACAATACTTCTTCTTACTGCATTGACTACACACTGCTTCTTTCTCCCATGTGCCCTACAGGTGGCCTCGGCATTCTTTTCATCATCTATTGGACAAAACCAGTCCCAAAATCTAAGATAAGATAATGTTGCTTATAGCCCAGCCGACCGCAAAGGGCCACATCAGGGCTGTCCAAAATCTAAGAGTCATTTCATGCATCTGTAGACAGACAGACAGACAGATAGAAAGAGTTAGAAAGTTAAATAGATAGAGATAGATAGACAAATGTGTGGGTAAGCATATCTAAATAGTTGATGGAGGACACATGCATCATGTCAAAATTGATTGTTTCTGGGAAGTTGCAACATGCTGATAGATAGATAGATAGATAGATAGATAGATAGATAGATAGATAGATAGATAGATAGATGGACAGACAGACAGACAGATAGATGGACAGACAGACAGACAGATAGATAGATAGATAGATAAATAGATAGAGAGAGAGAGAGAGATACATAGATAGATAGATAGATGAGAGAGAGAGAGAGAGAGAGAGAGAGAGAGAGAGAGAGAGAGAGAGAGAGAGGAGAGAGAGAGAGAAAAGAATTAGACAGATAGCCAGACTGATTGATACAGATAGATATAGACAAATGTGTCGGTAAGCATGTCTGAATAGTTAATGGAGGACACATGAATCATGTCAAAATTGATTGTTTCTGGGAAGTTGCAACATGCTGACAGACAGACAGACAGACAGACAGACAGACAGACAGACAGACAGATAGATAGATAGATAGATAGATAGATAGATAGATAGATAGACAGACAGACAGACAGAGAGATAGACAGATAGATAGACCGAAAGATAGACAGATAGATGGCCAGACACAGATAGTTAGGTAGATGGACAGACAGATAGATAGATAGACAGACAGGCAGACTGACAGATAGAAGAAAGAAACAGACAAATAGCTAGGATGATAGATGTGGGTAAGCATGTCTGAATAGTTAATGGAGGACACACGAATCATGCTAAAATTGATTGTTTCTGGGAAGTTGCATCGTGCTGATAGATTGATAGACTGACAGATAGATGGACAGACAGATAGACAGACAGATGGATAGACTGATAGATAGACAGAATTAGACTGATAGCTAGATTGATAGATATAGACCTGTAGACAGACATATAAAATGTGTGGGTAAGCATGTCTGAATAGTTCATGATGGACACATGAATAATGTCAAAATTTATTGTTTGTAGGAGGTTGCATCTGCTGATAGGTAGATAGACAGACAGATAGATGGACAGACAGACAAACTGATTGATAGACAGACAGATTGATAGGCAGACAGACAGACAAATTGATAGAATTTAAACATATAGCTAGATATTATTTTATTTTACTTTTTAACATGCGCGCTGGTGACCTACTCGTTTTTGAGTGAACCAGTATTTTAGGAAGAAGAAGAAGAAGAAGAAGATTGATTGATATAGGTAGACAGGCAAATGCGTGGGTAAGCATGTTTGCATAGTTAATGGAGAACACACGAATGTTGTCTAAATTTATTGTTTCTGGGAAGTTACAACGTACTGGTCGTGCGGTGTCACTTCATCACACTCCAAAAGTATTGCATCCAGTCCATTGATTTCTACCAAGGAAAGACAACTCCACTGAAGGCCAAGAATTCCTTTAGAAACACCAACTTCTCAAAACACACCCATCTGTGAACCCTCTAACAGGCCGTTTTACACAGGACATTGCCAGCAACAGCATGATCGTTTTCATCAACCAGTATAATGGAAGTAAATCAACGTGAACGACGATGAACTAAACAGACAACACAACAAATGTAAAACACCAAAACGAATGGATGATCAAATGTTAGAATACACTCACCTCTCAAATGTGGCAAATGATGGATGTGATTAACTTTTAAAATACCAGGAAATGATGGGCACTTCCAAAGCACCTGCAACTAGCACCATTACTCGTGACGTCATATGCACCGAGCAGACGACATTGACCTTGCGTCAGCTGCGACGGAGCTTGGTGAGGCTAATTTTAAAGTCTTTTCATCGTGTTGATGTATTTAGACTGTAGCATAAAAAATACAGCAAAGCTTTGTTAATGTTTAACATCATCACACACAAAAAATAGCCTTAACGAAAAAAAAAAGAAAAGAGAGAAAGAGAGGGAGCGAGAGAAAGAAAAAGAGTGAGAGAAGAGACAGGGACTGAGAGAGAAAGAGAGAGAGAGAGTTACAAGAAGCGTGCAATAGGAATACAAAACAAATGACTAGCAAATCTAAATATTGAAAGGTTGAAAAGATTAAACTGATTGCAAAATAATTTAACAATAAAAACAGGCAGAATACATTCTACGACTTCCGGAGGTAGGAAAGTTTTTATCGAAGCACATTTTACCAGTATAATCTGCCCAAAGTTAATTCTGCAGAGCAGACACACTTAATGTCTTTACAGTACTTTGTTGTTAAAGCATTTAACAAAAGTCTGCACCACAAGGTAACAATTGATGTACTTGCGCATGGAGCATTCAATAATCAAAAAAATAATAAGCTTACTTTGTCCCAGAAGATTTTAAAAAATGTATTGTTTCATTTGCTATTTTGTGACACATTTCTGTGATGGAGCCAACCATCTGGAAGAGAGCAAAGAAAAGAAAAGCAAACCCCAATACGAAAACTATTAATCCATTCATTTAAAATCTGCTCTCGACTTCAAGCCTAGCATTGCTACATCTGTCTGCTCAAACCCGGAGACTTTCTTAAAAATTAAAGAGTGATGTTGAGATTCTGACATTCGTTCGTCTCCGGTTGACCAGTTGTTTCACATGCTTGTGTACACAATTAGTTTGACCGTGTCAAGGCAGAGCAGGAACAGCGAGCACATCGACTGCATGAAAGTAAACAATTTGTTTTGATGTTATGAAACACAAATTCCATTGAGCAGTCCCAAAAAAAATATCACAAATGCTTCCGGATATGCAGCATCATGAAAGAGAGTGACATGAAGTACTACATGATAAAGAATTTTTTTTTAAAGAAAGAAAGAAAGAATCTACCTCATTCCTGCTATTCAACCTTGTGCCATTTGCAAGATTCTTGTCATTGTCACTGTAATTGGGGTACAACTCCTTTCTCCATCTGTGTCACGGTGACCTGCCTGTAATTGATGAATATATAGTCTGTAGTCTAATTTACCTCTGTTCAGGAGCAGTTATGTCCTTGATATCTTAATGGAGTGTCCTGCGCGTGCCTGTACCCATCGTCAACACA
>CM031597.1:138400801-138408301 GCA_018398815.1 Conus ventricosus | reverse complement strand
TCGCTGTCTAAAACCATGCTGGGCGTTATTTAAGAAGTCATATTTGTCAAGATGGTCCATTATGCTACTATATATTATGTGTTCAAGTAGTTTAGCTGATATAGATGTAAGAGATACAGGTCTATAGTTCTCTGCTTTTGTTTTGTCACCCTTTTTGAATAAGGGAACAATGCTCGCATCTCGCCACTCATCAGGTATTACTCCCTGGTCCAGTGAAGCTTGGTAAAGTAGTTGGTATACCTCACATATTTGCACAACAACAACAACAACAACAACAACACACACACACTAACACACGCACGCACGCACGCACGCACGCACGCACGCACGCACGCACGCACGCACACACACACACACACACACACAAATCCTCCTCATCTCATCCGGATTTTGATCGGACCCAAGCAATTAAAACGCCGGCAGTATTGGTCAGAAAGTTCCGTCAACACACTCTCTCAGCTCAGAACGACATCATGACGTTGATGAGAGCGGACTGCGTCAGGTTCAGTTCTTCTCGATAGAGGCCACGGCAGACTGCACAGCTATGATTCCCGCTGGCCAGAGCGGGGAAAAAACCTAACAACACAGAAAATGTACAATAATCAGAGAGTTTCAACACACACACACAACACACACACACACACATCTATTGAGGTTTCTACAGTGATATTGGTGTGCCTTTCTTGCGGTTCCCATGATAATGCTAAGACTGTGGTGGGGGTCTAACAGTAATGTCTTTCGTTGGTTTCTCACCATAATTATAAACATCTCGGGGGGGGGGGGGGGGGGGGGGGAGGAATTTTTTTTTTTTTTTGGGGGGGGGGGGGGAAGGGGGGGGGGGGGGGAGCAGTTTCCATGATCTCCCAGTCATGAGTATAAGACGTGAAACGCTGTGTGATGGTGGCTGGTGTTTGGAGATTGTTTCCATTCCAATCAGACATTGGTTTACGAGCAATGGAGATCAACAGACACATGGGAGCATGTAAGCACGCACGCACGCGCTCACAAACACACACACACACACACACACACACACACACACACACACACACACACACACACACTCACAGATACGCCACAATGGCTTTCCTACGCTTATTTTTGACTCTTACAATTTTCTTCCCAGCTGCTTCTATTCAACACTGTCTTGACCTTGTTCATGAATGCTTTTACCTCGTCCCGGATGGAGTCATCAATACCATAATGAGAATTAACAGACTGCTCGTCCTACAAGAGCTCTAACTGTGCTACACCTTAAACGAAGAGCGTACTGAACAGAATTAGAATGAAAATGTATGGGCTGCTTGTCCAACCAGATATCTACACGTGCAATGTCTACACGAATATAGCCTGGAACAGAAGCAACAATATTGAAGGTAAGTTTCAAAACGGAGTGACTGAGGGCGGAAAATGAAGCAAAATTTAGAAAAAGAGAGGGGGTTAGTTACCGCCAAGGACACAGACCAGAGAAGCGAAGCTAAGTGGCCACATGTTCTTCTGGTCACTGTCCTAAATGTTATTTGTTTTCGCCTGAAGAAGACCCAGGAGGTCGAAATGCATTGTGTCTAGTCCTGTACTCTGTCTGTGTCCTTGGCGGTAACTAACCCCCTTTCTTTCCAAATATTGAAGGTATTTTTAGTTAACACACGTAAGTAGAATACCTAAAAAGCTAACGAACTCGCTACAGATGCAGTGTTCTCATTGTTCGGTTGGATGCAAGCTCTGAATCACACACACACACACACACTCCTGCACACGGACTCCGACCTTCGACATTATACAATAAATCAAAACCACCCATCCATCCTCTCTCTCTCTCTCTCTCTCTCACAGACAGAGTGGAACGGGTCTGTAACAAGTAAAGATATGTACCGAAGATACCGACTGTTCAAGACAAACTTTGATTGTGAACGGTATTTCGAATATATGGACATAAAATGCTTCAGGAACTGCTTGACTAAGCTTCGGCTGGGTTTGTTGCCAATCAATGGTTCATTTTTCCGCAGAACATTTAAGAACAATGGAAATTTTCTGTGTAAAATGTGCAGTGTATTAGAAGACGAGGAGCATGTTATAAACCATTGTATTTTATACACAAGATTAAGGCAGAAATATTTGACTCTTAATGATCAGCCATTCATTAATATATTACAAAATGACTCTGCTTGGAAAATCCGTAGGCTTTGCATGTTCCTTTTTAATGCTTTGAAGACAAGACAGGATTTCATGGAAAGTTTAAGAGAAAATCAATAAGAATGCGACCATGCATTACATATGTCACAAGTTAGATCAACTTCATACTTTTCTTTCTTTTTTTCTCCACGATCGCCGAGATATGTGATTTGTTTGACCCCATTCTAGGGGCTGGTGGCCTGAAGAATTAAAAATTTGTTCTTGTTCTTGTTCTTGTTCTCACAGACTCAGGAGGCTGCGTGCCACACACAGGGATCAGGATCATAACTGATTATATACAAAGTATACTGGTAGGGATCAGGACCATCTTCACAGCAGATTGGAACAAAAGAACCAGAGTCACAGATTTCTCAGGGAAGAACATTCCAGAGTGTGGGTGCCTGCTATAACACGGAATGAAATTCGTCTGTCAGACTGTGGGAAGTGGCATTGCTAACAGTGCCATCAAGACTCCTTTCTTTGTTGCATAACGCTTCTGTTGGTTGCTAAGTTTGATATCTGTTAACAGTTGATCTTTCGGTGCAATTTTTTTTCTATGTAGGTGGGTGGGTGGTGGTGGTGGCGGGAGGTGGGGGAGGAGAGTAGGACTATCTGTGGCTTTAATGTTTCTATGGGAACAATTCAGTTTCTCTATAGTTTTCTGATGTCATTTTTGTACTGAGGTCTTCAACATGTTGTGTGTGTGTGTGTGTGTGTGTGTGTGTGTGTGTGTGTGAGTGACCCAGTGAGTGACAACCAACCAACTGCAATCGACGCAAACACAGCAGTTTTGACACAGACAATGCAGTTTTAAAAAAGCTGTGGAAGCAACTTTATTCAAGAATTTCCACCGACATTCCCTGACCAAAGACAAACCAGTGTATTGAAGTACCGTATGAAAACAAACCCCACAGTCTGTGAACACTGTACATGTTCAGGGACCACGGACACAAATTACAACCACGAGATACAGTGTCTTTTATCAAAGACTAGACACCCAGAGTACACACCCTCCACTTTCTACCATGGATGTCTGAACCAACAAACGGAAACACAACCAGTTTTGAAAGGAGATGTAGGGTGGAGGAGGACAAGAATACAAAGGGAAGAATGGTCTACACTGCTGGACATGGAGCACAAACAAGCCGACAAACACATGTCAGAATGATGGGTCACCAGTTCTCTGCATGGAAGGCCGACCACAGTTCAGTTTGTTCTCGCGCCACAACCCTGTCATAGTTCTCCACCTAGACATGCTACCAACTTATACCCCCCCCCCCCCAAAAAAAAAAAAAAATCATCAGAACCAAACCCAGCCGTGAACTTGAGCATAGCTGCCAGCCTTCACAGCAAGTTCCTGACGGAAGGTATTTTTGGAAAGCCACCCATACTACTCTACTTTTGACGGAAGGCATTTTTGGAAAGCCACCCATACTATTCTACTTTTGCTACTAGTGAGTGGAAGCTCACAATTCAACACATGACTCTTGCTCCACTCTGCAGCTTTCTAAACAGAGTTCTTTTAAAAGTTGTAAAATCTTCAAAAGGCAGTTTTGCAAGTCCTTCATCTGAGGAATACAACTTGCTGGCTTCAGTGCAAGAGCTGTGGAATGAATCTGCTGGCCCATGTTCTATGTAACGTTCTATGTTCTATGGCAGCCTGTTGCTCCACATGAGAGTTCTTGACTTCTTGCATGGTAGTGCTCGCTCAGCTCATTGTCTGAACAAACACAAAACGCCTGTGGTTTGGGCTAGCATGCTGCAGAATTACTTTTTCCTGAATGGTGAATTATCCTCAGTCCAGTTTGGACTTAAAGAGAAACCATATCTACTTTAGAGAACAGGAAAAGGCGGCTTTTAACTCACTTTCGCCCTCCCACCAAGTTTTCGGGCGAAAGTGACCTAAAAGCCGCCTTTTCCTGTTCTCTGACAAGTAAGACTTCAATAACTAAAAATAACGATTATCTACAAACATACATACTGTGTAGGGTTATCTGTTTTTAATACTAATTTACTAAACTTTTCAGAGAGTAACGTAGGGGAAAGCAGCCGTGGCTGAACACGCCCCATAGAGTAACGTAGGGGAAAAGCAGCCGTGGCTGAACGCACCCTATATACAGACAGACGTGAGGCGGCGATGGGGCGACGAGGGCGAAAGACCCGCCATTAAGCCGACATCCGATCACTTAATTTATGCTCTTATAGGCTAGGGTCTTACGACTTGATACAGAACACGGCACACAGTCAATTAGTTGTCAACGCCAACACCCAAACAATGCCACATACCTTCTTCGCCTTCAGTCGAGCAGGTTATTCACTTCCAAGCTGGCTTCATGGTGGGATTCTCTCGAAGTGCAGATTTTATTTTGGTGGTTATAGAGACAGCTTCAGAAATTGTTATTGCTAGTTTTGAAAGTTGCTTGTACTTTCCAAACAGGCGCGTAGTTCTCCTTAGTTTATTTATCCATCTGAGAGAATGCTGCAAGTGGGATTCTACAAAGTTACAAAAATTTCTTCTGTTCAATTCACACAGCCTTTCTAACCACTTGCCATATGCTAGATAGCTTCTTAGATTTTGATTTTCCTTCAATTCAAGGATTGTTTGACTTGTGGTGATGATTGTTTCTACTTCTTCAACAGTTTTGTTTTCATCATACTCTGGAATTGCATTCAGTGTGTTTTCAACTAACAGCCTGTCTTCAACCTTCGAAAATCTTAGTTTTTCTAACAGATTTTTTCCTGATAAGTGTATAAGCTTTTCACGTTTTCTTTTCCGCCTTGTCTGAAAGACAGCAGCAGGTTGCTTTGGCAACTGATTTTTATGTTCTTTGTTGTAACGTTCTGCCTCTTTAATTCCTCTTTGCTTCAAAACAGATTGCACTTTTTTCCAATGTTGTTGAATAGCAGCATAATAGTCAAGGTGCTGTTGAATTCTATTATTGTATTCGTCTATAGGTTCACCAGCGACTTCATCTTCCCAATCAATAGTTAAGTCTTCTTCATCATCACTGATCACAATTGTTTCTATTTCTAGGCTAAGTCCTGTTGATTGCTCTGATTTATTTCTCTAAGCAAGTCAGACTCCTGGGAACACACCAGGCTCACTCATTTTTTGATTCCATCTAATTGTACACTTTCTATAACAATTTGTAGACACAAAAACTTAACCACCTTCTCCCACTCGATCAGAGAACGCACTGTGAGCGCCACTCTCATGTCCTGAACAGAGTCGTTTGTTGGTTGCGCTCCAAAACGGGCTTGAAGGGCCCACTTGGGCACTGTGCCAAGCGCCCCAGGGCAGAGGTGGATAAACAGTTGACAACGTCACTGTTTGGCAAGCCTTGTCTGGTAATTAGAAACTTGATCCTACATAGAACCCCCCTGTGTGTATGTGCGTGTGTGATCCAGATTATGCCCTGAGTCACCCAAGTCCTTAATTAAGTCACCCAAGTCCTTAATTAAGTTCTTGATCAAGTTACCCCAAGTTCTTAATTAAGTTCTTAATTAAGTTCTTAATTAAGTCACCTCTCAAGTTTTTAATTAAGTTCTTAATTAAGTTCTTAATTAAGTTCTTAATTAAGTTACCTCAAGATTGTAATTAAGTCGTCCTTTAAGTACAACCAAGTTCTTATTCAAGTTATCTTATAATTATCAAAAAACAATACAATCTATGTTTTTATCTTAAATAGTAGATGCCTAATATAGTACACACACGCCTCAAAAAACGCGCCATTGTTGAGGATGTCTTGCTTAACGCCCTTGGTGTGAGATCGGTCAGCATAGATCTTAATGAAGTTCTTACATCCTAAGCAACCGCATTGATTACAATTCTGGTCTATGGAAATGTCTTTTATAGACTCCATGTCTTTATCTATTGACTTCATCATTTTATAATACGCCATGTTCTATTTTTATCAAAAAATTTAAATTTAAGTTCTTAAAATATTATGCATTTTAAATGGATCAAAATGATTTTTTGTTTATTGGCGGTGCTAACGTGCTGTTGTCTTCTGTATTTAATGGTTCAGATTTTTTTTGGCTGCTTTTGTTGTTGTTGCCATTGGTTATATATTTTATAACCGTAATAACCGCCCCCAGCAGCAACAAGGGCGCCAAAAATGGCAACAGTTTTAAGTTCAATATTCCATGAAGACTTTGGTGCCCTTGAATTAACTGCTCTTGTTCTGGAGCTGGCATTGAATCAACTGTTGGCGTTGGAGGTGTTATGTTTTCATTCTGTGATTGTAACTTTAATTTTCTTTGTCTGTTTTAACTCTGCTACTCTTTTCCCTGCTGCAACACGCCCAGGATGAGGTGTTTTACTGGTCACTTTCTCGACTTGATTCAGTTTTTCTGGTTCAATGTTTCCTGATTCTGCTCGTTCATTTTGAAGGGAAATAAAATCTATATGATTAAAAGTAATTAATCCCATGATTAACGGCGATAACAATGTTCCAAATCTGTAATATAAATCACAGCTTAGAGACTCTAATGACTTTGTTAAAACTGGATCTTGTGTTAAATCATATGTAAGATCATTGTTCAGAATCAATGGGAGCAAATCGACTGACTAGTTTAGTGTACAAACTAAGAACCGTTTGTCCTACACTTTTTACCATTCTAGACCCCAGCTGCGCTTCATACCTGTTATGATACTTTATAATGTCTTGCGGCGACATCTGTTGAATCTGTTCTATGCTGAATTCAGTTCCGAGGAACTGTTTTGTTTTTCCACATGCTGCCAAAGAATACAACCTTTCCTTTTTGGGCATAATAGCTTGATCATCAACTTCTTCTTTTGTAAGTTCAGGAAGGTTTAGGCCACCCTGTAGCTGTAGCAGATCATCGCTGTTCATGTTTTTTATTAATTATAATTATTTTATTTTTTAAAATGAGCACCGAAAAAACTGTCGCCAACCTTGTATACTTTCTGCCGTTATTGGAGGCCTAAGTGTAGGATACACAATGCTTGGTAAAAGCCTGTTAAAAATAAAACCAGCAGATCTTGGCAAACTAGACTTTGAGGATTCAGCAAAACTGATTGCTATTATTGCAGCTTCGTTCGCTACGAAAGATTTTCTAGTTAAGCAAGGAATAATTCCAGAGAATATAAATATGTAAAAAATACATTTATAAAAAATGGCTTCACTCGTAATGATGATAGGCGGCGCTGTGGTGAATGCGCTTGCTTTTAGCGGAAGTAATTACGCGTTTAGTTGTAAAAAAATAAACTGGGATACGACGAGGAAAGACATACAAAGTGGGAGCAAATAGCGCAGCACAAGATCATATGAAAAGCATAGAATTGAGCGGTTTTTTTTAAAGAAA
>CM031597.1:138389122-138400701 GCA_018398815.1 Conus ventricosus | reverse complement strand
GGTTCATCCGACCCTGGAGTATGTCTGCTTAGTATGGACCCCTACAGGAAGGGACAAAACAGCGCTTGAAAGGTGCAACGATGGCGGCGCGCTGGTAGTCAACCGCTATCGTCAGACTTCCAGCGTGAGTGCGATGGAGGAACAACTCTACTGGGCACCGCCTGAAGACCGACGGCGTCAGATCGGGCGGTCGTCATTCTACAAATTCCATCATGGCGACTTAAAGATCGATTCTGCACATGTTCCTCCTTGCTACACCCATCGCTATGACACTGGTAACTCCCACGAACTGCAGTATACCATTGAGTCCCACTACAGGAACTACAGGAAGAGTGGCTTCTTCCCACGCTCTGGGAGAGAATGGAACGACCTTCCAGCTGAGGCAGTACCGTCAGCCTCGATGGAGGACTTCAAATCCTGGATATAACCCCCCTCCCCCTCCCTCTCCTGTTCTCCCCACCCCCCACCCCTCTCCCGCACCCTTTGGAGTCCTTCCCATCCACTACGGAGTAGGGTCTACCTTCGCCCCTCCTGAAAAATACCCACTTCAAGCTGTTGATCCAGGCAGCATCTTCATTTACATTATGTTATTTCCGGAAACCCTTTTTTGGTGTCAGAATCTTCAACTGGTTGCAGGCGGACATCTAAGAAAGAAGAAGAAGAAAGGGAAGGAACTCTGAACTGAACAGTGGTGACACTGGTGGTGCGGAACCTAATGGGAAGTCTACAGAACCAACGGCACTCTGCAACCTTTGCACCGGAGGCTGGTCTGTCCGTTGGAGATGAGAAAGTGCGAAAGAATACACAGCTCCGACACACCCTTTCTCCGCATACCCCCCCCCCCCCCCTCCCCGCTCTTCCGTAGGTGACCTCAGTGTCAAGTTTTCAGCAGATCGATGTGGTGAATTGGGCCGCCAACTTGATTTCTCAGTTCCTATTTACAGTGTTCATTCAGCACCACATTCAGCCGACAGACAGCAACGTGTGCCAGTGAGAGGAATGGAACGAGCACAAACGGTAGATACACGACATAGGATCGGAGTAGAGGCTGAATTTCTGACATTTCAGACCGTGTTTGAATGAAGACGTGAAGTGAATCTCTTCAGGGAAAACTTCCTGCAGACAGCCTCTTTATTTCACAGTCACTAGCCGTCATCCTCTGCAGCTGTCGACAGCTTCCCTTTTCTGCTCACCGTTATGTTGTACAAGCGTCACTTATCAAAACCTAACCTTGTCAACTGGTTTTTCGATTGATTGTAATGGGGTGAAACTTGGTGTCTTTCTTTTGTTTCCAGTTTCTTCTCAGCTTGAGTTTTTTACTGTAAATTTTTCATATGAGAGAGAGAGAGAGAGAGAGAGAGAGAGAGAGAGAGAGAGAGAGAGAGAGAGAGAGAGAGAGAGAATTGTCATAACTACTCGTGCACAACACACACACACACACACACACACACACACACACACACACACACATGCACTCACGCAAACACACACACACACACACACACACACACACACACACAGAGTTAACACGCATGTCATTTTGTAACCTCATTTTTATTTTGAACATTTGTAAGCACTGACTTGGTCAGAACGGAAATAATTGTACAACTGTTTTGAGTTTCAAATTAAGTATCAATAATTCTGAAACAAAACTGGGACAGAGCGAAGCAAAATGGGAGAAACAGGATGGATGTGCGGGGTTTCAGAGGTTCTTCTATGGTACAAAAAGAGAGGGTGGGGGAAGGGGAGGGGTTGGGGGAGAGGTGGTGGGCTGTAGTAGGGGGTTAGTTGTATGACAATAATTCATTGAAGGCATGTTCACAAACAAGACATTTCAGTTGTTCGAAAAATAGGTCTGTTTCAAAAAACAAATCTTAACCACTGACCAAGTCAAGTGTAACCAAAAAATCGATTTAACATTCACTCAAAAAAAAAAAACTTTATATTTCTTTCGGTATGCATACACGCTTTTTCCATGTCATATTCACACAGTGAAATGGAGATAGAGTAATCAGGTCGCTCCCTGTTGTCATGACAATAAAACAACATGAGAGGGATTGAGATAGTCATCAAAACAAGCTTGATCATTTTTGTACATGCGATCCAAAAAAAAACCCAAACAAAAAAGGAGAGAGAGAGAGCGAGAGAGAGAGAGAGAGAGAGAGAGAGAGAGAGAGAAGCGAAAAAAATAAAATAAAAAATAAAATCGTTAAAAAACAAAGAGAAAAAAAAGTACAAGTTCAGTGGAGAGGAAATGGGAATGTTCCCCCAACAACACTGAAACTGACTCTTGAGAAAATCCAAGTCATCCCAGCGACAAAGTGTGTATGAAGGATCTGAAATGGAAACAAAGGGTGTGTGGTGTGTGTGGGGGGGGGGGGGGGGGGGGGGGGGGGGGGCAATCATGAAGGCTCTCATTCACAGCCTCTTAGGATGTTCTTCTTCCTTTCAGTCTCCAACCCGACCTGCAGTGCTGCCAACGGCTCTGTCAATGAAGCTGAGATCAAATCAAGTAGTCTGTGGCCTTATTCCAGACCTGGAAAGAAAAAACAACAACAACAACAACAAAACCCAAAACTTTGTGCCAAATTGCCATGGTTGAATAAACTTAAATCACTTCATCAGAAAAGGGATTAAACTTTTTTTTTTTTAATTGGTGGCAGCTGAAGGGAGAACCGACTTTATTAATGCACTTCCTTCTGTCTCTGAGCGATGATTTCATTCCCCACTGTCAGTATGTGGATATATAAGGATATTCTCTCTCTCTTTTGTTGTCAATCAATTGGGAAAAAAAGAAAGAGATACAGAAAAAAGCGGCACATTTCAAACAAACGCTGTAACTCTTCCATAGAAAAACGTCACATCTGATGCATCGGTTATGAACCTGTGGTTAGTGACAACTTTTTTCGACTACAACAACAACAACAGCAACAACAACAACTTCCACAACCCTGATGTTTGACGTCCCGTTCCATTCTCCACTAGTTTCGACAGAGCAGCACAGAGTGCTCTCCCTGGACGGCCACCGGTTTCCCACCATTCCATCCATCGCTGTGTTCACGAACCTGAATTGCATCACAAGATGAGGTCTACGCACACAGTCGCAAGTCACTCTGGACACGAAGTCTGAGACTCGGTTTCAACGCCAGTCTGTACAATCAAACCAAAGGAGGTGGGGAGGGGGAAGAAGACGGGGGAGGTGGATGGGGGGCTTGGAAGGGGGAGTGAGGGGTGGAGTAGTACAATCTGGAGACCAGGGGGATTCGGACAAGGTGGATGAGGGAGACGAGACAAACGATCTCAAAGTCATAACTTTTTAATTTCCCATGGAATTCCTGTATATGAATTTGTTACTAGACAACAGTACTACTCAACATGCTCTTAAAATCATTTTGTGTCATATACACACACGCACACACAAACACCAACCAACAACAGTTCAATGCCATTTACTTGCCATTTACTGTCAGTGTGGGGGGGGAAATAACAACAAAAAACGGTCTGCTGGACCATCCAAATTTAACCCCAAACCCTTTTCTTTCCTCAGACAGTGGAAGGGGGAAGAGTGGGAAGGGGATGGGGGGTTGGGGTGGTGGTGGTGGTGGAGGAGGCTGGCACTGACCACACTGTGTCTTGGCTGACCCAACACCAGTGATCCCAATGCGGGCTGGGCTGTATGTACACACAAAGCTAGTTCTCCAACAAGCAAATCCATAGCCAGTTAGCAGGGCAAAACAGAGACTGTACAAAAACTCGTCATCTTTCTTTTCTAAAGGCATGGTGGAGTGGAAAAGGGAAGGTGGGGGTGGGGGAGGTGGTGGTGGTGGTGTGGGGGGGGGGGGGGGGAAGTCAGGCTTCTGTTGGCCTTCTAGTGTTGACAATGTTGCTGTCTTGCCCTGTCGTCCGTTATATCTAAATAACCACTCCGCTCCTTCATCATGGCTTGTAACTTTGGGACAGAGAGAGAGAGAGAGAGAGAGACAGTGTGTGTGTGTGTTATATATGACGAGAGGTACATACATATTCACTGGTTTGCACTTGAGAGATAGATTTGATGCTGCATGACTTTAAAAAAAAGGGTTTGCATATGTTTCTTGTGTCATTCTTCCCCCTTTTACTTTATTTGTTGTTGCTGACACTACAGGGTGGGGGCTGCGGCTGGGGGTGGGGGGGGGGTTGTCCTGGGATGGAGGGGCATGGGGGAGGGAGGGGAGGTAGCGGTAAGGGGAGACGTAGACATGGATGAATGCTATTAGTGCTCCTATCACTAGTAAATTATGCTTCCATTACAAGAAAAAAAAAAACAAAAAACAGGGTAACTAGTCCAACAACTGTATGCTTCATAATATAAAAAGAAAATTATGACTAAGAAGAAAAAGCATTCATACTAAGTATTCTATTTGATTTTTGCAACTGAGAACAAGGTGTGTTGAGAACATACAAACTAGTGTTGAGATTGTATTTACAAAACCAAACTCAATGCAAAATGCCTCACCGCATCCTCCAGGGAGAAAAAAATACAGACTGACGACAGCTGCAGAGGAACCCCCAAATGTGTAAATAATGAAAAAACAAACAAACAAAAACCAAAAAAAGCCCTGATGGGTGATCCAACTATCCTCAGTTTGAAAAATCCCAGCAATGGCGACAGCCAATATTGTGGGGAAAAAGACACACAAGTTTTGGTTTTGTTTGAATATAGTTCATGTTACAAAAAAAAACAACAGAACGTAAGTTGCGATACAAATCATTTGGAACCCTTTGACAGGATTTGCTATTTCATTCCAGCAAGACCGGGCTCGACAACTTCAGTATCAGACCGCTGATCCAAGCAAGAGTCAACAGGGAGATAATAATTCCATAGAATTGGTTTTTTTGTTTGTTTGTTTGTTTTCCCTTTTTAACAATATATTTCCTTCTTCTTGTTCTGGGTACAGTATGAACAATTTTTTTTTCAATGATATAAATCTCTCATGTAACTGATACAATTTTTTTAAAACAAACATTTTGATTATAATTATGTTGTGTAAATGTTGAGTCTCGCACTTCTGACAAATTCATATTCTTGGTCACAATGTTCTGCATTTTCCAGTAACAAGAAAAGCTTTGGGAACCAATGGGGAAGGGCTGTCTTCTTTTGTCTCTAAAGATTAAACAGTTTATAACAGTGTAGAGTATATACATTGCATTTCACGTGGTTCCTTTTCAGTTTGTTGTGCGCTGTTGGCGTTCGATACTGGTTGAAGTTGATGCAAGATGGGTCTAGGTTCATTGAGAGCTCCGCTGTGTCAGTCCTGTCTTGTCAAGTTTGTCAGTCTTCTTCACCCATGCACAAGACCTCAGACTGGATGACAGAGGATGGAGGGACACCAGCAGACTGGCTGAGGACCGTGCACAGTGGAGCCCTTGACGGCCTCATGCGTCGCAAGACACGGGAGCATCTAAGTCTAAGTAAGTAAGTTACCCATGATCTCTCATGAATACAGCCTTTATGTTGTTTGATTTTTTTTTTTATTTTTTTTTGGGGGGGGGGGGGGGGGGGGGGGGGGGCAGTAGGAAACTACACCTATCACATGTCTGCCATGCCCCTGTCAGAGGTACACAAACCAGGTCAGGATATTTGTGTTCTCTTTCTCTAGGAAGGAATTTCTGGCCAACATTCTTGCATGTGTTTAGTTCTTGGATAAATTTGGCCAGTACTGTTGGGTATTTGACAGGGGTGACTGGTCAACATTCCTTGATTTGAGAAGTGAATTTCCAGCCAACATTATTTCAGAATCAGATTTCTGATGTCCATGTCAAGCCAATGTTTTTAGATTAGTGATTCTCATTTCTGGAAAACGTTCATCGATTTGTGATGGGAATTTCGGGCCAGCATCTGATCTTCCACTTGAGACCAAAATTTCTGCTCAATACTTTTAGCTTGGTGACATTCATTTCCAGCCAATGACTTGTGAGGTGAATTTCTGGCCAATTTTCGAAGACTTCTGAGGTGAATATTTGGCCAGTGTTCCTAGATATGTGAGGTGAATTTCTGGCCAATATCACTGATATGCTTCCAAATCAATACCCAGTGACTTCACAAAACCTGCAAAACAGCCGTATAACCATGTTTTTCTTCCTTTACATGCAATCAGCACAGGACTACATTGTCTGAAAACATCTACAGCCTTAACTGACGGTGCCTGTGAACTAAGGGACAAACGTGCCTTGTCACCCATTGATGGATGAATATGGGGAAATGGCAAGGGTACAGACACACAGACCTACTCACAAGACAGACTCTGGGCAGCTCTAAAAACAAACTCTGCATGAACCAGCAAATGGTGTTGTTTTGTCTTCATGTCGTCCAAGTCCTCCTTATGTGTGAGTGAAAGCTGCGGTGCTAGCGGACAGAAACAGCAGAAATGGGCGGCCTGCACCCATCTCTAATTGCGTCCTCTCCAAAACTGGCTTGCTGGGAGAGGGATGGGGGGAGGGGTGGGGGAGAAGCAGATTTGATGTGTCCAGGCCCTGTTCTGAACTTCGATGCCATTTCTCTCATTGATCTTACTTATTTTAGTTCCTTTTCTTTTGTACAATATATAAATTGAATCAATCTTCTAAAAAAAAAACAACACCCTGTTCTTTGCTTCTTGTTCAAAGAACCTGCAAAATCAGATGACAATACAAATATTTATAATTATCTCTTGTACACTATTTCTATATGAGACACAAACGTCAGTACCAGGGCCTTACCAGCAGTGATGTGTACCAGACTTCAAAAAAGTACCAAACTTCAAAAAGTACCAAACTTCAAAAAATACCAAACTTCAAAAAAAGCAATGTCTTAATACGACCAAATGATGGGGGTAAAACCATTAGTGGCCAAAAATAGTGTCATAGGGCATACATTCTCCAAGCTACTCACAAACACAAGAAAGCATGGGAGTGCTGTCACTCTTCATTCAATAAATAAGTGCATGCCATAGTTTATACCCCAACGGCATATATCTTTTGTCTTTTTATACAAAACAAATACACATCACTGCAGCACATCGCTGTTTGATCTTGCACCAACAAAAATCCTTTCTACTTCATCATCATCATCATCATCAGACATGAAGGTTGTTTTTCATCTCTCCAATCCCTTCGCAACTGACAATATTAAAATGATGAGAACACGTTGATACTGCCACATTCCCATAGACCAATACTGCAAGTTTCAGATATAAATTACTGACCTTGAGTTTGACAACTTTCCATTCCAAACCAAAGGATGCGTTGGCTTTGTACAGTGTTAACACAGCAGAAGATGAGATGTTTCCGTGCAAGATAGGGCTTGACACAAAGGCACTGGGACAGAATGGCCAGGTAACGAAGACACAGGCAGCCCTGGAGTTGGTCTCTTGCACAGCGGACAGAAACTCAAAGAACTCTCTAGCAACATTCAACGACTGACACACATTCTCTCTCAGTATGTCTGTCATGCCATGCAACTTCTTCAAATCTGAACCACAACTGAAACAGCCACCATGCTAATGTTCTGACTATTCATTTAACAGAAATAACATTCAGCCACAATGCTAACATTTTGACTATTCATTTAACAGACATAACATTCAGAGACTGGGAAAAAAATGACATTGATCGGAAGTGCGTACATCTTCTTGACCAGTTATCCATCCCAAGAAGGAAAGAACGTTTTAACCTGCCAGGTCTGTTCCAGTGCACAGGCCTAATTCTCATCAGCCATCCATCCACCTCATTCCACAGCTAATTCTCATCAGTCATCCATCCACCTCATTCCAGACCTAATTCTCATCAGTCATCCATCCACCTCATTCCACAGCTAATTCTCATCAGTCATCCATCCACCTCATTCCACAGCTAATTCTCATCAGTCATCCATCCACCTCATTCCACAGCTAATTCTCATCACATCCACCTCATTCCAGAGCTAATTCTCCTCACATCCACCTCATTCCACAGCTACTGGTAATTCTCATCAGCCATCCATCCACCTCATTCCACAGCTAATTCTCATCACATCCACCTCATTCCAGAGCTAATTCTCCTCACATCCACCTCATTCCACAGCTACTGGTAATTCTCATCAGCCATCCATCCACCATATTCCAGAGCTAATTCTCATCACATCCACTGAGGTTCCAAAGGGTTTTCAGGAAAACTTTGATCAAGGAGTGAACTAAGTGAAAAGCAAATGGTGTGAAGCAGTACTGTCCATTTTCACTGGAAAGGAAAGTCCCAAAGTTCCAGATCTAACAAAAAACCTGTTGTGTCCTTCCAGGGAACAATGGGCATGGTCCATTTTGGCTGTGTCCTTGCAGGGAACAATGGACATGGCCCGTTTTGGCTGTGTCCTTGCAGGGAACAATGGGCATGGCCCATTTTGGCTGTGTCCTTCCAGGGAACAATGGACATGGCCCGTTTTGGCCGTGCCCTTGCAGGGAACAATGGACATGGCTCATGTCCTTCCAGGGAACAATGGGCATGGCCCGTTTTGGCTGTGTCCTTCCAGGGAACAATGGACATGGCCCGTTTTGGCTGTGTCCTTCCAGGGAACAATGGACATGGCCCATTTTGGCTGTGTCCTTCCAGGGAACAATGGACATGGCCCATTTTGGCTGTGTCCTTGCAGGGAACAATGGACATGGCCCATTTTGGCAGTGTCCTTCCAGGGAACAATGGACATGGCTCTTGTCCTTCCTGGGAACAATGGACATGGCCCATTTTGGCAGTGTCCTTCCAGGGAACAATGGGCATGACCCATTTTGGCAGTGTCCTGCCAGGGAACAATGGACATGGCTCATGTCCTTCCTGGAACAATGGACATGGCCCATTTTGGCAGTGTCCTTCCAGGGAACAATGGACATGGCCCATTTTGGCAGTGTCCTGCCAGGGAACAATGGACATGGCTCGTGTCCTTCCTGGGAACAATGGACATGGCCCATTTTGGCAGTGTCCTTGCAGGGAACAATGGGCATGGCCCATTTGGGCGGTGTCCTTGCAGGAACAATGGACATGGCCCATTTTGGCTGTGTCCTTCCAGGGAACAATGGACATGGCCCATTTTGGCAGTGTCCTGCCAGGGAACAATGGACATGGCTTGTGTCCTTCCAGGGAACAATGGACATGGCCCATTTTGGCTGTGTCCTTGCAGGGAACAATGGACATGGCCCATTTGGGTGGTGTCCTTGCAGGGAACAATGGGCATGGCCCATTTTGGCAGTGTCCTTGCAGGGAACAATGGACATGGCTCGTGTCCTTCCAGGGAACAATGGACATGGCCCATTTTGGCTGTGTCCTTGCAGGGAACAATGGACATGGCTCGTATCCTTCCAGGGAACAATGGACATGGCCCATTTTGGCAGTGTCCTGCCAGGGAACAATGGACATGACCCATTTGGGTGTGGTGTCCTTGCAGGGAACAGTGGGCATGGCCCATTTGGGTGGTGTCCTTGCAGGGAACAGTGGGCATGGCCCATTTGGGTGGTGTCCTTGCAGGGAACAATGGGCATGGCCCATTTGGGTGGTGTCCTTGCAGGGAACAATGGGCATGGCCCATTTTGGCAGTGTCCTGCCAGGGAACAGTGGGCATAGCCCATTTGGGTGGTGTCCTTGCAGGGAACAATGGGCATGGCCCATTTTGGCACGGCCTCATTGCCAGGACCCACCATCATGGTCAGCACCCCCTGTGGTCAGTCGGCCCCTTTGTCTTCGGACTGGACATTGTCCTCTGTGTCCTGTTGGCCGCATCACTCCTCCACTGCACTCTCCTGCTCCCCACAACACAGCCGCACTCAGGCTCAGGCAGTCACAGACCCAACAGTCCTGAGGGAGCGAGCAACATCAAGCCATAACTCCACCAGGGGAGATGATGCACAGCGATTGGGAAACACCAGTCGTGACATCACTCACTGAGCCCCCCTCATGATTATGACCACAGCTGACATGCCTGTGGAAGACACTGAGCTCCCCTCATGATTATGACCACAGCTGACATGCTTGTGGAAGACACTGAGCTCCCCTCATGATTATGACCACAGCTGACATGCTTGTGGAAGACAGGGGGAAGAAGCCTCCCCAGAGGAGGGAAACTGCTTTGTTTTTCACTTTCCCTCCTTGGTTCTGGTGGCTGAGAAGGCTCTGACATGAAGCTGGAGGCTGATTAGAATCCCTGTGAGCATACTGGCAGGTAGCATTTTCTGTCTCTTGTTTTTGTTTTTGGCCCTGGTAGAAGCAGGGGCTATCTTCCGTATTTCCCCCCCCCGATGAAATCAGTGTGGGCAAACCAAAACAGGATCATATTTGTAACGCTGGTTCTAAAGTCGCAACTAATATACATGCTTTGATGACATTAATTGTTTTAAATCTGTAATTAAACTTGACAGGCTTAAAACAACAGTTTGAACATTTTTGTTTGGATTTCAGCCATGTCTACAAAAATGTGGAGATAAAGACAACTTTGACACATTCTGTTGATGTTGGTTCAAAATCGCACAATGCTAAATTCAAAGACGACATTTTAAACTGATTGTTTCTGCTCGCCTAGTCAATGAGGGCAGGTGACTTACACCCTTTCACAGATGGATACAGATATGTCCTCCTTGGCTTCCTTTCCAGAATTTTCTCTCAGCCATCTTCATTATGACACTGCACATGTGCATGTCATTCTGCTGAAAATGCCAGGCATTTCTGCACTAGAACCCTGTCCGCTGACCAACCAGGAGATGACAGAGGAGGACAGGAACAGGCAGACAGAGGACAGAACAGGCAGACAGAGGAGGACAGGAACAGGCAGACAGAGGAGGACAGGAACAGGCAGACAGAGGACAGGAACAGGCAGACAGAGGACAGGAACAGGCAGACAGAGGACAGGAACAGGCAGACAGAGGACAGGAACAGGCAGACAGAGGAGGACAGGAACAGGCAGACAGAGGAGGACAGGAACAGGCAGACAGAGGAGGACAGGAACAGGCAGACAGAAGAGGACAGGAACAGGCAGACAGAGGACAGGAACAGGCAGACAGAGGAGGACAGGAACAGGCAGACAGAGGAGGACAGGAACAGGCAGACAGAGGAGGACAGGAACAGGCAGAGGAGGAGAGGAACAGGCAGACAGAGGAGGACAGGAACAGGCAGACAGAGGAGGAGAGGAACAGGCAGACAGAGGAGGAGAGGAACAGGCAGACAGAGGAGGACAGGAACAGGCAGACAGAGGAAGACAGGAACGGGCAGACAGAGGAGGAGAGGAACAGGCAGACAGAGGACAGGAACAGGCAGACAGAGGAGGACAGGAACAGGCAGACAGAGGACAGGAACAGGCAGAGTAGGACAGGAACAGGCAGAGTAGGACAGGAACAGGCAGACAAAGGAGGACAGGAACAGGCAGACAGAAAAGGAGAGGAACAGGCAGACAGAGGAGAGGAACAGGCAGACAGAAAAGGAGAGGAACAGGCAGACAGAGGAGAGGAACAGGCAGACAGAGGAGAGGAGGTGATGGTGACGCCACAAGACGGCTGGAACATCAGTGACTGCCATCCTCGGTGCAGGAACATCACCGCCCTCATTTCCTG
>CM031597.1:138371622-138386622 GCA_018398815.1 Conus ventricosus | reverse complement strand
CAACAACCGACTGCAGTTTCTCTTCAACAACCGACTGCAGTTTCGAAGTCGCATTCAAGCCTGCTTACCATCTGCTTCGACACCCTTTCACTTGTTGAGAATTTCATAGTAAAAACAGAAAACAGAACTTCAATTAATAATAAAAGTGTACATCCCCCCCCCCCTCCCCATCCTTTCCTCCTTCATCTTCTCCCCAAACCTTCCAAATCTCACCTGAACCCTCATTTCATTGTCTTCTTTACTTGACTTCATAACCATGCTTGAAAACACGTACACATAGATGGAGGATACAGGCTGCCAGACAGGCAGAAGTCAAATGTGTCATCAGATTTTTTTTTCTTTCTTGTGGCAATGCTTTATAAAGAGAATTTCAGAGAGAGCGAGAGAGAGAGAGAGACAGAGTAAAAAGAGAATGTCTAGCTTAAGCTTGTACTTTACTTACTGGATCATTATGGATTAATGTGTGTGCATGCACAGACACACACACACACACACACACATACACACACACACACACACAAGCATGTACACACATTCATATACAAATATGCATACTTATAAACATGCACACACACACACACACACACACACACACACACATGCACACAAGTGCATAGAGACATGCATACACAGACATGCATATGCACACATAGACACATGAGTGCTCACACACAGAGAATCAAACATACTTCCCCATCTTCAGAAAGCAAATGCACCAACAGGAGTACAACTACATTATTTTGATTAAAAAAAAAAAAAACTGAAATGGGTAGACTCCTACATCTTTGCTTTTCTTACCCCCACCCCCACCTCTCTCTCACATACATATAAAGTTCAATAAATATGTATTTTCATACACATTCCTGTTTTTCTTTAAAGACATAAGATCTTTTTTTTTTTCAAATTCTGGAACCCACCTGACACCAAAGTTAAAAGTGACCAGTGAAGCAAAGTACCTTCATGTGAGGAACGTGTGCAGCACAGGGACACCAAACTGATGTCGCCTTCCCCTTCTACCTAGCCCCCTTCCCCCTACACTTACACCAAAACACTGTGCACACCTCGACGCTCACCCACCGCTCCTTCCTAGACACCTAACCTGTAAGATCATGCACAGCAATCATCTCTCTCTCTCTCTTTCTCTCTCTCTATCTTTCTCTCTCTCTCTCTTTCTCTCTCTCTCTCTCTCTTTCTCTCTCTCTCTGTCCCATCCATCCACCCTGATCTGTCTCTCCGTTTCACTCTCTTTCTCTGTCTCCCTTCCTCCCTCCCAGAGACCATGGGATATACAAGAGTCACACCACCTAGCGAAAAACAGGAAGGAACAAAAGCCATGGATGGGAATAAGAGGAGGAGAGAGGAGAGGGTGGGGTGCTGTGCAGACGGGTGATGGGGGAGCGTGTGCAAGGGACTCAACTCATCAGTATCCTCACCAAACACTCCTCCCCCACCAGCTGGAAGTAAGGCCCCCCCCCCCCCCCCCCCCCCCCCCCCCCCCCCCCCCCCCCCCCCCGTGAATGTGTACATGGTGGTTCTGAAAACATTGACATCTCCGCAAAATTTTCCTGTCTGCAATCAAAGCTTGCTGAGAAAAAACAGTTGAAATCCTGGTGAAAACAAAGAAGAGGCAGAGAAAGAAATAGTGTTTTTCTTTCAAGAAAATAAAGTCTGTCCATCTGGTTGACTCTCCCTCACCCTCTTCTTGGTACTTCATCTTTTCAGAAAAAAATCCTGAACATTCTGTGACTTCAATCAAAACAGCCCTCCAGCTACCTACCTACCCCTTCAAAAGAAAAAAAAGAAAAAATAATTTGACTTCCAGAGCCTCTCTTTATTGACATACTAAGCAAAACACAAACACTACTCTCCAACACATCCAGCTTACACATGACTCAACAAATAAATCCCCAGCAAAAAAAAAAAAAAAAAGAAAAAAAAGAAAAAAGAAAAGAAAAACAAAGAGGGCTGGTTATCAAACCCATGATCCATTTCCAGGGTTCCAGTGTCCAAACATACTGCAGTCACTCACACAGTGATTAAGGCATGGCACAGGGTACAGTCACAAACTGCTATTATCATTCCGTTTCTTCCGGACAACAATCAAGGGCAAGGAAGGCGTTTGGATGGGGCGGGGGGGGGGGGGGGGGGGGGGGGAGGTGGGGGGAGGGCAGTAGAGTGAAGGGGGGGGGGGGGGGGGGAAACGTCACGGGGCTTTAGCATGGATACAGGCCCTTGGTTTAGGGAAGATATTATCACTCAGAGCGTGAGGATTAAGGCTCCGGTTCTCTTTCACACTGGGAGCAGCCAAGCTATGGAGGTATTGGCAGCACAGTCAACAATCACCAGTGCTTTTTTTTTTTTTTTTCAGGTCCGTGTCGACGAACAAATAAAAATGCCTGAGGACATTTCTTTCCACAGCGCTCGGGGGCCATGGAAAACGGCCAGTCACTGTCTACATTCCTCTTCTCTCCCCTGGGCGGGGGCAGCATCCCTGAGTCGGCTCCCTTGTTTAACACTGTATTCGGCCATTCCTTCAACCAGCCTGAGAAGTGGGCAGGCCCACAGAAACACTGGAGAGACAGGAAGAGACAAAGACACAGAGATGGTGAGATGTGAACAGAGACCGGAAGAGACAAAGACACAGAGATGGTGAGATGTGAACAGAGACAGGAAGAGACAAAGCCACAGCCATGGTGAGATGTGAACAGAGACAGGAAGAGACAAAGACACAGAGATGGTGAGATGTGAACAGAGACAGGAAGAGACAAAGACACAGAGATGGTGAGATGTGAACAGAGACAGGAAGAGACAAAGCCACAGCCATGGTGAGATGTGAACAGAGACAGGAAGAGACAAAGACAGAGATGGTGAGATGTGAACAGAGACAGGAAGAGACAAAGCCACAGCCATGGTGAGATGTCGAGGAAGGAGGACGACAGAGTCAGAGACCAAGAAAGAGCAGACAAACAAAGGAAAGAAGAAGAGAAGAGGAAAGAGCAGCATGAAACGAACAGACACCGACAAGTCTCTTCACAGGTCAAATTATGGCACAGGCTCCGTCTGCTTCAAGCACGTTGTGTCCCCTCGCCTGGAACAGTCAACACCTTCTTCCTTCGAATCCTGGCTCTCCTCCACACTTGACGAGCGAACAGAAGCAGTGGACGTGCTGGAGGAACAGAGAGTGAACGGCAGACATCTTCCAACAGCACTGACACCATCACTCATCATTCAGAATCCAGGCTGGCGGGCTCTGTCTCCACCACACACCAGCCCATGTTTTCAGCCACGAAGGAAAAGTTCCTCCTCACACTTAGGAGTCAGCACCTTGGCCGAATCTCTCATACCTGTGTATCGGTTACAACACTCACTCCCCTTACCCTCCCCCCACTCAAAACCCAAACGCTCTCCACAAGGCCCAAATCGTTTCTTCAACCCCCAACAGGCATCAGTGGTTTTCAATTTGTTCAAGGTCCAGGTCAGTCAAGGGAAACAAGCCAGCACTGTCGTCTCTCCTCAAGTCCCGATGGCAGCCACAGTTGCTCTCCCCTTCCTGATCCTCCAGCTCCTCCTCCTCCTCTTCCTCCTCCTCCTCCTCGCCAATGAGTTTCACAGGTTCCCTGATGTCGATGCCACTGGAGATGTCGCTGTCGGGGGGAGTGGAGGGGAGGGGTGAGGACGCCGCCATGTCCAGGTCGCTGATGGTGGACAGGGCAGCGTGGTCGGTGGGGCGGGGGGTGGCCGGCAGGTCCGTGTCCCGGGGAGAACTAGCAATGGGCATCAGGCCGCCCACACGCATGTAGTCCATGTCCGAGCGCCACCGCCCCTTCTGCAACACACACACACACACACACGCACACGCACACACACACACATGCACACACACACACACACACATACACACACGCACGCACGCACACACACACACACACACACACACACACACACACACACACACACACACACACACACACACATATTCAGAGTAGTGCATAGCAACAAGTTATTGTGACAAACTGTCCTAAATCTCCATCACCATATAAACAAAAAATTCAATAAAAATAAATAAATAAATGAAAAAAAAACAACCCACAACCGAAACTAGTCAATGCCAAGCAAAATATCACTGAAACTAAAGTTGAATGAAATAACTATAGCTTTTTCAAAAGTCAATCCACAAATCAATTTTTTTTCTTTTTAAATCGTGAAGACGGGCGTGTAAGTAAAACATCCTGAATACTTACAAGAATCTTTCTTCAAAATACTACTCAAATGAATATCTTGGGACACCTGCCATTTCCCTCTCTACTCAATAAACAAAATAATCATTATAAATAAGACAAAATAAAAGAAGCATTTCTTCAAATTTGAACTATTCAGACCAAGCCAAAATTGGAAGAGAACACTACGTTCATCAGAAAACTTGATCATAGTCCAGTAACTGTGAATCTAGCCGATATCTGTCTAGTGATCCATTTTTCAAAATAATCATGAAAACAAAAAAAGAGGAGAAATATTTATAGAAGTTACAGCAACCCGTACTTTAGCCATAAGGGTAATTTTGTTTTGTTTTGCGATAACCATGATTTGAATATGCTGGCACCATCCCTCCCCTGCCTTTTGCTGCGGCTTGTCTGGTCTTCACATCCTCTGCTGGTTACCAGGGGCCCCGCCCTATTCAGCATACCCCCCACAGACAGAATTGTATTCTTTCCCAGTGTATACCAAAGCACCCCCTCTTTCCCGGTACACGCGCTTTCTACAGGTCACGCAGTGACTGCCAACGCCCCATGTTTAGCAGTTTTCTGTTGTTGGGTGTTGTTTTTTTTGTAGTTTTTTTTTCTCCCCTATTTCGATATTAGACTTGGAAAAATCAGCATTCGGGAGAAAAGTTCAAAATCAAAGGTGTGTAAATCATTTATTTATAAATAAAATGGTTTAAAGTCGATGTAAAAGGGAAATGTGTGAAAAATCGCATAAAAATTAAAATGGTTTGTCGTCGAGGTACACAGGGACAATGGTGAAAAATCGCTTATAAATAAAATGGTTTGATACGCGGGTCCGGGGGAAAAATGTGTGTAAAATAGCTATAAAAAAATAAAATGGTTTGTAGTCGGGGTACACAGGGCGTGGAACCAGTGTGGAATACGGTAGCAGGCACAATGTGAAGCCGTCAGAGAACAAAACAGGGGGAAGTAAAAAAAGCCAGCATGAAGTGTCCTCACATCAGCAAAAACAAACAAACAGCATGAAGTGTCCTCCCAGGAAAAAACAACCCAGCATGAAGTGTCCTAAAATTGCGAAAAAACCAGCCGCATAAGTGCCTCAATCAGGAAAAAAACACACCAGCATAAAGTGTTCACTCGCGAAAAACCAGCCGCAGAAGTGTCCCACTCGGAGAAAAAAACACACCCAGCATGAAGTGTCCTAAAACCGAGAACAAACACAGCCAGCATAAATTTGTCCCACTCAGCAAAAAACAAACACAGCCGCTTGAAGTGTCTCAATCAGCGAAAAACACACCCGCTGAAGGCCCTCACTCAGCAGAACAAACACAGCCAGCAGAAGTGTCCCATTTGCAGAAAAAAACACAGCCGATGAAGTGCCCTCAATCGCAGAACAAAACAAGCCGCATGAAGTGTCCTCCTCGCGAAAAAACACCCAAAGGGGAAGTGCCCCTCTCAGCCAGAAAAAAACACACCCAAAAATGAAGTGTCCCCCATCGCAGAACAAACACACCCCAGCAAAAGTGTCCCTCACATCAGCGGGAAACAAACAGGGGGGGGGAATAAACAGCCAGCTGAAGTGTAGTGCCTACATGTTCATTAGCAGCACCCGGCAACACAAAATCCTTTATTTTTAAAAAAAAAAAAAAAAAAAAAAAAAAAAAAAAAAAAAAAAAAACCCTGACTGGTTTCAAACATTTCTTCTATCACTTATCTGGGGAATTTTGAAAAAGGAGGGAAAAACACACACCAAAAAAACCCTTTGTCACTGTGCCGATTTTTTTTTTTTTTTTTTTTTTTTTGTTCGATTTGGGGGGGGGGGGGGGGGGGGGGGGAAGGAAAGGGAAAGGGGGTGGGGTGGGTTGGAGTTCCCATCCTTTTCACCTGGTGTAAACCTGGGAAGCTTTGCTTGTGGTCTGCCCCGTTTCACGCCATGAACACAAAGCCATAAAGCCTTTTCCCTGTCCGCCAATTTGGGGGCCCGTATGATTCAACGAAAAATTGGTCAAGGGGGAAAGTGCAGCTATGTTAAGATGAATGGCATTTTCATTTTTACATCCGCCCTCTGGCAAAAAAAACCCAAAAACCAAAGAAAAAAAAACAAAAAAAAATGCTGGGGGAAAAAAAGGCATGAACAATTTTGAAAATCAACACCGCAATCGTTTTGTATCTTTGTATCTACGTTGTATGTAGTAGACGTTCTAGCGGAGGCAGATAAATTAAATTTGAGATGGAGAACGAAAAAAAATACAACAGGGGAAAAAGGGCAAAAAGAGACGGTGATTACAGGGTTGATATATGGATCTTCTGTTCACAGGAGAGACGAGTAAGGGAGAGGCAAAAATTACCAAGAAAAGGGGGCCCAAAAGCGGATACCGGGGAAACAATTAGTGACACAGATTACCCTTTTTGAGGGACAAAAAGGGTTAACGTTCAAAATTCTTCGATATTTTAAAAGAAGGGGGTTTGTGTTTAAAAGATTTTATTTATCTTTCGGTTTTAGCTGCATTACCCAAGCTCCGAATTTATAATTTCCCCCAAAAGACATGATTTATCGTGTTAAACTGAAACTAAAGTTAGTACTGTCTGTCGTACTTTTCACAATGTCCTAAGTCTACAGTTTTAAACTCTCATATTGTCTTTATTTTCTGCACTGTGTTGATGTGTTGATTATGTACTAAATTTAAGTGAAATACTTGTACTTGTTTTTATTGGTGTAAAATTGTATGTGTTAATTGTGCTGCACTACTGTACTTTTAAATTTTTGTGCGCATAATTGTACGTGTTTTTTGGCTGTATAATTGTCTGTTTTATTGTGCTGCTTACTTGTACTGGTTTTTGTGCGCGCTACTTTGTCTGTGTTATTTGTGTGAACTACAGTACGTGTTATTTGTGCTGATACATTGTACTGTGTTAACGTGCTCCCTTTACATTGTACTTTTTATATTGTGCTGCACTAATTGTACTGGGTTATTTGTGCTGACTACTTGTACTGTGTTTATTGTGCTGCACTACTTGTATGTTTTACTTGTGCTGCATACTTGTACTGTGTTATATTGTGCGATTTTACATTGTAGTGTTAACTGTGGCCTACTTTGTCGGGTTTTTTTGTGCGCACTATTTTTAATGTGTTACACTGTGCTGCACTCTTGTAGTGTACACTGTGTGCCTACATTGTCGGGCACTCATTTTTCTGTGTTTATTGTGCTGAAAATTTGTACTGGTTATATTGTGTGCATACATTGTACTGTGTTTATTGTGTGTATACATTAAGGTTTTATGTTGTTTGCTTTCATTATATAATACGTGCTTTTTTTGCATGCGTATGTTGTTTGAACCAAATGATTAATCTTTTGAAATTACTTATGCATTTGTGACAACTGTATGACCTGTGCGGAATGATCAAAATTGTATCTATGTGCTGTAACTGATTGTAATGATATTACACTTGCCGCAAAATTTACGCCCTGATGGGGCCCTTTGCGGTGGCTGGGATAAGCAACTTTCCTTACCCCCGATACATATTTCATTGGCTTTTTTAAATAACACTTCGATGCCTGCGTTTATTAAAATAAAAAACTTTTCCCCCCTCACACTGCTTTTACATACATTGTATCTAGCACAGGGGCAGACTGTCCTGAAGCGCCGTCCGACTACGCCCCACTCTGCGGCCCCGTGACTGGAATATCAATGTATGCTATGTCACCCTCACTATCCCAACCTGAACTGCCTTTCAAAAACAAAAAAATCCCAAAGAGTCGGAAAGGAGAGAGAGAAAAAATTGGACTGCCGGAGGGGGAAAAAGGTTTCCTGGTTTGCCCCCCGGTCCACCCTTCTCCCCGGGGAATATCCTGGAGGGTGATGTGGCGTGTTTTTCCCAGGTAGGCGTCTGAAACACAGTTTCACCGGACTTAAACTGTCATCTCCCCCCCCCCCTTCCCCTTCCCTTCCCTCTTGTTTTCAAACCACAGAAAAGTTTTGCTCTCCATTAATTTTGTGGGTTTCCCCTTGGTGCTAGTAAAAGTTTTGAACAGCTGCTACCCAGTTTGGGTTTCCCCTTGGTGCTAGAAAAAAGCTTTGAACAGCGTGCTTCTTGTTTGGGTTTCCCCTTTGGGGCCTAGATAAAAGCTTTGAACAGTTTTGCATCCATGTTTGGGTTCCCCTTGGCTGCTGGGAAAAAGTTTTGACGATGCTTTCCAGGTTTGCGTTTCACCTTGGCTGCTAGTAATATTTTTGAACGGTGTATCCATTTTTGTGTTTCCCTTGGTTGCCAGATAAAGTTTTGAACAGCGTGTATCCATTTTTTGGGTTTACTTGGCTGAAAGATACAGTTGAATTCAAGAATTCAGTGATAAATTAGGCTGTTCCCAATGGAGGGGAAGAGAGGGGGGGGGGGGGGGGGGGGGGGGGGGCTGACCCCAGGTCAGAGGGGGACTTTTTGAAGCTTCCCCCCTTCTGTATGATCCCCCCCTGCTCACTCCCCCTAGCTTCTGTATGATCCCCCCCCGCTCATCCCCCTAGTTTGTATAATCCACACACGCCCCTGGATGGAAATCCAAAAGAAAAAATGGGGAGGGTTTGGGGGAAAGGGGGGGGTGGGGGGGGGGGGGGGGTAAGAAGTTCGGGGGTTTTCTCTAGGGTCAGTATTTGACTGTGTGTTTTTGGAGGGGTGTGGGGGGATGGGTGGGCAGTGGGGGTGGAAAGGGGGGGGGGGGGGGTTTCTGTTCAGGGAGTGGTGCCCAAACCATGTCATTTTAAAAACCACCGGTCAGTGGGGGTTGTGTGGTGTGTGAGAGAGGAGGGGAGAGAGGAGAGAGAAAACAAACGAACAAATTTTTTTAAATGAGAGAAAAAGCGGAAAAAGCAACAAATGGCTTTTTTACTCGGCCCCTCAATAAAGGGAAATATTAAAAAATGCTTAACAACATCGAAAAAACTAATTTTGAATTAAGTAAAAAAACCATAAACGTATATATAGAAAAAAAGAAACGGTTAAACAAAAGAACGAACAAAAAATCCCTGGAAGAGAGAAAAGAGAGAGAGAGAGAAGAGAGGGGAGAGAGAAAGGAGAGAAAGACAGCGACAGACGAACGGGAGAAACGGTGGGGGTGGGAGGGGAGGGGTCTATTATATTTCATAAAAAAAATGGTTTTTGGGAAAGATAGTAAATATATAAAAGAAACATTATCACAACAATAAAATTATAAAAAATTTCGGGAAAAAAATCTTGAACAGGGACCCCTCCCGAGGCAAAGACAAAAAAATTTTCCTGAAAGCAGACCTTTGGAACACCCCGATGAGAGAGACCGTAAGAGGAGAGGAAAAGAGAGAGAGAGAGAGAGAGGAGAGAGAGAAAGAGAGAGAGAGAGAGAAGGGGGAGGGGACGAGAGAGAAGAGAGAGGAGGGGAGGGGGAGGGGAGAGAGAGAGAGAGAGGGAAGGGAAGGGGAGAGAGAGAGAGAAGAGAGGGTTAAGGATGAATTTTAAAAAATTTAGTCATTAAATTTGGGGATGAAGTGCCCTTTTAAAATTTATGCTGGCTGAAATCAAGGAGGGTTTAAATGCAGTTTTCCCCAAGAAGCCGCCCCGGAGTTTTTGAAGACTGGTTTTAAAAAAATTATTTTGGCGGGGTATTACAATTTTTTTGAAAATGGGTTTTTTATTAAATCTAAATTTCTCTGTAAATTTAAGTGGGAGCAGACCCGAAAGAATCTTAAACATGAAAAAAAGCTTTTTGAATTTAAGCTTAATTTAATGGTTAAAATTCCAGATTTATAGTCAGGTTTTGATAAAGTACGATTTTAACAAACTAAATTTTAGGGTGTCTATTAAAAACTAAAAAAAAGTTTTAAGTATATGTTCTGCTGAATCCCCAAAATTTTTGAGGGGTAATTTATTGGGATTCAATAAAGCGTGAAAAACTTTTTACGTGAATGGCAGTTTTAGGAATTTTTTATCTTGGCAGCTGGTATATCCTTTTCGAAACGTTTTGATAAAGACCCTACTTGTTCAGACCCCTGAAGATTGTTGTCTTTAACATCCCAAGACTTTATGACCCACTGTTTTTCGATAGTTTTCCCTTTATAAAAGGGGTGCGCTCGTATAAGAAAAGGTTTTGACGTTTTTGTCTTGTGGTTTTGTCTATGTTTTGGGTTTTGACAGGGTTTGACAAAAAATGGTTTAAATTTAGACCATTCGGTTAGCTGGTTAATACTCTGCTGTATTTAAAATGGTATTTTTCTGCTTTGCGATCACGCATGAACAGTAGTGTCATCGGCGAAACATACCAAAGCGCTGGGGAAAAAGGGGGAGTTTATTAATTTTTTTTGGAAAAAGTATGGGTCCTAGGACGGGCCCTTTAGGAAAAACCCTGTTTGGAGGGAAAATGAGTTGGCGTCATGAATTGAGACAATTTGTTTTCTGTCGTTAAAACGAAGGTGAGTTCTTGAGCTTACTGATAAACGGTACAATTTTAACTTTTTTAGAAGAGTTGTGTGGCTTACATCAAAAGCTTTTGCAAAGTCAAAAAAAAGGAAGAGAGAGAGAGAAAGAGAGAGAGGGAGAGAGAGGGGACAGAGAGAGACAGGAGAGAGTAGTGTGTGAAGAGAAAATGAAAACAGAATGCAGCGTGTGCACGCACACACACAGACCACCACAGAGGCGTCCTTCTCCAAAGCGCCACTTAGATCATACCCGTTATCCTCCCCCCAAAAAATCTTATTTAAACTGGTCACACTGACAGGTCGCCCCAATCACCCCGACCCCCGGCCAAAAACCCAAAGCCCCCTCCCCCATTGACCGAGCTCGCCCCAAACACCAGGACCCCCCGGGCCAAAAAACCCCTGACCACTCCCCCCCCCCCCCACGACCCAAACTCACCCCCCTCCCCGACCCCCCCCCAAAACCAAAGACCCCCCCCCCCCCCCCCCCCCCCCCCCCCCCCATCAGACCAACCCCAACTCCCAACTTGACCAATCATGAGGCGCGCGGTGTCCCGGGTGTCGGTTTTTGATGGGATTGTCCATACCCCCCTGTGGGGGGGGGGGGGGGGGGGGGGGGGGGATTTTCTGAGGGAGAATGCAAGCCGGAGGGGAGGGGGGAATAGGGGTAGTGGTGGTGGTGGTGGAGTTTTTCCCCTGACCAGTCTTGTGAAAGGGCGAGGGGTTGGGGGAGGGGATGGGGGGGGGGGGGGGGGGGGGTGAGAGCCTTTGGGGATTGTTAGGGTTATCAGGGGCCGGTCAGCATTTTCCTCTTTTTTCCCCCCCCCCCCCCCCCCCCTCCCCCCACACCCCCCCCCACTCCCCAAACCCCCTAAGGTTTTCGCGGCTTGTCCTGTACGACCATGGGGAATGCGTGAACCCCCTTTCATGGTTTCTTTCGACAGAGGGGGAGAGAGAGAGGAGAGGAGAGGGTGGGTGTGTGTTGTGTGTGGTGTTGTTGGGGGGGGGGGGGTTAAAAGGGATCTTTTTTTTCCCATTTCCGTACGGTCTTCCGTGTAGTTATGCAATTGTTCAATAATACGGTTGTGTGGGTGTGTGGTGGTGTGTGTGTGGTTTTTGGTGTGGTGTGTGAAAGAGAAGAGGAGAGAGGAGAGAGAGAGAGAGAGAGAGTGTGGGAAAGACATGTCCACTGTGTAAGAGAGAGAGAGAGAGAGAGGGGGGGGAGAGGAAGAGAGTGGGAAAAACAATGTCCATGTTGTGGGGATACAGGGTTAAAAACATTACTGAAAAAAAAAAAAATGACAAAGAAAAGGGGGACACCAAACACACACAAAACACCACACAACACACACACACTGATTTCTAAACAAACGCCATTACCAAATAAATTCCCCCCAATCAAAAAAAGAAACTAACAAAAAGCCAACGAATGAACACCCCCGAACCACCAAATATTAAAGTCCCTGGTGTGGGTGGTTGTGTGTGTTGTGTGTGTTTTGGTGTGTGTGTGTGTTGTGGTGTTGGGTGTGTGTGTGTGTTTGTGTGTGTGTTTGTGTGGTGTGTGTGTGTGTGTGTTAGGCCTGAAAGCAGCGGGCCTCTGTTGGGGGTCACCTGGGTGGTAAGCTGTCTACGTGCTCAGCCGTCAAATGGGTAAGTGTTGGTGAGGGCTTTGCAATGGCCCCGCCCCGCCCCTGTCTGGTTTAAACCCCCCCCCCCCCCCCCCCCTCCCAAACCACCACATTCTAGTTGTCTTCGCTTCATTACGATCATAAGCAGCGCTTAAAATAAAATGTTTTCTGCCCCCGCCTCGCTGCCTCTCTAACCACCAAACACACGCACACACACCACACACCACACACACACACAAACACCAAAACACGCACACACACACAAGTGCGCGCGCGCGCGCGCGCACCACCACCCCACAACCCCACACACACAAACACACACACACCACCTGTTGAGCGGTTTTAAAACTTGTTTCCTAAATGCAGTTTGTTTTTTTCCCCGGGTTGTTTAGGTTGTTTTCCCGACTGACGCCATTCCTTCAGTTGCTGTACGGGTCCTGATGACAGCCATTCCCTTAATGTGCTGTACAGGGTCCTGATACAACCTTCCCTTCAGTGTGCATTCGGGGCCTGACTGCAGCCATTCCTTTAATGTGCATGTCAGGGTCCGTGACACATTCCCCTTTGTGTGCATGTACAGGGGCCTGCTGACAGCCTTTTCCCTTTAATGTGCATGTACAGGGTCCTGACGCACCATTCCTTTAATGTGATGTAAGGGCCCGATGACAGCCTTTTAGTGTGTGTACAGGGTCCTGACTGACAGCCATTCCTTTTAGTGGATGTAAAGGGTCCTGACGACAGCCTTTTCGTGTGCATGTACAGGGTTGACTGAACACCTTCCTTTAGTGTGAATTTTAAAGGGGCTGATGACAGCCATTCCCTTTAGTGTGGTACAGGGCCCGATGACAGCCATTCCTTCAGTGTGCTGTAAGGGCTGGGCTGACGCCATTCCTTCAGTGTGATGTAAGGGTCTGACTGACAGCCATTCCTTTTAGTGTGCATGTACAGGGTTGACTGACGCCTTCCTTCGGTCATGACGGGTCATGACTGACGCCTTTTTTCGTGTGATGTACAGGGTATGACTGCAGCAAAAATTTCCTTTGTGTGCATGTACGGGTCCTGACTGACAGCCATTCTTCAGTGTGCATGTACAGGTCCCTGATTGAACACCATTCCTTCAATGTGCATGTACAGGTCCTGACTGAACACCATTCCTTCAGGTGATGTACTGGTCATGATGACAGCCATTCTTCAGTGTGGCAGTACTGGGTCCTGATTGAACCATTCCTTCAGTGTTGCATGTACGGGTCTTGACTGACAGCCATTCTTCCGTGTGCATGTAACAGGGTCATGACTGAACACAATTCCTTCAGTGTGCCATGTACAGGGTCCTGATGACAACATTTTCCTTCAGTGTGCATGTACAGGGTACTGACTGAACACCATTCCTTTCAGTGTGCAGTTACAGGGTCCTGACTGACAGCCATTCTTCAGTGTGCATGTACGGGGTCTGATGACAGCATTCGTCAGTGTGCATGTACAGGGTCATGACTGAACACCATTCCTTCAGTGTGCATGTACAGGGTCTTAGATGGAACAACCATTCCTTCAGTGTGCTGTACAGGTCCTGACTGACAGCCATTCTTCAGTGTGCATGGACTGGGTACTGAGGACACCATTCCTTCAGTGGGCATGTACAGGGTCATGACTGAAACACCATTCCTTCAGTGTGCATGTACAGGGTCTTGATGAAACACCATTCCTCAGGTGGAATGTTACAGGGTCCTTGACTGAACCACCATTTCCTTCCAGTGTGCATGTACAGGGTCCTGACTACAGCCATTCTTCAGTGTGTTCATGTACAGGGTCTGATGACAGCCATTCTTAGTTGTGCATGGTACAGGTCATGACTGAACACCATGCTTCAGTGTTGCATGTACTGGTATGATGACAGCAATCCTTCAATGTGCATGTACAGGGTCTGACTCGAACCACCATTCCTTCAGTGTGCATGTACAGGGTACTGACTGACGGCCATTCCTTCAGTAGGCTGTACGGGGTCCTGACTGACAGCCATTCCTTAAGTTGTGCATGTACAGGGTCCTGACTGACAGCCATTCTTCTGTGTTGCATTGTACAGGGAACTGCTGACAGCCATTATTCAGTGTGCATGTACAGGGTCCGGTTGCAGCCATTCCTTTCAGGGTGCATGTAAGGGTCATGATACAGCCATTCCTTCAGTGTGCATGTACAGGGTCATGACTGAACACCATTCCTTCAGTGTGCATGTACAGGGTTACCTGACTGACAGCCATTCCTTCAGGAGTGCACGTACAGGGTCCTGACTGACAGCATTCTTCAGGTGCATGTACATGGTCTTTGCCGCCTTTCCTAAAGAGGGTCTGTAGTCAGGCGATCAGGATCAGCATAAATGCGTTGCTGGAACCTTCCTAGGTTATAGCTGCTACGGAAAAGAGACAGTAAGCCCGATATTCTTGGTTCTTAGCTAAGAAGCCTTTCAGTACATAAACTGATTCAAAAAAAGGTTGTGTACTGACATTTTGGAAACGCTCCAGAACAATGAAAGTGATGCCCCGAAGGCATCCCGAGCTCAGCTCAATGGGAACCTGTTGCGGCTGCTGATCACTAGTCTATCTGAAGCGCAAAGGATGGCAAACTCAGTGACTCTGCTGATTGCTTGTGACAGTGAAACGCATGCCACATGAGCAAGCCTGGACGACACGCTCGTTCGTTCATTCAGTCCATAACGG
>CM031597.1:138356622-138366622 GCA_018398815.1 Conus ventricosus | reverse complement strand
GCATGCATGCATGCATGTGTGTGCGTGCGTGTGTGTGTGCGCATGTTCTCTGTGTGCAAACTGAAGTGTCCGTGCAAATGCGTATGCGAAGATGTAAGCATGCATGTGCAAAGTCTCAAAGAGTGTGTGGTACAACAGAACAGAACTGAAGTGACACCATCCAGTCCAGGCCAAATCCCTTTGGAATGTTGAGGGGGGGGGGGGGGGGGGGACCTTGTCTGTCTTCGTACTCCATAGAATTGAAAATTTCAATCAATTTTCGATAATATATGATTTTTTCCTTTGTGTTGTTGGGTGCATATATATTGGCAACCATTATATTATAGTATTTATTTACCACTGAAATGACTAAGATTCTGTCTTGTGCAAGCTCTAACTTAACATTTCCCTTAAAGTGTTTTGAAATCAAAGTAACTTCTCCTCTGCTTTTGTTCGTTCCCTCCTTGAAAAATATAGTTCCACCCCATTGCTTTTCCCATTCATTTACATCTCTGTCTGTTATGTGACATTCTTGTAAGCAAATAACATCAAAACGTTTTTCTTACCAAAGTAGTTATCAGTCGCTGGCACTAGTTGGTGACTCCCACCCTGACTTAAGTTTCAAATGCTTCGGTCTCCAAAGAGGGCGCTGGAAGGTGGGGCGGGGGGGGGGGGGGGGGGATGGGGAGGGGGAGGGAAGAAAGCGGGTGGGTGGATTTGTTGAGTGGCTTGTCCTGTCACTATCCATACCTGTCAGGCCAGGATTAGGGGTAAACACATTATATCTCCCCGAAACCTCTGACAGGTCTGGTGACGAGGGGAGGGGGGGGGGATTTACCACAGCCAAGGTTCAGGAAGGGCTACCCAGGAGGCCCCTGGGATGACCGGGTCTTGTTACTCCGTGCTGGTTTCACACCTTCCTTGGCCAGGCGGGTCATGAATGGATCGCATGCTTCTGTTTGTGAGAAACTTATGTTTTGTCCATTTGGCCGATTCTCACACACACACACACACACACACACAAACACAAACATTCTCTTCTCTCCGTTCACCTTTTCCTGTTCTCTATGCTTCTCTCCAATAAAATTAGCTGTTTGTGTTTGATGAATGTGGATTGTAACTCCCCACTCCCATCCCCAAAATACACACACTCCTTTACTTTAAAACAATAGCAATGACAACACACACACACACACACACACACACACACCACATCACACCACACCACACACCACATCGCACCACACACACACACACACACACACACACACACACACACACACACACACACACACACACACCTTTCTCAAGCGCATCAGCATTCTACGCAGCGTCCATGACGCAAGTACTAAAATGCACAAAATGGGCAGACAGAGAGAACATTTCAAATGAGAAGCACAGACAACCAGGACAACGATGGAAATGGGTGGGAAAAGGGGTGAGGGGGGGGGAGAGAAGAAGTGAAGGATGGGGGAGGGTGGGGGGGGAGGGGGGAGAGGAAGGGAGAGGGAGAGAAACGTGCGATTTCTGAAGCTACGAGACGGCACAGACAGGTTAATAATCATACTGACATAAACCTAAACTTGGTTTTCTTTCTGTTCAGTGCGTTTGGTCCTAAAATCCCAAATTAACTGAACATTTTTTTTTGTTTTCTTTCTTATTTTTGTGTGGATTGTGAGCTGCCATTCAAACTGGGGGGGGGGGGGGGGGGGGGGGGGGCAGCATGCAGCACACAAGCATACGAGGCAGGCATGTAGCGACACATCTGAAAACAAGCCATCATTCACACCCAGTTTCTTTTCAGTTCTGTCACGCTTCACATTCCTTTCAAACACGCAGACTATACATTCCCTTCTTTTCCCTTCCTTTTGATGAGGTTTGGTAAATACGATAGATTTTTGTTGTTGTTGTTGTTACATGTCTGTTTCACACATGCAGACCATGCATTCATCCCTTTTCCCTTCCTCCGGATAAGCTTTAGTTTATATTTTAGATTTTCCCTTCTTTCTTTCTTTCGTTATTTTTTCTTGCAAGTGGAGATTTCTTTTACCAGCCCTGATACGGCCGGAGTGATCAGCTGGGGCGAGAGCCATTTGAATTGAAAGGAATTTTGCTTCCATTACACCTCATTGTGAATAGCTGAGAAATTCAAGCTCTTCGTAAGGTCGAAGATGTAGAAGCAGAGGGAATGGTATATCTGGCTTCACTTCCCCACTATTCTCCTTTGTCCCAGCCCATTCACTAACACAGGTTACTAATCACTTCCCCACTATTCTCCTGTGTCCCAGCCCCATTCACTAACACAGGTTACTAATCACTTCCCCACTATTCTCCTGTGTCCCAACCCCCATTCACTAACGCAGGTTACTAATCACTTCCCCCACTATTCTCCTTTGCCCACCCCCATTCACTAACGCAGGTTACTAATCACTTCCCCACTATTCTCCTGTGTCCCAGCCCCATTCATTAACGCAGGTTACTAATCACTTCCCCCACTATTCTCCTTTGTCCCACCCCCATTCACTAACGCAGGTTACTAATCACTTCCCCACTATTCTCCTTTGTCCCACCCCCATTCACTAACGCAGGTTTCTAATCACTTCCCCCACTATTCTCCTTTGTCCCACCCCCATTCACTAACGCAGGTTACTAATCACTTCCCCCACTATTCTCCTTTGCCCCACCCCATTCACTAACGCAGGTTACTAATCACTTCCCCCACTATTCTCCTTTGTCCCACCCCCATTCACTAACGCAGGTTACTAATCACTTCCCCCACTATTCTCCTTTGTCCCAACCCCCATTCACTAACGCAGGTTACTAATTACTTCCCCCACTATTCTCCTTTGCCCACCCCCATTCACTAACGCAGGTTACTAATCACTTTCCACGTGCGATACATGTTCAGCTGCCTGGGCTTCTCTCTGTGGTAAGCGTGTAGCCCAGCTTCTTTTTGTGGTGGTGTGTTCTGCAGCAAGGGCGGCCTACTGCCTGCATGCACCCTTTGCCTGCACGTGGACCACCCCGTGTATGCTTCACACCGGGCCTTTGGACACTGTCCGCTGTGCAGTGTGGTGACCACACAGCCCGCCTGAGAACATGACCTGACCACCCTGTGTGTGGCTTCACACCGGACCTTTGGACACTGTCCGCTGTGCAGTGTGGTGACCACACAGCCCACCTGAGAACATGACCACCCCGTGTGTGCTTCACACCGGACCTTTGGACACTGTCCGCTGTGCAGTGTGGTGACCACACAGCCCACCTGGGGACAGGAGGTAGGCACAGAGCCAGTCCATGACGAATGCTGTCACTATGTGTCATAGGACTCCAGTCCATGACGAATGCTATCACTATGTGTCATAGGACTCCCTCCAGTCAATGACGAACGCTGTCACTATGTGTCATAGGACTCCCTCCAGTCAATGACAAATGCTGTCACTATGTGTCATAGGACTCCAGTCCATGACGAATGCTGTCACTATGTGTCATAGGACTCCCTCCAGTCAATGACGAATGCTGTCACTATGTGTCATAGGACTCCAGTCTAAGACGAATGCTGTCACTATGTGTCATAGGACTCCAGTCTAAGACGAATGCTGTCACTATGTGTCATAGGACTCCAGTTAATGACGAATGCTGTCACTATGTGTCATAGGACTCCAGTCTAAGACGAATGCTGTCACTATGTGTCATAGGACTCCAGTCTAAGACGAATGCTGTCACTATGTGTCATAGGACTCCCTCCAGTTAATGACGAATGCTATCACTATGTGTCATAGGACTCCAGTCTAAGATGAATGCTGTCACTATGTGTCATAGGACTCCCTCCAGTCAATGACGAATGCTGTCACTATGTGTCATAGGACTCCCTCCAGTCAATGACGAATGCTGTCACTATGTGTCATAGGACTCCAGTCAATGACGAATGCTGTCACTGTGTGTCATAGGACTCCAGTCAATGACGAATGCTGTCACTACGTGTCATAGGACTCCAGTCAATGACGAATGCTGTCACTATGTGTCATAAGACTCCAGTTAATGACGAATGCTGTCACTATGTGTCATAGGACTCCCTCCAGTTAATGACGAATGCTGTCACTATGTGTCATAGGACTCCAGTTAATGACGAATGCTGTCACTATGTGTCATAGGACTCCAGTTAATGACGAATGCTGTCACTATGTGTCATAGGACTCCAGTTAATGACGAATGCTGTCACTATGTGTCATAGGACTCCAGTTAATGACGAATGCTGTCACTATGTGTCATAGGACTCCAGTCAATGACGAATGCTGTCACTATGTGTCATAGAACTCCCTCCAGTCAATGATGAATGCTGTCACTATGTGTCATAGGACTCCCTCCAGTCAATGACGAATGCTGTCACAATGTGTCATAGGACTCCAGTTAATGACGAATGCTGTCACAATGTGTCATAGGACTCCAGTCAATGACGAATGCTGTCACTATGTGTCATAGGACTCCAGTCAATGACGAATGCTGTCACTGTGTCATAGGACTCCAGTCAATGATGAATGCTGTCACAATGTGTCATAGGACTCCACTTAATGACGAATACTGTCACTATGTGTCATAGGACTCCAATTAGCATTAAGCACAGACACCGATCCAGTCCCCTCTGTATCTTTGATAAGGTAAGAGTTCTAAGAGGACACTAACTGTGGAAACGGGGGGGGGGGGGGGGGGTATTACGGGCGCAAAAGTGTGTTTTCTCTTTTTTAAAAAATTTTCTTTTATTTGTAAAGAAATAAATGGTATGAAACTGATAAGAAGAATGTTCCTTAGAATGGCTAAAACAGTATACAAATAAATCACACACAAGCGCGCGCGCGCACACACACACACACACACACACACACACACACACACACAGTCCTACTCCTATCGCACAGCAACTGACAAGGACCATCTCCATCCAGTGTAAGACTAACAAGATCCCCACACGTTCTGGCCCTTAAATCACAATGCAGGTAACAACCACCTGCCTGTCGCTAACAACACAGCAATGAAGGAGGGAGAGAGAGAGAGAGAGAGAGAGAGAGAGAGAGAGAGAGAGAGAGAGAGAGAGAGACAGAGAGAAAGAGAGAGACAGAGAGAGAGAGAGACATATATATATATAGAGAGAGAGTGAGAGAGAGAGAGTGAGAGACAGAGAGAGAAAGACATATATATATAAAGACAGAGAGAGAGAGAGAGAGAGAGAGAGAGAGAGAGAGAGAGTGTGTGTGAGAGAGAGAGAGAGAGAGAGAGAGAGAGAGAGAGACAGAGAGAGAGAGAGAAAGACAGAGAGAGAGAGAGAGGGGAAGACAGAGAATGAGAGAGAAAGAGAGAGAAAGAGAGAGAGAGAAACAGAGAGAGAGAGAGAAAGACAGAGAGAGAGAGAGAGAGAGAGAGGAGAGAGAGACAGAGAGACAGAGAGAGACAGAGAGTGAGAGAGAAAGAAAGACAGAGAGAGAAAAAGACAGAGAGAGAGAGAGAGAAAGAAAGACAGAGAGAGAAAGACAGAGAGAGAGAGAGGGAGGGAGGAACAGTAACAGGAGCAAAAGAAATGGAGACAGAGGAAGTGGGGGGGGGGGGGTGCTCTGTAGGGACAAAACAAAGTGCCGGTCAAGGGAGAGGGGGAGGGGGGCGCTCTGTAGGGACAAAACAAAGTGCCGGTCAAGGGAGAGGGGGAGGGGCGCCCAACTCTGATGCCCTACTCATCCACCTCCAACCCCCCACCCACGAACAAGATCTCCCGGCACGCTGGCTCACCTCCGTCATCTTGTGGAAGTCCAGGGTGGGTCGGTCGTCGCGGCGCCGCTTCTTGCCGCAGCGTCGGTGGTGGAGCACGCAGGGCTGCGAGTGGCAACGGGGGATCCGACCCCCCCGGCAGGGGGACAGCGGCGACGGGGCCCCGGCGCCCCCCAGCACGCAGGGCGTGGAGCCCCCCGAGGCCTGCTGCAGCTCGGGGGTCATGTGCTCCTCGCAGGACAGGCTGCGGGACTGCAGCACCTCCCCCCGCGCCCGGCCCCCCGAGGGGCTGCTGGTCGTCCACGGCGAGCTGAAGGAGGCGCTGAAGGAGGAGCCGAAGGCGCTGCCGGGGCCGCCGCCGGAGCGGACGCTGGTGGCGGAGGAGGGGCGGGGCACGGGCGACTGGGGAGGGGTGTGCGGGTCGGAGGAGGTGGTGGTGTCCCGACCGCTGTCCACGCTCAACGGGGAAGGGGGCGCCATGGGGAAGGAGCCCCCCACCCCTCCCCCTCCCACACCCCGGAAGTCCCGCTGCAGGCGCGCCGCGGTGCTGGTGGTGGTGGTGGTGGTGGTGGCGGTAGTGGTGGTGGTGATGGTACTCCCGATGGCGGTGAAGCCGCTCAAGACCCGCGGGTCGTGGTGGTGATGATAGTGATGGTGGTGGTGGTGATGTTGGTGGTGGTGGTGGTGGTGGTGGTGGAGGTAGGAGGAGGAAGGGGGGAGGTGGGTGGTGGGCGGCGGCGGCGCCACCACAACGTTCCCACAGTCTGGCGGGGGGGTCCCCAGGCCGGCTCCCCCTCCTCTAGAGGTCAGCGCCGTGATGGGGATGGGCCGCCACACCCTGGCGCCTTCCACCAGGGGGGAGGTGGACGCTACCCCGCCCCCTGGCCCGGCCCCCACGCTGCCTTGAGAAGGGCTGTCACTGGGCACCGACAGAGAGCGGCAGTGCTTCTTCTTGGGCGGGGTCTCAAAGGCCCGCATGGTGTAGTCCGCGGTGCGGGGTCCGGGCTCATTGTGGTTGCCGCTGCGGAAACGGACGGCGGCTTTAACAGGGATGCGGGGGTGTCCGCTGGTGGGAGTCTGCGAGAAACTGCCAGCGCCCTGGGGAGAGGAACGATGCGTGGCCCCCCGGGCGCTCGTTGTCGTTGAGGGGAGGGAGGAAGGGCAGGGATGTGCCGACCCCGCTGTTCCTTTCTCCCCCCTGATGGTGGTGTTCCCTTCCTGGTCTTTGCCTCCCCATCACAGGACATCCACACGTTCTTCCCTGTCACCATACGACACACACATACAGCCAACGGTTTCCCCATCACAGGACATCCACACGTTCTTCCCTGTCACCATACGACACACACATACAGTCAACGGTTTCCCCATCACAGGACATCCACACGTTCTTCCCTGTCACCATACGACACACACACATAGTCAGCGGTCTCCTCATCACAGGACATCCACACGTTCTTCCCTGTCACCACACGACACACACACATAGTCAACGGTCTCCCCATCACAGGACATCCACACGTTCTTCCCTGTCACCACACGACACACCATCACAGGACATCCACACGTTCTTCCCTGTCACCACACGACACACCATCACAGGACATCCACACGACACACCATCACAGGACATCCACACGTTCTTCCCTGTCACCACACAACACACCATCACAGGACATCCACACGTTCTTCCCTGTCACCACACAACACACCATCACAGGACATCCACACGACACACCATCACAGGACATCCACACGTTCTTCCCTGTCACCACACCACACACCATCACAGGACATCCACACCACACACCATCACAGGACATCCACACCACACACCATCACAGGACATCCACACCACACACCATCACAGGACATCCACACCATCACAGGACATCCACACGTTCTTCCCTGTCGCCACACGGCACACATACAGTCAGCGGTCTCCCCATCACAGGACATCCACACCACACACCATCACAGGACATCCACACCACACACCATCACAGGACATCCACACGACACACCGTCACAGGACATCCACACGTTCTTCCCTGTCACCACACGTCCACAGGACTGCCACCTATTCAAGAGACGCTTTTCCAAAGTGACAAATATTCCCCACAACAATGAAATCGGAAAGGGTTATCTAAAGCTATGCCCACCCATTCAAGAGACGCTTTTCCAAAGTGACAAATATTCCCCACCACAACAATGAAATCGGAAAGGGTTACCTAAAGCTATGGCCACCTATTCAAGAGACGCTTTTCCAAAGCGACAAATATTCCCCACCACAACAATGAAGTCTGGATTTCCTCTGTGGGAGGTGAGTATGGGCATGTGCCCTTGGTCATCTTTCAGGTAGCGGTTCTGGACATGCAGAGATCAGGGAACATGGCACCAGCACACCGCTGGCGCAGAAGTACCCATGCAGGGGAGAAGAGAAGGGGAGGGAGAGGAGGGGACGGGGAAGTACCCATGCAGGGGAGAAGAGAAGGGGAGGGGAGGGGACGGGGAAGTACCCATGCAGGGAGAAGAGAAGGGGAGGGGAGAGGAGGGGACGGGGAACAGAAGGAGAATGGGGAAGATAGTGAAGCAGGGGAATGGAGGAGGGGAGCGCTGCCCTTACACACACAGCGACCTACCACGTAAAACCAGTCCCGCTGCCCCTACACACACAGCGACCTACCACGTAAAACCAGTCCCGCTGCCCCTTCACACACAGCGACCTACCACGTAAAACCAGTCCCGCTGCCCCTTCACACACAGCGACCTACCACGTAAAACCAGTCCCGCTGCCCCTACACACACAGCGACCTACCACGTAAAACCAGTCCCGCTGCCCCTACACACACAGCGACCTACCACGTAAAACCAGTCCCACTGCCCCTACACACACAGCGACCTACCACGTAAAACCAGTCCCGCTGCCCCTACACACACAGCGACCTACCACGTAAAACCAGTCCCGCTGCCCCTACACACACAGCGACCTACCACGTAAAACCAGTCCCGCTGCCCCTACACACACAGCGACCTACCACGTAAAACCAGTCCCGCTGCCCCTACACACACAGCGACCTACCACGTAAAACCAGTCCCGCTGCCCCTACACACACAGCGACCTACCTCGTAAAACCAGTCCCGCTGCCCCTTCACACACAGCGACCTACCACGTAAAACCAGTCCCGCTGCCCCTACACACACAGCGACCTACCACGTAAAACCAGTCCCGCTGCCCCTACACACACAGCGACATGCCACGTAAAACCAGTCCATCAGAAACAAAATGGAAGCACCAGTGAAGAAACCTACCTTCAATCTGAAGGGTGCCTTCCCGCGGTACCTGCAACACAGGTGCACATCTTGATCAGACCAATGATCTCACTAAGTACACATCTTGATCAGCCCAATGATCTCACTAAGTACACATCTTGATCAGATCAACGATCTGATTACATACACATCTTGATCAGACCAATGATCTCACTAAGTACACATCTTGATCAGACCAATGATCTCACTAAGTACACATCTTGATCAGCCCAATGATCTCACTAAGTACACATCTTGGCCAGACCAATGATCTCACTAAGTACACATCTTGATCAGACCAATGATCTGATTACATGCACATCTTGGCCAGACCAATGATCTGATTACATGCACATCTTGGCCAGACCAATGATCTGATTACATACACATCTTGGCCAGACCAATGATCTGATTACATACACATCTTGGCCAGACCAATGATCTGATTACATACACATCTTGGCCAGACCAATGATCTGATTACATACACATCTTGGCCAGACCAATGATCTGATTACATGCACATCTTGGCCAGACCAATGATCTGATTACATACACATCTTGGCCAGACCAATGATCTGATTACATGCACATCTTGGCCAGACCAATGATCTGATTACATACACATCTTGGCCAGACCAATGATCTGATTACATACACTTCTTGGCCAGACCAATGATCTGATTACATACACATCTTGGCCAGACCAATGATCTGATTACATACACATCTCGGTCAGACCAATGATCTGATCACATACACATCTTGGCCAGACCAATGATCTGATTACATACACATCTTGGCCAGACCAATGATCTGATTACATACACATCTTGGTCAGACCAATGATCTGATCACATACACATCTTGGTCAGACCAATGATCTGATTACATACACATCTTGGCCAGACCAATGATCTGATTACATACACATCTTGGTCAGACCAATGAT
>CM031597.1:138344122-138351622 GCA_018398815.1 Conus ventricosus | reverse complement strand
TACAATACCTCTGTCCTACCTGCCTTCCCCCTGTACTATGGTACATCCACGTTCAGAAATGATGGTTCCCAAAGCGGCGTACCCACAACAACATGCAAGCTCGAGAACTTATTTTATGTATTCATTTTATTTATCCATTCATTTACTCATTTTTCTTTATTTATTTTATTCATTTATCTATTTTTGTGCTTCAAGCAGAAGAGGTCGGAGGCTACATGTGGATACTGCCGTACAGGCCATCCTCCTTAGCAGTGATCACACAGTGCTAGTAACGTCCCCTTTTCCTTTCGCTCTCAGTCACTCTGTCTCCTCCTTTGCTGTACTGTCATCTACTGTCCTTTCTGTCTACCCTATCTTTTATCTATCTTTTTTCCACAACCTCTTCCCACACATTTCTGCACTCAACGAAGTCAGAGTGAACTGACTATACTCTCGAGTATAGTGTGAGTATCCCAACAGGGTAAAACGAGTTCACACGCTACCAGACACTGGAACGCTGAAGAAGAAGAAGAAAAAGAAGCTGTGTGTGCCAAGCTGGCATCCAAATGGCCGCGCGCGCGCGCACTGGCCTGCGCGTGAAATGCACGTGACCTTCTGTACCCACTTTCGGTCGGTCAGGGCACTTTCTGAGCGCGAACGAGGGTGATTAGCCTGAGTCAGTCCGAGTTACCTCCAGTTCAGGTCGGCTTGAAACAAGCAATCCGCTGATTCACGCACACCTGCAAGACCAATTGGCTGCCTGGGGTTTTTGTTTGTTTGGTTTTTTTGTTGTGTTTTTTCCCCCCTTTTTTTTTCGCTTTTTTTTTTCCTTTTTGTTCTCACAGCTCCGCTTCAACCCCGAACCTTCCTCCCCCCCCCCCCCCCCCCCCCCCCACCCCTCACTCCCCACCTCCTGCTTCTTCGCCATCACTGTATTCGCCTCTTGAGTTGCCGACTGGCTAAAATAAGACGTACATTTTGACGTTCCAGCTCGTTCGTTCGCTCTCTCTCTCTCTCTCTCTGATCCACATATAATCTTTAGTGGACAGTTGTTGACAGAACGAGACTAAAAGGAGAGGGCGAGGTGGGTTGGTGTATGCAACAGGGGGGTGGGGGTGGGGCGAGGTGGGTTGGTGTATACAGGGGGGGGGTGGGGGAGGGGGTTGGGGGGGGGGGGGGGGGGGGGGGGAGGGTGTGGAGAAGAGGGGAAGAAGGGATATGGCCCAGGCAAAGACGGGTCAAACTGCTACTTCTTTCTCCATAAACTCGATCGCACGTCAAGTCACGGCTTTGTCCGTGATCTTGAAAAAAAAAGCGGGGGGGGGGGGGGGGGGGGGGGGGGGGAAGAGAGGAGAGAGAGAGAGAGAGAGAAAGAAAGAACAGAAAAGAAAAACCCTGTTGAAGTGGCCAGAGCACAATGAGCACCTTAAACAACCTCCCTCCACACCCCACCCCCTACACCCCGTCCACCCCACGTTTCACTGTAACAGAAGTGGCGTGTTTTACGGGAGGAGAACCAATGTTCCAGGTATCCGGGACAGGTGGGGGGCAGTCATCCCGCTCCTTTGCCCCCCCCCCCCCCCCCGGGGCAGTCATCCCGCTCCTTTGCCCCCCCCCCCCCCCCCCCTCCTCTCCCAAGGACATCCACGGGCCTTACATGTCGGACGTAAGAAAAAAGGAAGAAAAAAAAAGAGAGAGAAAAGACCCCGTCCACCTGCCCTCTCGCACCTGGTTCTAAGCCGATCTGTTCTGAGACTACATGTTGCTAACATTGGGGATGGGAAGAACAGAGACAGTCATTCACTACATGCACCATCACTGCTATGGGAAGTCGCTCACATTGGGGGTGGGAAGAACAGAGACAGTCATTCACTACATGCACCATCACTGCTATGGGAAGTCGCTCACATTGGGGGTGGGAAGAACAGAGACAGTCATTCACTACATGCACCATCACTGCTATGGGAAGTCGCTCACATTGGGGGTGGGAAGAACAGAGACAGTCATTCACTACATGCACCATCACTGCTATGGGAAGTCGCTCACATTGGGGGTGGGAAGAACAGAGACAGTCATTCACTACATGCACCATCACTGCTATGGGAAGTCGCTCACATTGGGGGTGGGAAGAACAGAGACAGTCATTCACTACATGCACCATCACTGCTATGGGAAGTCGCTCACATTGGGGGTGGGAAAGAACAGAGACAGTCATTCACTACATGCACCATCACTGCTATGGGAAGTCGCTCACATTGGGGGTGGGAAGAACAGAGACAGTCATTCACTACATGCACCATCACTGCTATGGGAAGTCGCTCACATTGGGGGTGGGAAGAACAGAGACAGTCATTCACTACATGCACCATCACTGCTATGGGAAGTCGCTCACTTGGGGGTGGGAAGAACAGAGACAACCATTCACTACATGCACCATCACTGCTATGGGAAGTCGCGCGTGTAACCTCACCATGTTGAAGCCACCTCTCCCCTCCTTTCATTTCCGACCATCTTACTTCTCCTCCTCCATCTGTGTGTGTGTGTGTGTGTGTGTGTGTGTGTGTGTGTGTGTGTGGTGTGTGTAGTGTGTGTGTGTGTGTGTGTGTGTGGTGTGCGTGTGTGCGTGTGTGTGTGTGCGTGCGTGCGTGCGTGCGCGCACGCGCGCTCGCGTGCCACGGTAGCTTCATCTGCATACAAAGAGATCAGAAAAGCACCATCCCCTCCCTCCCCCCCCCCCCCCCCACCCCCACCCAAACCGATACATGACTTCGAAGAGAATGTAAATATGCGGGTTCAAGCTCACCCATCTTATTTTGCACGAAAACCCCCCTTTTCACATACAAATCACGTCCATCTCATGTCAGTTTTAACCAAAATTAACACCTTTTCACAAACAAAATTAACACGCCAAAACCTCTAAATATTGACGTAATCAATACATTAAAAATTGGGGGCTTGCGTGCAAGATAAGATTTGGTGATCGTGAACAAACATATTTACATTCTTTCCAAGAACATAAAATTAGAGAAGGCGCTGTCAATTGTTCCCGACTGTGAACAGCAACAATCTCAGTAAAAATGGTGGAACTGATCAAGCATACCAGTCAGTTCACTCACCGCCACACGCAGTGGCCGTCCGCTGACTTGTGTATTGATCTCTGAAAGGAACAACTTGCATTCAATGACACTATTAGCAGACCACCACCCCCCTACCTCCTCCACCACAAATCGATAAATTGTCATTACTGTCCGGCAGCGGTGTTGCAATGCGACACAAGCCTGCAGTATTAATCAACACAAGCCTGCAGTATTAATCATCGCGCGGCGCACATTCAACCAATCGACAGGGGGTATGACATCATTTTTTTCACCGGGGCAGTTATTCTAGAACATTCGATGTATGACGCATAACACAGTTCTCTATTAACTGCCTTGCCATTTGTATTGGTGGCGTTGTTCTGTGCGGGTGTGTGGTGCTTTTTCTGTGAGAGAGAAGTGTTTGCCTGTAAAGATTTTGTTTAAACGAAATATTATTTATGTTGCAAGATAGTATTTCTTAGAATTAGAGAGAGAACTTTTAGAAAATCAAATGGCGCATCAAGAACTTTTAAATTATTCACAACAGCCAACAACTTTAATTCTATCTTCTCCGACTATGGAAGGCCAGATGTCTGTGTGGAACGATGAACAATCTTTAACTATTAAAGAGAATCTCAGCTACCACAGCGATTTTGTTCAAGTGTTAACCCAAATGAAAGCTGAAGGGCCGTCTCAGAACGGACAACTACCTAAATTTCCCACTCTTCCAAAAAGAAAACTGACATCGTTGTATGGGGAACCTGAAGCGAAGAAACGAAAGACGAGGTCATCAGAAGAACTTCACCGGTACTTACAATCAAAAGAGGCTGATGTGAGTAAGAAAGTGAGAAAAGAAGTCTTTGTTTTTGCTCCAGAAGAAATAGTGGCTTCAGAGATTGCTATTAGAAATCTGAAGGAAGGGTTATAGGCAAATTCAAAGGCAGGAGGCAACTAGCATGTGTTTTAATCTACAATATGGCAGTCTTTTACATGTCACTTTTGACATCTTTGAAGAAGAGAAGAAAAGTGGAAAGCACAAGGAAAAATGGGACGAGTGGCTGAGAGAACATATTGGAATCTCTCCTTCATACTCTCGCAAACTGAGGGAGATAGCCTCTTTGTTGAAACCATATTTTCAAAGGTTTTCTACCGTTGGACTATCTTTCTTTGAAATCTACTCAATGAGAAAAGAATTAAAGGTAATGTTTTTGAGTAGTGAGGAGATAAGAAACTATTGGGCTACCCCCAAACAACCAATGTGTATTGATCCACAATCCTCCCAAGACCAACCAAGCGCGTCTACAAGCTAAAGAGACGCCAGCGCTCCAGCCATGGTCGGTCAAAGGTCATGATAGCAGCCTCCCAGCTCGCGCGCCGTCTGAATCATCGATAGGTCGGTCGGTTGGTTTGATGCGGGGCTTTTCCCTAACCAAGCACGTCTACCAGCGCTCCAGCCATGGTCGGTCAAAGGTCATGAGAGGGAGGGAAAAAAGGTTACCTGCTGACACTTCGATTCCATGACTTTGTATATAATGAAAATGACTTTTTTTGCTGTTGTGGCTTCGCTGTTTTGCTGCTGTGGTTACCTGCTTCATCTTCATCCACTTCGTCGTTTTGCTGCTTAAAGGCTGCCTTTTCAGGCGGCCGCCGACAGAACTGAAACAGATCCTGTGATCAATATTCAGGACTCTGATAAGTTCTATTGGCGGCTGCCTCGAATTTACGGCGTTGAAGTGCGAACCACAAAAAGTCCTTTTTACATTCCACTGCAAGCACCTCCCCATCTATTGTGTGTGTTTTTGTTTGTTGTTTGTTTGTGTGTGTGTGTTTTTTGTTTGTTGTTTGTTTGTTTGTGTGTTTTTTGTTTGTTGTTTGTTGTGTGTGTGTTGCGTGTGTGAGAGAGAGACAGACAAAGATGGAAACAGACAGACAGAGATGTGGGAGTGAATGAGGGAGAGAGAAACTGATTAATTATTTTTTAATTGCTGTTTTTAATCTGGGTTTAAAAATGAACCCCCACGTAGTTATAAAGCTTACAGAAATATTTGATGATTTTGGGTGGGCGATTAATGCAGGAGTTGATAAAGAAGTGTTAAAGGACATGTTTGATGAATTTATAACAGAACTTTTTGAAAGTTTAACTATTAGAGAAAGCGTATTGAAAGCCATCAGTAAAATACCAGATTCTTGGCCTAAACCAGTAATAAAATTATTTGCCATATTAGTTGATAATATTGCCCCGAAGATGCTGACCTGCATGTGTCTGATGATCTTGAAGGAGTAACTGTTACCTTTAAACCTGATCAGTTTTTACGATTAGAAAAAGACTATGAATAACAGTTGAATTTACAAGAGAAACTGATTAATTAATTTTTTTTAATTTATAATTTTATTTGTGTTTAAAAATGAATCCCGAAGACGTTAAAAAGCTTACTAATTATACTTTACAAGTTGAATTGGAAGGCCCAATTAGAAGAGTTAAGGAGAAGGTTTGAAAAATCAATTACTGATCTTTTTAATCATAAAAAAATACAAACAAGCGTGAAGCAGGCCATCAGTGAAATACCAGATTCTTGGCCCCCACTGGCAAAAACGTTGGTTATCATTTTAGTTGATTATATACTTCTAAAGATGTTAATCTAACTTTTTCTACCAGCCCTGAAGAAGTAACTATTTACTTTAATGAAGATTAGGTTTTACGATTAGAAAAGACTATGAATTTACAATTATTTTTTTATTTATTTAGATTTAAAAATGGCTGTCGAACTCAGTGAATCTGATTTAAAGAAACTGTAATGACCTATTTGACGAAACAATGAAATTATTAAACATTGATTTTAGTGAATTTGGTTTTGAGAATGATATAGACAATATAATAAAAGATCATAGTGAACTATTTAACGAAGCAATCAAAGTGATAAACATTGATTGTAGTGATTCAGAAAAAGCTAAAATATTGGCGGGCGTTATTGTAAGGTTAACGTGTCTTGAAGTGTTGCGAGGCTTGGGTGAAGAATAAAAAGCGCGTTTTACTTACTTTTATATACATTTATTTTTTTTGATTTACGTAAATATTTGAGTTAAAAAATGAGCCTCACAAGTAAATTCGAGGATGGAAACTATATACGATGGAAGAAATATTTGATATTGAAAAAAAACAATTAAGCAATACGTTTAGTGAAGTAGACATGGACATCATTAACCCCTCGAACGTCATGAAAGCGTTGCACATGCTATCTCTAAAATCCCAGAGTCTCTTCAGATGGAGCCGCCAGTAAAAGTGCTGTTGACCGTTCTGATTGATTATATAACGCCTGATGATAGTAACATGGAAGTCTGGGTTTCAACTAAACAGAAAGAAGTAATCAGCTATCATGACTTTAACTGGGCTGATTACATGCTTACACAGTTTAACCATGCAAGTGAGGAGGCAAAGTGAAGGGGTACTGGCTGGTCTGAAGGGACAGTCCTTGAAATCAAATTGAGACAAACAAAGTTCTATCCTATAGTCGGCAATTCTTACCTTCCTCTCCCAAAAGAGTTAGTTTTAAAACGAGCAGTCTTAAACATAAAAAATCCTGACAACATGTGTTTTATGTGGTGCGTTTTAGCGCATTTACACCCTGTTATAAAGAACGCAAGAAAGAGTCTCCAATTATGAACAATATAAGCAAGAGTTGAACTTTGATAACATAACCTTTCCAGTATGTATAGAAAGTATATCTCAGTTTGAAGAACAGAACCCCCCACTCACTGTAAACGTATACACATGGTCTGTAGAAGGTAATCTAGTGCCTCTAAGGATTTCTCCTAATGCCCCCACTTTAGGCGAACCGCTTAACAAACATGTAGACTTGATACTGTTTACAGATAGTACAAAGAGCCATTAATGTATTAATCAGAACAATAAGCAGACTGTTAGAATATACATCAAAGCATAAATCTAAACAAGAGATTTGTAGAAGATGTTTGGTTAGAATCCCAACTATAGAAGCGGCTGCCAGTCATAGAACTCATTGTAAAAGTTTTGTAGACTGTGAAACCAAACTCCTTACACCTAAACCAGGGTCTAAAGTTAGTTTTAGAATGTACACAAAATGCAAATGAGCCCGTACGGGTTTATGCTGACTTTGAATCGCTATTGCCGCAGTACTATGGCCCGCAACAGCAAGAACAAAAAACAACCTTATTAACCCACCATCAGATCTGTTCTTATGCGTTTATTGTTGTTAGGTCAGACGGTCAACACACAACACCCGAGATTTACAGAGGCCCCAACGCAGCTAGTAGATTTTTAGAGCAGATGAAACAACTTCGCAATTACTACTCCAACAACTAATCTTTCAGACATTGTTATGACTCCTGAAGACAAGAACGCTATGATCATTACACACTGGTGTAATAAGAATTATTAGGACATAGAGACCAGATCCAACTAGACATT
>CM031597.1:138338652-138344022 GCA_018398815.1 Conus ventricosus | reverse complement strand
CACACAACACACACACACACACACACCACACACACCACTAGGCGACGTTTGCCGAAAGCGCGACTTTGAACGGGGACAACGACCTCCCGAACGAACAACTCAACTCCCGGGAGCCAACGATCAATGTGTAGGGCCGCCAAGTTTGACCTGAAACTGTCATGAGAGCCCGAATCAGATGATAACTCCAGCTGTGATTGGCGAGAAGGGCACTGGGCCATGCATGTACATCTTCCTCGACACGAGACGCCCAGGATCACGGCGACCCTGCTGGAACGCTGTGTATGGCAGCCCGCGCAGACACACACACACACACACAGACATGTCAGGGAAAGACAGGATAACCTGCACCAAGCGGTCCCTCTCTTTGCTTGGTGTTTGACGGGTTCTGGAACTCTTTCTCTCTCTCTTTTGTCTCTCTCTCTGTCTCTCTCTCTCTGTTTCTCTCCCTTTCTCTCTCTCTCTCTCTCTCTCTCTCTCTCTCTCTTGCTCTCTCTCCCTCTCTCTTTCTTTCTCTCTCCTTCTCGCTCTCTCTCTCTCTCTCCCACTCTCTCTCTCTCTCAGTCTCTCCATAATACTCTGGGGGGCTTTCGCACCCTCCTTCCTTCCTCTACCCCTTCCTATTCCAATCACAAGCATCCCCCATCTCTCTCTCCCTCTCTCTCTCTCATCTTTCTAATACTTCCTCCCACCATCCCCCTCCCCCCCCTCCCCCACCCGCCCCCCTCCCCCTCTCTCTTTCTTTTTGTTTTTTGTTTTTTTTGTTTTTTTTTTTTTTTTTGTTTTTGTTTCACCTGGAACTACTACTATGCCTGTGACTGCTGAATCCCTCGCCAGCCAGTGTAAGTAACAACCAGCACACGAGTGCCACCTGCCATCCTGTCGGTAAGGCCACGACCCCCACCGGCTCTAACATATCATGATTGCATACTCTCTGCTCCTGCTTCTCTCTCTCTCTCCTCCCCTCCTCTCTCTCTCTCTCTCTCTCTCTCTCTCTCTCTCTCTCTCTCCCTTCTCCCTCTTCCTCGTCTGTCTGTCTGTCTGTCTGTCTGTCTGTCTGTCTCTCTCTCTCTCTCTCTCTCTTCTTCTCTCTCTCTCTCTCTCTCTCTCTCTCTCGCTTGCTGCCCGAGCCCCGAGCGAGGCTTTAGTATTGATTCTGGTTCTATTCTGGAAGCGGGTGAAAAGAATGGGGATGGGTTGTTAAGCGGCGGGAGTGAGGAGGGGAGGAGGAAGGTGGGTAAAGGAAGGAAGGGAGGGAGGAAGGCTGAGAAATGGGGTGGTGGTGGTGGTTGGTGGTGGGTGTTGGGGGGTGAGGGTTGTCGCCTCGCTCAAAGTTCCATGAGACGTCAAAGGCCCCTCCCTCCCGCCCAGGACGTAAACGATGAGGATAAAAGTAAACCTACATATTATATGCAAGCATGCTTGCTTGCACGTGGACCAGCATACACGCGAAATCAAACACACACAACACACACACACACACACACACACGCGCGCGCGCGCGCACGCGCGCGCACACACACACACACACACACACACACACACACACACACACTGTGACATGACAAACTGACTGCCACACCATCCACTAATACCCCCCCCCCCCCCCTCTCTTTTTCTCTCCCTTTGTTTAATAAACGGCAATAGATTTCTAATCTATGCCAACTCTCCACAGCATGCCCAGTGTTTTCTTTGAAGCCCCCCCCCCCCCCCCCCCACCCGATCCTGGACACGGTCCATGGGTTGCCCACTCTCACTCCCCCCCCCCCCCCCCCCCCCCTCCTGGCCGTTACGTATGAGATAGCGCCGCTAGGGAAAGGAAAGCAAATTTTAAAAAGAAAGGGTATTTAGTTCTGCAAGACAATACAGACAAACAGATCACAGGACAAACACAATGAAATTAGACCTCTAGGGTCTTCCTCAGGCAAAAAACAAACAACATTCAGGACAATGAAAACGAAGAAGGAGCAAGCACTTATCTCCTCATGTGCGGCACAAAATAGGTGTTGGATGAAAAGGAACGGGAAGGTTTTCCACTTAGCACAAAGACACCAGGCCTTTCTCTCCCCTCTCCCCCCCCCCCCCTCTCTCCTCCCTTCACCACCATCTCCCAACTGCCTTTCTGTCCCTTTCTCTACCCACACCATGGCAATGGTGCATGTATTCCGCCCCTGCATGATGCAGTTACCGAAGAAAACCTGTATGTGTGTCTGACACATGCAGTAAAACAGCGCATTGTCCATTTGCAGGAAGGCTAAATAAAATCATCGCCAACTGATAAGGTAGAACGTTCTCGAATCTTCTGCAGAATACCTCACACTGTAGGTGGTGGGGGATGAACACCCCCCCCCCCCTCCCCTTTTCTTTGTCTTTAGGGACACAAAGAAAACCAGAACCGGAACCTGAATGTGTAGCTTCACAGACTGAAAAGGTAACTCTACAAATCAGCAGTATTATAGTTCCACCACACGACACAGACAAACAGATTACAGGTGAAATTTTAAAAAGAAATGGCATTAGTTCCACCACACGACACAGACAAACAGATTACAGGTGTTTTGACCTGTAATCTGTTTGTCTTTATCGTGTGGTGGAACTAATGCCATTTCTTTTTCAAATTTCACCTGTAATCTGTTTGTCTTTACATTGTGGTGGAACTAATGCCATTTCTTTTTCAAATTTCACCTGTAATCTGTTTGTCTTTACATTGTGGTGGAACTAATGCCATTTCTTTTTCAAATTTCACCTGTAATCTGTTTGTCTTTACATTGTGGTGGAACTAATGCCATTTCTTTTTCAAATTTCACCTGTAATCTGTTTGTCTTTACATTGTGGTGGAACTAATGCCATTTCTTTTTCAAATTTCACCTGTAATCTGTTTGTCTTTACATTGTGGTGGAACTAATGCCATTTCTTTTTCAAATTTCACCTGTAATCTGTTTGTCTTTACATTGTGGTGGAACTAATGCCATTTCTTTTTCAAATTTGCTACCTTTTCCACCCTCAGTCACCTCATTTTGAGATGGACTAAAATGGGGAAACTCAATTCCTCCAATTCACTGCTGTCCACAGATGGCGGTACGGCTGATCACCCCCAGTATCGCCACAAAGACAACAGGGGTAAGTCAGAGAAGGGAACGATCATCTCCATATCCTCTGAATACCCTGTGTTCTAAGGTTCACCGTTTCCCAAAAGAACTAGCCCGGGTTCATACCCACCCGGGTGTGCATGTGATCGGTCCAGCTGAGACAGCACCCCTAGGTTAGCCTGCCTAAAGAGAAAGTTGACCAGTCACCAGCAACTAGAGAGAGATCAACACTCCTCTGCAACATCAGCTCAGTTCTGATATTCCAAGTGGACTCCAACTCAGCTCATCCAGAATTTTCCCTCCCTTAACGAGGACAGAAAGAGCGGGAACAAAAATTAAGCTGAAACTAAATCAGTAACACTGATTGAAATATTTCACCCTTGAAATAAACCAGCAAAGTTGACGTGTGAAAGTGCACTTAACTTGTGTCAGTTCTTTGGTGTTCATTCAGTATCGAATGTCTGAACTTATCTGTAATTCTGTCTCCCAGAGCTACAAGCACATGTAAGTGTACAAGCCTAAGGAAAATTATTCCTGAGCCACTCTTGAGAAGTTTTACAGTCCTGAGGAAAAGTTTTTCGATGACTAGTACGGGAAAGTTGCTCCTACCATAACTAGTAAGAAAGTGGGTGGAGGTGAAATTTTTAGAAAATATTCTAAGTTCTTCCCCTAGAGGAAACACTGACCCACCCAACTCTCGTCACACACACACACACACACACACACACCACACACACACACACACACACACACAGAGCACGGTTCGTAACAGGGAACGATATCAGAGAAAAGGGGAATACTAGGAAGAACATGAGGAAATTAGAATGGAAACCCTTAGAAGAGAGAAGAGCTTTTATCAAACTTAATATCTTCTTCAAAGGCAGAGCTAAACTAATTGATATTCCAATGGAACAACTAGTATTGAATAAAAGTAGCACCAGGAGTGGCGGTCAATGTTATAACATACCTGCATCAAATATGACAGCCACTTACATTCATTTTATCCTAGTTCTGTACGGCTGTGGAACTCACTGCCGGGTGCCATCAAGATTGCCACAAATGCAGTCTCATTCAAAAAGCAAATTGATACGACAGTTTTGAGATCTGCATATTGACGATTTTCTATTTTAACTTCCCAGATATTTTATGGTTACCTGGGCCTGAATCTGACCATTCTTTTAACTTCTTGAATATCGAGTGCGACCCCTTGTTGCCAAATTTGCTCCAGGGCCAACAGACTGAGTCGCACTTTATTTTATGTTATTTTATTTTACTTTTTAACATGCGCGCTGGTGACCTACTCGTTTTTGAGTGAACCAGTATTTTAGGAAGAAGGAGAAGACTCTCTCTCCTCTCTCTCTCTCTCTCTCTCTCTCTCTCTCTCTCACACACACACACACACACACACACACACACACACACAAGCATTCAATTGCCGGTCCCGTCTTTCTCAGTCTGCTGATGTCTTATGTTGTGGAGCATTACAGCAGTGACCAGTTGTACAGTGAAACCACCACTATTTCAACACGTCTTCTGATGTCTTATGTTGTGGAGCATTACGGCAGTGACCAGTTGTACAGTGAAACCACCACTATTTCAACAAGTCTTCCGACGAGTTACGTATACAGCTACTAAACACATATGACTCAAAAAACCAACAGACTGATAACAAGCAACCATGCAATAGAGAGAGAGAGAGAGAGGGTGAAAAGAGAGAAAGGGGGGGGGGGGGGGGAGATAGAGAAAGAGATGGAAGGTGAGGGGAGAGACAGAGAGAGAGAGAGAGAGAGAGAGAGAGAGAGAGAGAGAGAGAGAGAGAGAGAGAGAATCATGATACCTTCTCAATGTGCAAAATAGGAAAATATGAAACAAGATTGGGTCCACCACTGCCAGCGAAGGGCACGCACGTCTTTGTGAACTCAAAGAACCCAGACCTCCCAGCACAAACATGATGGCCAACAAACTGACCCACACACACGTGACCCACACACGCGCAGGGACCTACTCGTTTTTGAGCGAACCAGTATTTTAGGAAGAAGAAGAAGACACACGTGGACGACGGCGACAAAGGATGCTGTTCGGAAACGACGTGAACAATCTTCCATCATCACATCCCCCCCCCCCCCCCCCCCATCCTCCACTAAGCACTTTTATCAATCCACCATAATCACTACCGTCACTAAATATATCATACCATTCTACAAAACAAACTACAACCCCCACAGTTTCCCCCCCCCCCCCCCCCCCCCTTTCACTATTTCGGCTCCCATGATCCCCTCCTGGG
>CM031597.1:138328652-138331152 GCA_018398815.1 Conus ventricosus | reverse complement strand
TGCGTGTGTGTGTGTGTGTGTGTGTGTGTGTGTGTGTGTGTGTGTGTGAATGAGTTAGTGGCGCGGGTGAGTGAGTGTGAGTGAATGAGGGAGTGAGAGAGAGAGAGCGTGTGTATGTGTGTGAGCATACGCGTGTGCGTGAGTGTGTGTGTGTGTGTGTGTGTGTGTGTGTGTGTGTGTGTGTGTGTGTGTGTGTGTGTGTGTGCGTGCGTGTGCGTGTATGTGTGCGTGTGTGTGAGTGTGTGTGTGTGTGTATGTGAGTGAGTGAGTGAGTGAGTGAGTGAGTGAGTGTGTGTGTGTGTGTGTGTGTGTGTGTGTGTGTGTGTGTGTGTGTGTGTTGAGTGTGTGTGTGTGTGTGTGTGTGTGTGTGAGTGTGTGTGTGTGTGTGTGTGTGTGTGTGTGTGTGTGTGTGTGGAGTGAGAGAGAGGGAGACATAAAGGGGAGGGACGAAGGGGGATGGCGACAGAGAAAAAGAGAGACAGACAGACAGACAAAGATAGGCAGTCAAAGACAGATAGGCAGAAGACGCAGAAAGACAGTGCACAGAGGCTAAGATATTCACATACACGCGCGCGCGCGCACGCGCAAGGAGATACAGAGAGAGAGAGAGAGAGAGAGAGAGAGAGAGAGAGAGAGAGAGAGAGAGAGAGGCGTGAGGCAGGGATGGCGGGGGGTGGGTGGGTGGGGGGTGGGAGGTGGGGTAGCAGTGAGAGAGATGGGTGGGGTGGGGGAGCATGGGAGTGTTATTCTGTGCCAAGGCCAGTGCACAGGTATTAATCTGTCACTCCGCGATAACTCCCAAGTGGCGCACAGGGGCTGCCTACAGTCCGAATCACTTTGTCCTACCTTCGTCTCCATGGACCGTTCAGCCACGGTCACTTTGTCCTACCTTTGTCCACATGGACCGTTCAGCCACTGTCACTTTGTCCTGCCTTTGTCTCCATGGATCGTTCAGCCACGGTCACTTTGTCCTGCCTTTGTCTCCACCTTTGTCTCCATAGACCGTTCAGCCACTGTCACTTTGTCCTGCCTTTGTCTACAAGGACCGTTCAGCCACTGTCACTTTGTCCTTTGTCTACAAGGACCGTTCAGCCACTGTCACTTTGTCCTACCTTTGTCTACATGGACCGTTCAGCCACTGTCACTTTGTCCTACCTTTGTCTACAAGGACCGTTCAGCCACTGTCACTTTGTCCTGCCTTTGTCTACACAGACCGTTCAGCCACTGTCACTTTGTCCTACCTTTGTCTACATAGACCGTTCAGCCATTATCACTTTGTCCTTTGTCTACACAGACCGTTCAGCCACTGTCACTTTGTCCTACCTTTGTCTACATAGACCGTTCAGCCATTATCACTTTGTCCTTTGTCTACATGGACCGTTCAGCCACGGTCACTTTGTCCTACCTTTGTCTACATAGACCGTTCAGCCATTATCACTTTGTCCTTTGTCTACATGGACCGTTCAGCCACGGTCACTTTGTTCTACCTACCTCAATGCATGGGCCACGGCTGCCTGTGCAAGACCTCAGTGCATGGTCACGGCTCCCTGAGCAAGACCTCAATGCAGGGTGGGGATCCCTGGGAGACCCTGAGACAGACCCCATGAAGGACTGGCCAGGGTTCACGACACACTCTGCCTTGACATAATCATCTTCAGAGCTGTGGGGACTGGTTCTCTTAACAGCCCACGTGCCTGTCAAGGATCTCCGACGACCGGCATCTGTCCGCGGGGACGACGACGACGACGACGATGAAGATGGCGATCTCTTTGCTGGCCGTGCCAGGGAGCACCAGTAAACGCTAGGCCACACACGACCTTCTCGCCCTGAGCCAGTGATGAAGACACCGAGAGGTGCTAGTGACCGTGAAGAGGACCCAGGAAGACGGTCCTCTCCCTGGCCGCCTGGCCTGTGTCTTCTCGGAAGATTTTGGATGGGGAAATCAAACCTCACACACACACGCACGCACGCACGCACGCACGCACGCGACGCACGCACACACACACACACACACACACACACACACACACACACACACACACACACACACACACACATCATAGAGAGAGAGAGACAGACAGAGCGAAACAGAAAGAGAGAGAGAGAGAGAGAGAGAGAGAGAGAGAGAGAGAGAGAGAGAGAGAGAGAGAGAGAGGAGAGAGAGGAGAGAGAGAGAGGCAGTGAGACAGAGAGGGAAACTCGAAACTCAAAATCTTTAATGAGGGTGAATAGATAGGGAGAGAGACAGAGACAGTGAGAGAGAGAGACAGAGTGAGAGAAACACACAGAGAGAGAGAGAGAGAGAGAGAGAGAAGAGAGAGGAGAGAGAGAGAGAGAGAGAGAGGGGCAGTGAGACAGAGAGGGAGAGAGACAGAGACGGTGAGAGAGAGAGAGAGGAGAGAGAGAGAGAGAGAGAGAGAGAGAGAGAGAGAGAGAGAGACGCACAAATCGCATGTAATAATACAGAAAGCGAGAGCACACACACTCCGACTCTTAGGCA
>CM031597.1:138296152-138321152 GCA_018398815.1 Conus ventricosus | reverse complement strand
TCTTCTTGTTGCCTTTCTACTTCTTCTTATCCTTGATCCCGTCTCTCTTTTTTCTCCCCCCCCCCCCCCCTCTTTCTCTCTTCTCTCTCTCTGTCCCCCCTCTTCCCCCTTTCTCGCCTCCCTCCTTTCCCCCTCTCTCTCCCCCTCCCCTTTCTCTCTCTCCTCCCCCCCTCTCTCTTCTCTGTTTCCCTCCCCCTTCTCTTCCCCCTCTCTCTCTCTCTTCCCCCCCTATCTCTCTGTTCCCTCTCTCTCTCTCCCCCTCTCTTTTTTCCCCCCTCTTTTTTCCTCTCTTCTTTTGTTCCCTCCCCCCCGTCCTTTCTCCTCCTCCCCTCTCTCTCTCCCCCCCAGTCTCCTTTCTCTCCTCCCCCCCCTCTCTCCCCAAAGATGACCCGAAAGTCCGCCCCTCCGCTAATGGGCCCCTACCCAAAAAACCAACACAGCTTTTTGCACATCCCCCCCACGCACCCCTCCCCCTCCAGCAAGATCCTCCAAAACCCACGCCCCCAGTGTGTGTACGAGCAGTGCAGTCCTGCCGCCTCGTCTCCCAGACAACCGAAGTTACCGCCCCTAGTTTTCCCCGGGCGAGGCCTTCCCCCCTCCCGGGTTCAACAGGTCTGCCCCTCCCCACCTATATTGTTCCCCACCCTTCGTTATTTTCCCCCCGCCCTTTCCCCTTTCACTCATCCGGTACTGGCACTCTTACTACCCCCCAGCCCCCCTGTTCCCCCACTTTGATTCGGGTTCCAGTTTTTGTGGGTTGCGGGACGAAGTTTTTTTAATTTGTTTTTGCTTTTATGGCCGGATTAATTTTTTTCAAAGGGACAGTTTCCTTTTAGTGTGTATTTGTGGGGGGGTTTTAAGTGTGTTTTTGTGGTGTGTGTGTGTGTGTGTGTGGTGTGGGTGTGTTTTTGTTGTGTGTGGTGGTGTTCGCGTGCGTCGCGCGTCGGGCGCGTGTGTTTTGTATGGGTGTGTTTGATTGTTGAGAGAGAGAGAGAGAGGAGAGAGAGCGAGAGAGAGAGGGAGAGAGAGTGCGAGCAGGGTGAAAGGGCTATATTTGTATGTATGTGTTTGTATGTGAATGATTTTTAAATTTGTCCCGTATGATTTTTAATGTTGGTTGTGTGTGTGTGGTGCGTTGCGCGCGTTGTGTTGTGTATGTCTTATATGAGTGTATTCTGTGTCTTGTGTGTGTGCTGTGTGTGTGTGTGTATGTGTATTTGCGTGCTACGTGCCATGTCGATGTGTATTTTTAGTAATGTCCCGTTAATTTTTCTGTTTGTTTATTCCGTAGCCAAAAAATAAACAAAAACACCTCCTCTGCAACAGAAGCTGTGTGCAAAGTTAGCCCAAGATACTGTGGTACAAAAGGCTTACCTGGTGGTTTCCTACCCCTCACGGTTTTTTTTTTTTTTTTTTTTTTTTTTTTTTTCCCATGCAAAATTAATTTTGCGAGCTGGTTTCCAAACCTTATTTGTGTGGTGGGTGTGTGTGTGTGTAGTGTGTGTGTGTGTTGTGTGTGTGTGTAAAACTTTTACCCCTGTCCGGCAGTGCGTTTCCCCCTGTATCTAGTAAATTTTACCACGTATTATAAGAATTTTTTCGTAAAAGTGCGAGACTGTGAGCCTTAGAAAAGAGATGAACAAGCCTCTGCCAGGGATCCAGAAAAACTGTTTCCCTGCGAAGGGCAATTTGTGCTACCCCAACTGCATTTAAAAGTGGGCTTTTGTCTTGTGAAATTATAAGTAATTTTTTTTTTTTTTTTTTTTTTTAAATTTTGTTCTCGTTTTGAAGTTTTGATTCTTTGTTTTTTTTTCTTCGTTTTACTTCTTTTTTTTCCCTCCCCTTTTCTATCCCCTTATTTGTAATTTTGCTTCAAATTTACCCCTTTAGAGTGAGTATTTTTTCCTTTCGAAAATGTATCCTATTCCCATTTGATCGAGGGCTTCGCATAAACGGGAAAGATTTTCTTTTTTTTCCCCATTTTTTTTTGGTTTTTCCCCCAGTTTTACTGTGTAAACCTCCCATTTTCCCCCCCCTTTTAGTGTTTATTGTTTTCCCTTCCCCAAAAAAAAACCCCACGTCGTTCGTGCAAAACGTTCCCTATATCATCAGTGAAAACTAAAAATGAGCAAAAACCCAGTCTTAGGCATGCAAAAAAGGATTTCAAAACGTCACCTTAAATACCAACATCATTTAAACGACATCAATTATCCCTGTTGGGAAACCAGGTAAATTTTTCATTTTTTGGGGTCTTGAACCCAATTAATACACACATTACCGCAGATGTGCATTCCGGGATATAACGTAACCCGGAAAAAATCTGCAAAAAGAAAGAGAGGTCTTTTATTTTCTCAGCAAACCCCTTAGCTTCAAACGATTCAACCTAGAACTAACGGTGTAGAATGTGTCGGTAGAATTTTAATTGGAAAAAAACCCCTTCCCCTTTTGGTTGGTTTGCACAGGAACCCTCTAAAAGAGTAAACGGTCAAAATTTTTTCCCGATGATGGAGCTCTCCTAAAACCCAAAGGGAAAATTTTTTTTTACTCGGAGCCTTTTAAACAACCTTCTAAAGCAAAAAAATCAATGGCGCAAGTTAAAATTTTTTAAAACCTGCATCAACTCACGAAATCTCCAACGAGAGTCACACCTAACTTAAGACATTTGACCAATTTATGTTTCGTAAAATAAAAGAAAGCCGTGTCCCTTTTTAAACGTTGTCATTCCCCGTGTGTGAATGGCCAAAAAAGGAGTAAAATTTCCCCAAAAGGGGCACAAGACAAAACCTCCCGTTGTTTTTAAAAACTTTAAAAACCCAAAAGATTTCTACAGACTTGTTACCTCAAATTTTCCATCCGTTTAAAACAAAAACTGCCCGAGTTGCTGGGAATTTTGGATAGAACATTTACAAAAATATTGTAAAAACCCCCCCAAAAAACGTTAATACAAAAAATCCCAAACCGGATGGACAAAAAAGAGTTACAGGAGGCAGGTTTCTTGGAATCTGCTTAAAAAACAGGTATAAAGGGGAATCTGAATTTGGAAAGCAATAAAAATTAAGAAGGCAGAAAAAAACGAAATCTTGGGAAAACTAATTTCATCAAAATCAGAACCCAAATTTGGGGCTATTACGAGCTTAAAAACCAAAAATTTTCTTAAAAATCCTAAATTGAAATTGCGCCAACTGAACCCCCATTTTTGCACTATCCCAAATAATTTGCCCGGTGATTTTTTCAGAAAAAACCGCCCTTTCAAAAATGAAACAATTTTGCCTGAAAAAAACACACGTCAAAAACTTTATATTCCCCAATAACGTATTAAAAAGTCTTCCTCCCAAAACCCCAAAACTCGTACCTGCGGGTGGTGGCCTAGACGGCAAAATTTCAAATATCCTCCAGAAATTTTCAATACGTGACTACGTCTTAAATTTGGGGAACGCAAAAACTTTTTCCCCCAATAGTTTCAAAAAAAGAAAAAGTTTTCCTATCTACAACCGGTGCAGCTTTCGTCTGCAAACTAAGCCAACTCGTCTTTCCCATTTTTTCCAAATTTTTGGGAAAAAAACACAAAACAAAAAAAACTTACCACCTTAAAAATCCCACTTGTTTCATCAAGACAGCCCGGGTTCCGACAAACCCATTATGCCCCCACGCACAATCAACCTGGTTGATGCTGGTAAACAGCATCAAAAACAACAAATTTGTGGTGCCCTTTTTATTGATTTCAAAAAAGCTTTGAGTATAGACCACCCTTCTTTAGAAAAAAAAATTGTATGGCTTATCCACGGAACTCTTCGTTTTTATCATTCTCCAAAGCAACAATGTGAAAATTTAAAACAACCTTCTCTTTATTTAAACACTTTCCAAGGCGCCCAAAAAGGCTCTTCTTGGGGCCCCTTATTATTCCAATTTTAAACAATGATTCCCCCCTTAATTCACATCCCCCTGTGAAATTTTTGCTGTGAACAACAAACCCCAATCATTTTTGTTACGTTTTGCCAAATTTCAAAAATGCGAATGACTGTGAAAAGGACTGAACTAAATCACTGGCCCCACCTCAAAAAATAAATCCATGCTTATCACAACCCGGCAAAAAAGACAAAATCTACTCTTAGTTTCCTCCCGTACTCTTAAAATGAACCCCTGAAAAGGTTCATGCCTCAAGTGCTAGGAATAACCCTTGATAACAAATGAGCTGGGAAGCCCATAACCTCACATGCAAAAAATTTCCCGAAAGTTTTTCAACTCTCCAAAATCAAACCTTCTCGCCGCATCCCAAACCTTTTTTCCTCTCTTTTAATCATCATAACTTGGATCTATCTAGGGGTGTGCTAGCCTAAAATCTCAACCATTGTTAACCTGCCAAAAGGAGCACTCAAATTGTCCCCCCAAAAGCAAGTCTTCTGGCCGTATAAAAAGTTCCGTTTCCATTAATTGAGATTAAAAATCAACAAAGGGTTTTTAATGCACAGTTGTGTTGGGGGGGCCCCTCACATTAGTTCACGATTCTCAATAATTCCTCAAGGATTACCCAAACTTCTGCCCTGTTCCTAGAATGCTATTCAAAACCGTTTAAAATATTCAGGTTCCTGTCAATGGAACTCCTCCCCGAATCACCCCAAAAAGGCCCAAAGCATATAACCCTTTAAAAACCATTATTTCAAAACCCTCTTTTGTGCCCGTACTTACATATCCCCCTAAATCCCCACCATTCCCCCACCTCTTTTCGTAATGTATGTACCTTTTTTAGGTGTTTTTGTACTTGAAATCAAAATGTTGTTATTTTGTTTAGTGTTTTTATAGAGTAATATTAATTAGTGTGTGTGTGTGTGTGTGTGTGTGGTGTGTGTGTGTGTGTGTGTGTGTGTGTTTCCTACTACTCCCGCCCCCTTTGTCATTTGTCGAAATGCTTTTAGTTTTTATGGACTTTCTCTCTCTCTCTCTCTCTTCCCCTTCTCTCCCGGTTTTGTAATACTTATTTTTTTTCCATATGGTCCCTTCCCACCCGTGGCGACTGGGATCATTATGCATTTCCCCCCTCCCTTTGGCTTTTTTCTCCCCCCCCCCCCCCCCCCCCGGTGTTTTAAAATTATTGTTTTGTTCTTTTGGAATTTTTTTTATTGTCAGATGTTTAAAAAAGTTCCCTTTCGCCCCCCTTACCCCTTCCCCCCCACCCTTCTCTCTCCCTCCCTCCCCCCCCCCCTCTCTCTCTCTTCTCCCCCTCTCTCCCCTCTCTTGAGGTTTTCCCCCCACTTTCCTCCCGGTCTCTCTCTTCTCTTCCCTTTTTTCTCTCCCCTCTCTCTTTTTTTCTTTTTTTTTTTTTTTTTTTTAAAAATTTTTTTTCCCCCATTGTTTGTGTTCTATCACTTTTGCATGCTTCCCCTTTTTTGCCCTTTTATTTTTATTGTTGCCCTACCAAAGGGGGAGGAGGATGTAAAAAAGACATCATGTTATCTATTATCCTCGTAAATAAGAATTTTGTCTTTTCTTGTTTGTTCTCTCCCCCCCCCTCTCTCTTTTCCCTATTCTCTCTTCCCCCTTTTCTGTCTCTCCTCTCTCTCCCCCCATCTCTCTTTTTTCTCTTTCCCTTTTCCCCCCCCTTCTTCTTCCCCCCTTCTTTCTCTCTTCCCCCCATCTCCTTCTCTCTCTCTCCCCCCTCCCCCCATCTTCTCTCTCTCTCTCTCTCTCTCTCTCTTTAGACAACCGGGATGTTTGCCACGCGCCCTTTTCTCTGGGTTTATGTGAAGGTGAAGATCTCTGGCTTTATGGGGGGTGAAATCAGGGAAGATGAAATAATAAAATTTAGCAAGTCAAACACAGGCAGCTTTTCCCAAAATTGCTCTTTTTTTTCTTTTTTTTTTAATCAGAAAAATTCATACAGTGAACAAGTGGAAAATAAAAACTAAAAAAAAAAAAAAAAAAAAATCCAAACAAAAAGGGGGTTAAAAAAGAAAAGCTAAAAAAAACGATAATCCCCTTCTACAGTTTGAAAACAAAAAGGGGTTCCCTCTTTACGTGGGGGGAAAAGGGGGGGAGGGGAGAGAGAGAGAGAAGAAGGAGAGAGAGAGAGATGGGGGGAGAGGAGGGAAGAGAGAGAGAGAAGAGAGAAACATAGGCAAGCGGAGTTTTTTATAAATTTTACAATTTTTTTTTGGTTGTTTTTTTCGGTTCTGCATAATGCCCAATGGGGTGTTTTAGGCGGTGTAACAGTCTGGGTCTAAATAAACTTATATGTCAATGTACAAATGTCAATGCATAATCATTCGTACTTCATTTTGAGCCTGCATTCGGCTGTATCGGGCCCTTTGGAAAAGGGAAAAAGTTATACACAACATTTTTTCGGAATTTTATTTTTCAGTTTTATACCTGATTTGTGCTTTTTAAGAAAATTTCAGTCTGAGTGAATTTTTTTTTTATTCTCACTGATATAATAGTGTTTACAATAATCAATAAGTTAAATCCGGTCTTTGTTTTTTTTTTTAATCAAAATCCCAAATATGGCTAATGGGCGTTATCTGCAAAAAAAATGCACACAAATTTTTCATTCATCAAAACCCACTTTCCCAAAAAGTTGCCCGACAAAACCTAAACATATAGGCCTTACAGAGGACAGAAAGTTCAAACATCACTTTCATAATCCTTTTTTTTTTTTCAGTTCGGGAATTGACTTGGGCGGGGGGGGGAGGGGGGGGGGGGGAGGGAAGGGGGGGGGGGGGGTATATCAAACAGAAGAGTTTTGTCAATTTTAGGTCGGCAAAGGTAGACGCCCCTGACACAAGGTGCCTGCAACAATGCCGCAACGCACCCTGAGGAAATGTAAAACCCAAGGGTCGAAAACGTTGCTCGTCCTGTAGTTTCTTTCTTCCGCTCATCTGGCGGGTCTAGTCACTGAAATTTCAAAAATTTCATCCCGGTCCCCTTTTAGTCTCTTTCAAATTTTTTGCTTTAAGTTTTTACCCCCTCAAAATTGGCCTTTACATCAACAAAAAACACACACCACAACGCGCGCGCCCCCACAACCAACCGGGGCGTGCACGCACGCACGCACGCCGCAGCACGCACGACGCAAAACCACACACACAAACCCACAACCCCCCTTTACTAGCCTTTTTCTATTGCTGGAACGGTTTTCCCTTCGGCGTATTCAATTTTGAAGGGGGGAGACCCCAAAGTAAACACCCAAACCTGAAACAATTTTTAAACGGTCTGTTTTTATTTCCGCCCTCGAGTTACCCCCCCGCAAATAGTCGGGGCGCCACGTATACACCACACCACCAAAACCCCACCCCACCCAACACACACCAAACACACACACACCCCACCCACCACCACCAAGAATGGGCCCCCCAAAAAAACACACACACACACCACCACACAACACACAACCCCCACACACCCCCCCACCCCCCCCCACCACAGAAAAGGGCCACACACACCACACCACACCCCACCACACCCCACACAACCCCCATTCCCCACTCAAACCCAACGCACGCGCAACGCGCGCGTTTTGGGTACCTTAAAACTGAAAACAGTACTGCTGAAACTTTTTCATGCACTGTTTTGCGGAGGAAGGGTGGGGGGGAGGGGGGGGGGGGGGGGGGGGGAATCCACCAAACGAACTTCCCTTGTAACAATCTGTCTCGAACCTTCTCTGGCAGCAAGCGTACGTACGGTGTTGGGGGCGACTCGCTCAAAATCATAAGAAAAGTCATTTAAAAAAATAATAAAAAAAAAGAAAGAAAGAAAGAAAAGAAAATACAAGGCTAGTAAGGACAAGGCAGTGAAGGTAAGGTAATGTTGCTTATAGCCCAGCCGACCGCTAAGGGCCATATCAGGGCTGTCACCACGTTAAAATCAACTCACAAGTCACACACACACACACACACACACACACACACACACACACACACACACACACACACACACCATATTCATGCATTTCTTTAAAATACACCTTCTAAAGACCGCACCAGAAACTTCATTAAAAATCTTTCTTCCGGTAAAATCTTTGATCAGAATGATGAGAAAAAAATGTTCATCTCTTTTAATAAACTCAGAGATCACGTCAGGTGGGGGACATCTCTGAACAGGGTTTTTTTTTATTTTTTAATGTGGAGTCTGCTGTAAAGTGTTTACGTCTAAAGGCGGATCGGCGAGCTAAACTAGAGCGATGAAATTGTTGTTTTTTTAAATGATTAAAAAAAAACAACACAAAAAACGGGGGAATGTGAGTCCGCCTACTTGATTGAGGAAGGTGTGTGTATGTTGTGTGTGTGTGCATGTGTGTGTGTATGTGTGTGTGTGCATGTGTGTGTGCATGTGTGTGTTTGTTTCAGACGGCCTGGGCACAGACGGAAAAGGACACGTCGGGAAGACGTGGAGAAAGAGGGGTATAATTATCAGGATGTGGGGGAAGGGGGGGGGGGGGGAGGGGAGGCAGGGAGGGAGGGACTCGCGACGCGAACAGAGGTGTGGTGGGACGAGTGGAAGTAAAGAGGTGACGTGCGAATAGAGGTGTGTGGGACGAGTGGAAGTAAAGAGGTGACGTGCGAACAGAGGTGTGTGGGACGAGTGGAAGTAAGAGGTGACGTCCCGGAGGAGGAACGAAGGAGGGGGGGAATGGGAGGGTGGGGGGCGGGGGGGGGGGGGGGGGGGGTTAGGAGGGGGAAGAGTGGGTGGGAAGTGGGGGGTTTGGGGAGGTGGGGGTTAAGGAACGACACGGCACGAGAGAGAGGAGAGAGAGAGAGAGGAGAGAGAGAGATGGAGATGGAGATGGGCGAGGGAAGAGATGCAGACGGCGCAGACAGCGAGGAATAGCTCACACGACCCGTACTCTCTTGCCCTATGTTTGCTGCTAGCTATCAAGCTTCTGGAAATGCCACCCCCGCTACTACCTCCCCCCCCCCCCCCCCAAACTCCACAACGACCCCCTCCCCCTCCTCCCCCCTCCCCCTCCCGCCAATCTTCCGGCCTTCACTCCTTCTTCCCCTCTATCTCTTTTTCCCCTTCTCCTTATACAAAGATATGGAGTGATGTAGGATTGTGCGGGAGGCTGGAACTGGTGTATCTGGGAGCACTGCGGGGGGGGGGGGGGGGGGGGGGGGGGGCGGGGGGGGGGGGGATCGGGGGGGGAAACGATTTCATTAATCTGCAGTTTCAAACCTCCTTTACAGGTTTGTACCCTGAACCCTTATCATTTCTCTCCTCCCTTGGCTTAAAAGCTGTGTCAGGCCAATTGACATGGGCTAGAACACCAAGGCTACTTCAAAATGTTGTTATGCTCTGCATAGTTATGCGGGGATTGTCTTCAGTTGTGAAAAGCTCCTAGCATAACTTTCAGTCCCCAAAATCCCCCAAAGTTGGAGTGTGGCTGCCCACGTGGCGGGGTAATCAAAACGGTCACACACGTATGTTCTCATCCCCAGCTGATGCATTTTTTACCTAGTGTTCAAGTGCTTCGGTGTTTGGATGATCCCCGGAGTCTTTTAGCCAGGGTACGACAACAACAACATCCATTTCTCTTTTCCATTAAAAAGCGGGTTTTTGCAACCCTCACATGGGTGCGTACCCCACCCGGGACCACATACGCACGCACGCCGCACGCGCACGCCCACACACAACACGCCCCGCACGCACGCGCGCGCGCGCGCGCGCGCACGCACGCACGCCACCACACACCCCACACACACACAACACACCACACACACACCCCACACACACACTAAAATCTTGTAGGAAAACTAAGTCGGTCAAGGGTTCCCCAAAACCCCACACCGCACACTGAACCAATTTGTCGATTAACTCATGGTTGTACTGATAACACACACACACACACACACACACACACACACACACACACACACACATTAAAAATCTTGTAGGAAACTCAGTCGGGTCAAGGGGGGTTACCAACACACACACACCCACACACAACACACACACACACACACCACATTAAAATCTTGTAGGAAAACTAAGCGGGTGAAGGGGGTTCCCACAAGTAAATGTTATTTTTTCAAACTGTCTTCCACGCCGGGCTTCTTCACACCGCCCCGCGCACACACAGGAGAAAATAATGAGTGGATAATCGATGTTAAGAGCGAAAGTAATGGTGGATAATCGACGTTAAGAGGAGAAAGTAATGAGTGGATAATCGATGTTAAGGGAGAAAGTATGAGTGGATAATCGATGTTAAGAGGAGAAAGTATGAGTGGTAATCGATGTTAAGAGGAGAAGTAATGAGTGGATAATCGATGTTACGAGGAGAAAGTAATGAGTGGATAATCGATGTTAAGAGGAGAAGTAATGGTGGATAATCGATGTTAGAGGAGAAAGTAATGAGTGGATAATCGATGTTAAAAGGAGAAAGTAATGAGTGGATAATCGTGTTAGAGGAGAAAGTAATGAGTGGATAATCGATGTTAAGAGGAGAAAATAATGAGTGGATAATCGTTTTAGAGGAGAAAATAATGAGTGGATAATCGACGTTAAGAGGAGAAAAGTAATGAGTGGTAATCGACGTTAAGAGGGGAAAGTAATGAGTGGATAATCGACGTTAAGAGGAGAAAATAATGAGTGGTAATCGCGGGTTTAAAAGGAGAAAGTAATGAGTGGATAATCGACGTTAAGAGGAGAAAATAATGAGTGGATAATCGACGTTAAGAGGAGAAAGTAATGAGTGGATAATCGATGTTAAGAGGAGAAAGTAATGAGTGGATAATCGATGTTAAGAGGAGAAAGTAATGAGTGGATAATCGATGTTTTAAAAGGAGAAAGTAATGAGTGGTAATCGATGTTAAGAGGAGAAAGTAATGAGTGGATAATCGATGTTAAGAGGAGAAAGTAATGAGTGGTTTAAACGATGTTAAGAGGAGAAAGTAATGAGTGGATAATCGATGTTAAGAGGAGAAAGTAAAGAGTGGATAACGATGTTAAGAGGAGAAAGTAAAGAGTGGATAATCGATGTTAAGAGGAGAAAATAATGAGTGGTAATCGATGTTAAAAGGGAAAATAATGAGTGGATAATCGATGTTAGAGGAGAAAGTAATGAGTGGGTAATCGATGTTAAGAGGAGAAAGTAATGAGTGGATAAACGTGGGTTAAAAGGAGAAAGTAATGAGTGGATAATCGATGTTAAGAGGAGAAAGTAATGAGTGGATAATCGATGTTAAGAGGAGAAAGTAATGAGTGGATAATCGATGTTAAGAGGAGAAAGTAATGAGGGGATAATCGAAAGTTAAAGGGGGAAAGTAATGAGTGGGGTAATCGACGTTAGAGGAGAAAGTAATGGTGGATAAACGACGTTAAGAGGAGAAAGTAATGAGTGGATAATCGACGTTAGAGGAGAAAGTAAAGAGTGGTTTAAACGACGTTAAGAGGGAGAAAGTAATGAGGGATAATCGACGTTAAGAGGGGAAAGTAATGAGTGGATAAAACGACGTTAAGGGAGAAAGTATGGTGGATAATCGATGTTAAGAGGAGAAAGTAATGAGGGATAATCGATGTAAGGAAGAAAGTAATGGTGGTAATCGTGTAGAGGGGAAAGTAATGAGTGGTAAACGATGTTAAGAGGAGAAAGTAATGAGTGGATAATCGTGTTAAGAGGGAAAGTTAAAGAGTGGATAAACGTTTTTAAGAGGGAAAGTAATGAGTGGATAATCGATGTTAAGGGAGAAAGTAATGAGTGGATAAACGATGTTAAGAGGAGAAAGTAATGAGTGGATAATCGATGTTAAGAGGAGAAAGTATGAGTGGATAATCGATGTTAAGAGAGGAGAAAATAATGAGTGGATAATCGTGTTAAGGAGAAAGTAAAGAGTGGTAATCGATGTTAAGAGGAGAAGTAATGAGTGGATATCGATGTTAAGGGAGAAAATAATGAGTGGATAATCGATGTTAGAGGAGAAAGTATGAGTGGATAATCGTGTTTTTGGGAGAAAGAAAGAGTGGATAATCGATGTTAAGAGGAGGAAAGTAATGAGTGGATAATCGATGTTAAGAGGAGAAAGTAATAGTGGGATAAACGATGTTAAGAGGAGAAGTATGAGTGGATAATCGCTGTTAAGAGGAGAAGTAATGAGTGGTAATCGATGTTAAGAGGGAAAGTAATGAGTGGATAATCGATGTTAGTGGAGAAGTAATGAGTGGAAAAATCGATGTTAAGAGGAGAAAGTAATGAGTGGATAATCGATGTTAAGAACAAACGAAATGGCTACAACACTACTCACGTGGACCCCCAAAACTACCAATCAACTGTGACAACACTACCATAACTGTGCAACATACCATCAACTGTGACAAACAACATCAGCGAAATCACCAAGGCTACAAAAACTACCATCAACTGTGACAACACTACCATCAACTGTTTACAACACTACCATCAACTGTGACAACACCATCAGCGACAATCACCAAGGCTACAACACTACCATCAACTGTGACAACACCATCAGCGACAATCACCAACAAAACACCACCAGTAAAAGAGAAAAAGAGAGAAAAAGGGGGGGGGGGGGGGGGGGGGGGTTCACAGACAGACAGAGAGGGACAGTTCTACATACATAGACGAAGAACTAGAAGAGAGAGAGAGAGAGGAGAGAGAGAGAGAGAGAGAGAGACAGAGAGAGAGAGACAGAGAGAGAGAGAGAGAGAGAGAGAGAGAGAGAGAGGAGAGAGAGAGAGGAAAGAGAGGGATGTTTGTATATAGAGATCTACATAGAATGTGAGCTACACTTAAGCACTGACAACGTTCGTCGTTTTCTTCCATTATTCTCGAAGAGGCGGGCAGACACTGAAACAAACTTCAAACATTACAATGCCGCCGAACGAAAGAAACATAATGAATCACAAGACAAACACGACGCGTTTCGGCCTCTTTCGTCTTCTTCAGGCAAGGCACACAACACTGAAGATCACGATGGAGACGTACAATCTAGCTGAAAGAAAAATGGCACCGCCATGTCCGTCTGTCCTGGTCATTTTACAAACACTATCCGTGGTTATCAAAGCTGGAATCAATCATTCTTTTTCAAATAATGTTATTACCCATTTTAACAATCCCTAACAAAAACAACACCACACACACACACAAATCAAAAATCAAAGAAAATGACAAAGAATCAAAACACATCCATCCTACCTTTATCTTTCAACATCAAATCCAGACCTATATGATCACTTTCTCAATCACGCTCACAGGAAAGTATCACAAAATAAAAACAACTGACTTGGGATCAGGACGATGACAGGGAAAAAAGAAGAAAAAAAAGCGCAAATGGAGGGGAGAGGAAGGGTGGATGATGGGGGGGGGGGGGGGGGGGGGGGGGGGGGAGGAGAGGATGGACATTAAAACACCTTTCAACGGCTTCAAACAGCCAGCCGGAAATGAACTCTGGGAAAACAACTTACCAGGCCATTTTCATTGGAATCTTCCAGCTGCCAGATACCCCACCCTCTCTCTCTCTCTCTCGTTCTCCTCTTTACCCCCCCCCCCCCCCCCCCCCCCTCCCCCCCCCCCCCCCCCCCCCCCCCCCCCCCCCACCCCCCCCCCCCCCCCCCCCCCCCCTTCCCCGTCTTTTCCAACCTTTCCCCTTTTTCACCGAACTGACCCAGGCCCCCCCGAACAAAATTTGGGGGAAAAACCCTCCCTTTGATACTTTATACAAAAAGCATTTACGAGGACGGGTCTGAACCCACAGAAAAAAAAACTCAGTGTTGGTGGGCGGGTTGGGGGCGCCAACAAAACCCCCCCCTCCTTTTCCCCAAATTTAAAACCCACCCCTCCCCCCCACTTCCGGTCCCCCCCCTCTCTCCCCTTCCGGGCCCCAAAAAAGAGGGCTTGCCAAAGAAATTAAAACGCATCGACTGGGGACCCCTACCCCCCCAACTTTCAGGGAAAAGTAAAAAAAATAGGAGGAGGAGGGGAAGAAAAAGGAAAAACCAAGAAAAAGGGGGAGGAAGAAGAAACAAGAAAAAGGGAAGAAGAACAAAAAAGAGGAGAAAAAAAAAAGGAAGAGGAGGGGGGGGAGAAGAAGAAAAGAGGGAAAGAAAAAAGAAAAGAAAGGGGAAAGAAGAAGAAAGAAAAAGGGAAAGGAAGGGGAAAAAAAGAAAAGAAGAAGAAAGAAGAAAAAGGGGAAAAGGAAAGGGAAGAAAAAGAAAAAAGAAAAAAGGGGAAAGGCAAAGAAGAAAAAAAGGGGAAAAGAAGAAAAAGACAAAGAATTTAAGAAGAAGAAGAAGAAAAAGAAGAAAAAAAAAGAAAAGGGAATATGATATGACAGAAAAAAGGGGGGAGGAGAAGAAGAAAAGAAAAGAAGAAAAAAAACCGGTGGGAAAAAGAAGGGGGAAAAAAAAAAAATTTTGGAAAATTTTGGGGAGGCTAAAAAGGGAAAGGCGAAAAAGATTTAAAAAAAAAAAAAAAAAAAAAAAAAAAAAAAAAAAAAATAAAGGGAATGATTTCTTTAGGTAATTAAACAAGGTCCCCTTAAAACCCTTTGGGCGAAAAAAACAAACCCAATGACCCCTGCCAAACCCACTGCGGAAAAACAAAAAAGGGGGAAAAAAAAAAAAAACCAAAAAACATTGAAGGAAACCCCAGAGGGCCACTCCCCAAAACAGAAAAAAAAGGAAAAAGTGAGAGAGAGAGAAGAAAAGAAGAAAAAAAAATCAATAAAAAAACCGGGTAGAGTGAAACAACCACGCCCGCCCAAAGGGCAAAAAGACAAAAACACTCCTATGTAAAATTAGAAAACCAGGCACTCCAGGGGTTTTTTTTTCCCTTTTTCTCCCATTAAAATTTTTTTGGGCCGCACCTCTATCTCACGCAAACAAAAACACTTTTCCACTTTTTCTAGTCGGGCTCAGCTCCCCTTTCTGTTTTCCCGTCGTTTCAAATTTTCCCCAAACCCGCCTTTCGTTTTGTGTCTCCGGCGAAACGCACGAAACATAAAAACACACACCCCGGGCCCGGGGGCGCGCGCGCGCCCCAAAAACAAAACCCACCCCCAAAAACACACACCAAACACACACCACACACAAAACAACACACAACCCAAAACCAAAACAACACGCACCCAACACCCCAAAGGGGAAGCAATCAAGACCCTTCTTTCTTCACATATAAAAAACCCGGGGACACCATCCAAACACAGGGGGGAGAAAAAGAAGAGAGAAACCCAAAAAAAGGGGGGAAAACCCCAAAGAAAGGGAGGGGGGAGAGAGAGAGAGAGGGAGGCCAGGGGCCAAAAGGGTTTGTTCTCCTTTGGGGAAATTTTGGGCCCCCCCGGGGGGGGAAAAGGCCCCCCCCACGACAAATAGAGAGGGGCCCGGGGTAGGGGGAAAAGGGGAAATGGGGACGGAAAAAAAAAGAGGGGAGTTACGGAGGGGGTTTGGGGGGGTTGGGGGGGGGGGTCGCCGAAAAGGGCCGAAAAAAAGAGTCCCCCCGGGAAAAAATGAAAAAAGGGCCCAAAATTCCCTTTCTTTCCGGGTACAAAGGAGGAAACAAAAAAACCCCCTTATAAAAAGACTTTTTTTCCTGGGGGGCCCCCGGAAATTGGAAAAAACCCCAAAAGTAAAATATCACTTAAACCCACGAGAAAAATTACAGTGAGTACACCCTTGCGTTATAAATCGGGAAATGTATAAAAAAAAAAATGGTTTTTTTCTCCAATACATGACCAAGAGAATAAATTTTGGATCGGGTTAAAGGGAGGTGGGAAAAAAAAAATTGGGGTTTTTTTTAAAAAAGGAACCCTTAAAACGGGAAGGGGGGAAAAGGAGAACCCCAAAAACACCACACACACCCCACACCCCAAACCAAAACAAACCCCCCACCCCCCAAAACAAAGGGGTTGTTTGGGAATTTCTAAGTTAAAATTTTTCGGGGAAAGAAATTACCCAAACCAAAAATTTTTGGGCCCCCTTCCCAATAGAAAAGGACATTTTAAAACCTTTGGGGTTGACAAAAGAAATTTTTTTGGAAAAATTTGCTCTCGTAGAGCATGATTTTTCGGGGGGCATTTAAGGAAAAAAAATGTACTCACTTTCGTTTGGGGGGGGGGCCAAAAGGGACAAGGGTGACTTTTTGTCCCTTTTAAAGGAAAGCGAAAACGGGGGTTTTTTTTTCAAAACTTTGGAAACAATCGAATCAAATTTTTGGTTTTTAACTTTAAACTTTATTTTCATTTCGATAGATATGGAAAAAACCCTATGTGAGGACTTGATAGGGGGAAAAAAGAATTCAAATCGTGTTTAAAATTAAATTTTGGACTATTCCATCCTTGGCGAAAACAAACAATTAATTTTTGGTTGAAATTTTTGAAAGGGGAAAATTCAAACATTTCCCCCCCCCGATTTTCCCACCCAAAGCCTTTTTCCATAAATAGTAAAATTTTTAAAAAACAAACGGAAAAAACCCAATTTTTTTTTGGGTTTCTACAATAAATTAAAGAGTGTCTAAATAAGGCTTTGGGGGGGGAGACAATCTTGAGGAAATTTTTCGTTTTTTAAACCCAAATATTTAATACATCTATTTTCTTGTTTTTTTAAACAAACGGGAATCTCCCTGTTTGGGTTTATACTAAACCTGGGGTGTTTGACGCTGACTTTTGGAAAAAAAATTTTTTTAATTTTTAAGTAAAAATGAATTTTTCTTTTTGCGGGAAAGGGTTTCAAGGCCCCAAATTCACATCCCATAAGGAAAATTGGTTGTACCTAAACAATAAAATAGTTTTAAAAAAAAACGGGGGAAAAATGGTTCCCCAATTTTTCCCATAAGTTTTTTTAGTAAAAAAGAACCCCTTTTTTTTGCCGTGTCCCTTTTGTCATCAAGCGCTTAAAAAAACTTTTAAAACCCAGTTAAAAATTTTTAATCCCAAAGTTTTTTATACGGGTTTTAAAAAAATTTTCAATTTTTCAAAAACCAAAAAAACCATTTTTCAGGGGACTGGCAAGATACCCCCCTTTCCCTTTGAACACTACTTTTTTTAGATTTCTCTAGATTGACAGAAAGCCAAATTTTTACCTCGGTGTTCTTTAAAAATTTTTAAACTGTTGGGGTCCTTAATTGTTTTTCCCAACAAAAGATATAAACAGCAAAATAAAAATTTTTTGGTTTTTCTTTTAAGTCAGGTGTTTAATTTGGAATCCCAAATTTTTTCCCTTAGAAAATATTTCTTTTGGGCCATTTCTTTAAATAAATAGAAAAAAAAAAATTGGGGCTGCATTTATCCCCCTTTTTTTTAAGCCTTGGGGGAAACAAAAAAAAAAGGGGTTTCGTAAGGTAAATTTTGACAGCGAAATCTTGCTTTAACCATGGAAATACATTTTTTTTAATCCCTTAAACTTTTTCCCCCATTTATTTTTTTTTTCTCAGTACCCTCCCCTAAAAATGTCTGTAAAACGAAAAAATTTGTTTTTTTAAAAATCAATGTTTTCCCAATATATTTTTTATTTTTTTTTTAAAAAAAAGGTTTTTAAAATTTTTAATTGTTTTTTTTAAAAACCTTGGGCCCAAATAAGAATTTGGGGTCCCTATTGTAAATTTTAAATTTTTCCTAAACCGGGGTTCATTTCCCCCTTTTTATTAAATTTTTTAACCCCGGGGTTAAAACTTTAAAATTGGTACTAATTTAAACTTCCCACTAATGTTTAAAAGTGAAATCCCCCGATAATTGTCGGGAAAGGTTTAAATACCCTTTTTTTTAAGTATGGGGTGTATTTTAAAACTTCGACCCAACCCTTGGGAACAGTCCCCGAGTCAAACAGTTTTTTTTAAAGAAAACTGTAAGAAAAAAGGGAATTTAACCCCGGTATCAGCGCATTTAATTTGGAAAACCAAAAAACCCCCCCCTGGGACGCCCCGCCTTAAAAAATTAAAAAATTCCCTTTTAAAGGGGGCCCCCCAAAAGGCAATCCCCGACCTTTCACTTTTCAAAATTCCGGTTTAGGGCCCAAGCCCAAAAGGTCCCCCCTTTTTCCCCCCCCCCCCTGAAATCCCCCCGGGGGTTTTTTTAAAAGGGCCCCCCCTTTCCCCCCCCTGTTAGTTTGTCTAAATCTTGGGATATTAAATAAAAAACCAAGAAAAATACCCCCTTTTAAAAAAATGCCCCTTAAAAACACCCCCGGGGGGTTCCCCTTTTTAAATGGCATTGGTATGGGAAAAAAATTCTTTGGAAAAACTTTTTTTTTTGTTTGCCCCAAATTTAGTTTTTTTTGGGTTCTTTTTTTTATCCTTTAATGCTTTTTTTGTTTAAAACCGGTTTTCTAAAAGTTCTTTTGGTTGGGGTTCCCGTTAATTGTTTTTGGGGTTTATAATTTTTTAGGAAAAAAGGGTTGGGATTTTTAAAATTTTAAACTTTTAAAAGAATTTTTTTTGTTTCACGTGTTTTTTTGGGGGTTTTTTTTTGGTTTTTCATCACAAATTTTTTGTTTTAAAATTTTCCCCAAGGCCCAAAAATGGCTTTTCTGTTTATTTTTCCCAACAATTGGATTTTAAACCCCGGTTTTCTTTCTATCAAGATTTTTAATTAATTGGGTTTTTTTCATACACGGACCTGCTTTGTTATTTAAAACTTCCAAATTTATTTACCCAGCGCCAAATTAATGTCTACCTCAATTAGATTTAAAAACATCAAGAAAAAGAATTGTACATCCTAGGGAAAATAGTTGTGTTAAAATAAAAATGGTTCTTTTTTTTAAATCCATACAAATTTTTTTACTTTTAATTTTTTTTTACATTCTTTTCATTTGGATGATGTTTAGAAAACCCGTAAACCAAAAAAAAAAAGGGGAAAATGTTTTTTAAACCCATTTTTAGGCAATTTCTTTTTAAGGGTTTTCCCCGGGTGAATAATTTGGGGCTTTACATTTTTAAAAAAGTCTTTTACACGACCCCTTGGGTGCTATATAGTGTTTAAATGCCATTTACATTTACCTGCAAAAAATCCATTGAGAATTACAAAAATTTAATTTTTTCCCCCACACGTCAAGAAAATACTTTCCAAAAAACATTGGGAATTTTATCTTCAGATACACGTAATAAAAAGAGATTTAACGTTTTGGCCCCTCTCAAATCCTCAAACATTCCACCATTTGGTTTAAAAAAATTTTTTTAAAAAATTCGTTAAATTTCCAGTTCTTGCCCTTGAGGGCTCCAAAAATCAAAAAGGAAGGTCCCCATGGCTTTTGGGGAGGTTTAAGTAAAGCACTGTTCTAAAAGAAAATACCATTTTCTATTTCTTTTTTCACAGTAATTTCTGCTTTTGAAGTGGGGGTAAGTACATTACCTTTTTAGAAAACCAATCCATTGAATTTCCCAGTTAATCTTAGACATAATGAGAATTTTAAAAAATTGTCCAAATTTTTGTAGGGGGTCACCCTTTTTGGATGTACAAATTGTTTTTTTTAAAAATAAAATCCCCAATCCCTCCGACGACGGGGGTGACTAGTTGGGTAGTTTTTTCACCCGGGGACACAAAAACCTTGTAATTGGAAAAAAAAAACAAAATGGGGAAAATTTAACTGGGGAACGGGTTTTTGTTTATTTAAAAAAAAATCCTAAAAAAAAATAGAAAAAGATCTAAATTTTCCCGGTTTATTTTTTTTAGACCAGTCCTTCTTATTATAATTCAAAAAAGAAAGAGGGACTGTTTGAATCAAATTTGGGAATTTTTTTACAGGGAAAAAAGAACAGGGCCCAAAGGGGCCGACCCCCCCGGGTTTTTATCTGGGGGTTGGGGTTGGGGGGCCCCCTTTGTTTGTTCTTCCCCCTGTTTTCCCGTGAAAAGCTTCTGTGGGTGAGTCCTGGGCTTTCCAATAGTCCTGGGTTGTGTTTCGGGGGCCCCCCATCCAGGGGTGTTTGGTCCCACATCCCCCAAAGAATGAAAGGGGTTTTTGGGGACTGGACGGGCCCAGTAGAAGGGCTTTCAAAAGGTTTATTGGGTTTTTAAAGTCATCCCGAAAAACAGGGGTTTAGTTCTTGTGCCTGTTTTCCCTTTTCGCAAATTTTTTTTTCAGATTGTTATTTTTTTTTTACAAAATTGCTGGGTTTCCTACTCTTGTCTTTTGTCTCGGGGTTTGGAAAATTTTTGAGTGTTTCCAAAGGTGAGGGGGAATTTTTTTCATTGGGTCGCTCTGGGTTTAAGTAGTTGAGAATGATCGGGGGAGGTTTTTTTCTATCTGTTTTGTGTTTATACGCAGAGGGGTTTTTCGGGTTTTAATAGCCTTTTTACTGCAAAAGAAGGGGGAAAAAAAAGAAAGAGGGGAAAAGAGAGAAGAGAGAAAGAGAGGGGAGAAGAGAGGGGGAGAGGAAAGACAAGACTAAATCAATACGGTTTAAAAACATTTGGGTTAGTTAGTTAGCCAAATTTTTTATACTTGCCCCTTTTCTGATTTTTTTAAAGAGCTAGATTTTAAATACCCAAAATGATACAACGTGGGGCATCAAAAACGCTGAGAGAGAAAAAAAGAGAGAGAGTGGGGGATGATTCACCGGTGAAGAAGTGGGCTGGAAAGGGAGGACGGGAGGGGCCGGGGGGAGGTGAGTGGGGGGGGGGGGGGGGGGGGGGGGGGGATAGAAAGCGAGAGGGAGGGGGGGGGGAGAGAAGGGATGGCCGAAGAAGAAGAGTCGAGCAGGGCCTGTGTCTGCACTGCCCAGTAGTAGTGCAGCAAGCAGGCACAGCCAGCCAGCCCCCCCCCCCCTCCCCCCGCCCCACCATCTCATTGCATCATCGCCATCCATACTGGCTCCCCGGTCGCTGACCTTCCCCTTCCCCCCACACCCACCCCTCTCCTGCCTGGCGGACGCAAGCACCCCGAGGTTGGATGCTGTGTTGGGGATGTGTACGTACTCGTTTGGGGACCAAGAGACGGGAAGATAAACAAAATCAATAATTTTTTTTTTTTTTTTTTAAAGCAAAGCGGACACCAAATCCAGTCATCGTACTTTCACACACGGAGGCAGCGACACACACACACACACACACACACACACCACACACGAACGCGCGTGCGCGCACACACACACACGCGCACGCATACACGCGCACCCATACACACACGCACGCACGCGCACACACACACGCACGCACACGCATCACTCTCTCTCTCGCTCGCTCTCTCTCTCTCGACAACGAATGAAGCGTGGTTAACTCACCCCTTTTAGCTGAGCACCTAACAGCTCTCTCTCTCTCTCTCTCGACAACGAATGAAGCGTGGTTAAACTCACCCTTTTAGGCTGAGCACCGAAAACAGCCAAGCTGGGATCAAAGCTGGCCTGGGCAGTACCGGCAAGACGGGCGAATAAATTCCACTGTAGTAGTAAAGGAAGACAGCTGTGCTTGGGGGTGGGGAGGGGGGTGAAGAGGAAGGAGAGATAGGTCACACAACCAACCCACTCCCCAGCACTGAGCGACGGCGATCCATGTCAGAGAGACGACAGGGCACTCACATCACTCACTACGACGCACGACGTCACTCACTCACTTCTACCACCACTGCAAACAACGCCGGAGAGAGACAGTACTATACTATACACACCACGACTCACTCGATGATGCACGAAGTGGCAGCGACAAACCCCTGCTAGGCTGTAGTGTCACGGCTCAGGCAATAGGCCTAGTCTACCACACTTTGATAGGACGCGCGCTGTGTCGAGCTGAGCACACACAGAGAAAGAGAGAGAGAGAGCGAGGACACAGCCTGCCTGCCTGCCTGCCTGTGTGCCTGTGACTGTCTGCCTGCTTGGAAAACACAAGACACGCGCCGAACCTCTTCCAGACCACCTGCCACCCGCAAGCTTCGTCGTACCGTGAAATCCTGGATCCCGCGTCTCTCCTTCCGCGCCCGCCCGCCCGCCCGCCCGCCATCCCCCACCCCCTTCCCCCCAACCCCTACCACCTTCTACCCCTCCCCCACCCCCACTCCCCATTCCCTTCCCCTCCTCCCCTCACCAACAATGCCGAGATGAGACTGACAAACTTTATCTGCATTTTGTTTTTTCCTATGGTCTATTCGTTTCTTGTAGTCTACGTCAAATTCTCGTTTCTCCTGATATCTTCCCCCCCCCCCCCACTCCCCCCCCCCTCCACCCACACCTTGGCCTAGGTTACTGACATTCCAGTTGATCCCGATCCACGTGACTGTCTTCCTGATACTCCGTTAGTGCTGATCGACGTCACGTTCTCCTTTGTCCTGACTGTCTTCCTGATACTGCGTTAGTGCTGATCGACGTCACGTTCTCCTTTCTCCTGACTGTCTTCCTGATACTGCGTTAGTGCTGATCGACGTCACGTTCTCCTTTCTCCTGACTTCCTGATAATCCGTTCTTGCTGATCGACGTCACGTTCTCCTTTCTCCTGACTTCCTGATAATCCGTTCTTGCTGATCGACGTCACATTCTCCTTTCTCCTGACTTCCTGATAATCTGTTCTTGCTGATGGACGTCACGTTCTCCTTTCTCCTGACTGTCTTCCTGATACTCCGTTCTTGCTGATCGACGTCACGTTCTCCTTTCTCCTGACTTCCTGATAATCCGTTCTTGCTGATGGATGTCACGTTCTCCTTTCTCCTGACTGTCTTCCTGATACTCCGTTCTTGCTGATCGACATCACGTTCTCCTTTGTCCTGACTGATCCCAGCCACACACATTTTCCTCTCTCCTGATCTGCTTCACGCTCGTGTAGTTCGTCATCTAGGTCACGTTCATCATGTCCACGTCACAGTCCTGAATCCCCCACCCCCACCCCCCATTAAGTCACAGTCATTCTGGTATCTCCTCATCTACGTCACATAATAATGATAACGACACAGGCAATATTTGGCAGGTACTCAAGGTCTGACCAGTGCGTTGGGCTAACGCAAAGATCAGACATCTGCTAAGTCGTAGGCACGAGTGCCTCTTTTGAAATTCTCTCATCTCAGTCATTGTATCATATATCCACCAGCTTCAAATCGTGCGTAGTGCTAGTGTGGTCTCCAAACCTAGCGGATGTGGTGTAGCGTATATGGACTAGTCCGCACGCAGTGACACCTCCTTGATGGAACTGAAAAATGAAACCAGGTCACACAGTCTTGTTTCTCTTGGATCTATGTTTTATTGTCGCTATTAACGATGTCACGTTCTTCTTTCACCTTATCTACGTCACATTCTCTTGATTTCAGTGTTTTTTTCTCCTGATCTACGTCACATTCTCCTGTCTTGTTGTCATGTGACGTAGCCTCACATCAAGGCATGTGACGCTCCATCACAGTCATGTAGTTAGTGATATGAATCATTTCCCCATGCCACAACTAAAAAGGAAGAATATTCATGTGGCTTGACTAGTGTAGCGGGCGTCCCCAAATAATTGTGAGAATGACTCATTAAAGAAACAAACGTGGTCATTGGGTGAAAGTGACCACTGAGAGATAGTTTAATAAGGGCTGGTAAGGTGCTGGTCATGTGTTTTGAACACTGAGTATGCACTCACTAGGAGGAGGGAGGAAAGAATCAGTTTTAACCCAGCAGATGGCCTAGACTCGAACCTGTCAGGACGCTGGTCCTCACTGCTGACCAGTCATTACCAGGTGAGCCATAGATAGTTGGGGAAAGCTACAGGGGAAAACCTAAAGAAAAGAGAAAGAAAGAATTCATGTTAAATTGGGAAGCAGGTTACTTACACGAACCGTATTCGTGTTTCAGCCCTTCACCCTTCACCCTTCCCTTTTCACCCCGTGAGGTGGTTAAAGGTGGCCATGGTGTGGGGAACACACCGGTAGTTCAGCCCCAGCAAATAACGAGTCCAGGGAGAGGAGTCGGAACTCATCATATCTCCAGTGACGGGAGAATTCAAGGGGGCGATACGCTGTTTGAGAGAGACAGGGAATCATGACAGTATGGAGCGAGTCTTATATCTGATGCAGGCATAGCATCAATGATTGAAATAATTACTTATTCTCCTGGTCTGGATCTTGGGCCAGTGTTATGTGAAGGCCATGACTTTACAGAAACTTGTATTGATGTAAATGGGAAAATTGGTTACAAGGATGCATGTATAAAATCTGTTTTATAAATTGTTTGATGTGATTTAGTAAACTGTTTTCCCCGAGGGAGAGGGGGAGAAGAAAAAACATTCGGTAGTGCGCCTTTTGGTTGATTGGAAAGATTGCGTGTGCGTATGGAGTAAATGCTGTCATGAATGCGTGTGTGCAAAAGTGACAGTGTGACACTTGTGGTCTTGTTTCTCCTGACCTACGTCACATTCTCCTGTCTGGTGGTCTTGTTTCTCCTGATCTACGTCACATTCTCCTGTCTGGTGGTCTTGTTTCTCCTGATCTACGTCACATTCTCCTGTCTTGTGGTCTTGTTTCTCCTGATCTACGTCACATTCTCCTGTCTTGTGGTCTTGTTTCTCCTGATCTACGTCACATTCTCCTGTCGTGTGGTCCTGTTTCTCCTGATCTACGTCACACTGTCATTTTCTCCTGATCCCAATTCCATTCTCATGTCTCCTGACTGATTATTCCTCCTCCTTTCAACTGGTTCACGCTGCATTTTCATTTCACGCTGAACAATGAGGACAGCGCTGTCCTTCTAACGTCCTGCATCCCATTTCTAGTGATATCTCCGCACAGCAGATATTTCTATGTGGAACACAGTCCAGTGTGAACTGCCCCGTCACACACATTTGGGACAGCGTCACGGTGGACGCTTGGGCAGTTCAAGGTCTCCAAAGTCCTCTGTCCTCAGTCATGCACGACCGGGTAGAGGCACAGTGCTCGGCCACGTCTTTTATAATAATAATAAAGTTGAAAATAAAACGAGGCAGGGAACAGTAAACAATAAACGCGTAGGGTAAGTCTTGCCTCCCGTAAGAAAACCTAACATAGAGTAACTTTTATTCAAGACTGGCACAGCCTTTCAAACTTGAATAAAGTCAGACAAATACAAAGACGAACAATCTAATAGTGGGGGGAAAAAACAAGCGCAGGCCAACAACCCCTCCGTCATCACAGTAATGACTTC
>CM031597.1:138283652-138291152 GCA_018398815.1 Conus ventricosus | reverse complement strand
ATATATATTTTATATTAATATATACATACAAAAGCTTGTTTTAATTAAAATTTTTCTTCAGTTTTTTTTGCAACACCAAGCGCTCTGTAATTGCGGGAAGGGTGCCGGTTTTTTTTTTTTTGTATATATATTCATAAGAAAGAGAGACAGACAGACAGACAGAGAGAAGAGAGAAAACAGAGAGAAGAGAAGAGAGAGAGAAACCACACACAGACAGAGGACAAAAGGGCTGACAGACAGACGCTAAAAGCAGCTCGGCCCAGAGTTTAATTTAATCAATTGGCCATTCAATACTTTGGGGTGAGCACTTTACGAAACGTGAGGAGAGGAGGTTTGGGGGGAGGGGAGGGGGCCGGGGGGGGGGAAGGGGGGGGGGGCACCACCTGACATAGTCTAGGTTCGAATTCGAGCTACCCCGGTGTTACGTCCCAATAATCCCCCCCCCCCCCCCCCCGGCAATGACTCCCTGGCGGTTAGAAAAAAAGCTCCCCTCCCCCTGGGAACAAGTTCTTCAAACCCAAACCGCCATCCCAGTTCACATTTTCACTTTCAATCATTAGACAAATCCCCCCCCCCCTCTCTCTCCCTCTCTCTCTCCTCTTCCCTCTCTCTTTTTCCCTTTCCCTCTTCCTCTATCGAAACACCACACAAAAACCCACACCACAACACACACACACACACACAACACACACACACACCACGAAAATGCACGAAAGAAAGCATAACCACGCACGAAACACACAGCACCGGCAAGCATCACGCCTAGGCACCAACATACACCAACACACACAACACACACACACACACACACACACACACACCCCCCACACACCAAACTCAAAGTATTTTTCATCCCGATGAAGGGGGAAAATTTTGATAACAATCCATTCGGGTTTGGTGGACAGGGGAAAAACCACACCTCTGAAAACATCCACCCGAAGGGTTAGCTACTGCAACACAGATAACATCAAAAAACTTTTCCTTTGCTTGAAGGACTGAGCAAAGTTCACAAAAACGAGTGTCTGCATCAAAAGATTGCCAAGCCAAACGCTGGTTACACACAAAATTTTGAGGTAAAGTCCGTTTGTTTTGCAATAAATTTTGGACAGTAAATCAAGAAAGGGAATTACTGCACGTTTTAGGCAACGTTCATTGGACTTGCAAGTCCTGTTTTATAAATCTGAAAAATTCCCCTGGGTCCCTAATTTCCACTTCCCCCCTCAAAAATTAAAACACATCTCAAACTAAAACCACACACCACACACCACACCCACACACACACACACACACACACAAAATCCCACAACACCCCCACCCCGACATACCCCCCCCTCCTCCCTACTCCCCTCCCCCCCCAACCAACCCCCCCCCCCCCGCCACCCCCCCCCCCCCCCCTATCTTCTCCCACTTCCCAAATTTTCTTTTTCCCCACCCCCCCCAACCCCCCCCCCCCCCCCCTTCTTTTCTACCCCCTATTTTGAGAAAGCTGAGAAGATTTTTCTACACTCCTGTTTTTTCAAAGCCCCTGATACTTGCACGTGTGGTTTTACCCCGTCCGCCCATCCTTAAGGGAGCGCTAATTTGGGTTTTTCCCCTTAGCGAGGGGGATGAACAAAGTTTTTGTTTGTCATTTACTGTCTTTGTTCCTTGCCTCTTTAGTTTTCCTTCATTTCATCAACCGGGAATTACATGCATTTTTTTCCCTGTTTTTTTTTACTGTTTTTTCCTGCCCTTTGGGTTTAAATAATTTTTTTTATTTCAGAAACAAGCAACAAATCCCTTCAAATTTGCGGGAAAAATTAAGGAGCAAAAACAACGACCCTACTTACATGTGCTCAATATATCCATGTACTTTTCTGATTATATTCTCAAAACTGGGAAGGTTGCCGGCTTGAAAAAAAAATGTTGATTTTTATTTTTTCGTTTCCCAGTTGTCGTTGCTGTGCAGTCGGGGACACAGCCAGCTTGAACAACTTTGTGTGTGTTGGGGGGGGGGGGAGGGGGGGGGGGGGGGGTTCCTTTTTTGTTCTGTGAGCTCGTGCGTCATGTCTGCTAGAATTTTTTGGGGTCGTAACAGCAGCTTCCTTTGGATTAAGGGCTGGTTTGTTTTTTCGTGGTCAGCAGGTTCCCCAACTTTCCGTTACGACGGTTTCTTTCTGTTCCGCCCGTTTTACAGTTTCTCCTCGGAAAAATGTCTCTGTCCGGGCTGACAGCAACTTAATTCCCAACCTCACAGGGGATACTGGAGAGTGGTCATATCGGGGGGGTGGGCTAAAGGCCTAACCCGATCTCCACACTCTCCGGGGGTTCCAATCTCTCTTCCGATTCTCAGCCCCCGATTTTCCTTGGGGGTTAACCCCACCCCCCCCCCCCCCCCCCGCCTCCACTCTCCCCCACTCCCGCCTCCCCCCCCCCCCCCCCTTTCCCCCCTCCTTCCCGCAGGGGGCTTGGGCCCGGGGCCCGGGGATTACTCGCACGGGGCAGTTTTCTTTTCCCTTTTTTCTTTAATAACGCTGACCCTGCACCGGAGAGGAAGAGGAGAGGAGGAGGAAGGAGGAGAAGGAACCGGAAGGGGGTGGGGGGGGGGAGGGGTGGGGGTGGAGGGGGGGGGCAGCGATAAATCAAGCGATCAGTTAGTCAGCAGTCGGTCGGTCGGTACCCAAGGGCAGCTGGCGAATCCCTCAGCGTGGGGCAGTGGGTGTGACCGCTAGACCCTTCCCCCCCCCCCTGTCCGTTTTGGGCCCCCCTTCAGTTTACCGGGGGTCCCCGGCGGCCCGACAGTGAATTATTTTTGGACACCTTCTGCTGTCCGGGTAACTCCACCTCTTCCCCTCTCTCCCCCCCCCCCCCCCCCCCCCCCCCCCCCCATCTCCCCCCCCCCCCCCCCCCCCCCCCCCCCCCCAAACTTGCCTTCTTTTTCTCTCCCCTGTTAATACTTGCTGGGAAAATTGGGCGGGCGGCCTCTCACGACTTGCAAAATCCACGCGGTTTTTTCAAAAAAACAAGTCGGAACTCTGCTCCCCCTTTGAAAATAATCATCACAGGCCCGTAACCCAAAACGAACGTGCGTAACACCCGCAGAAATGAGAAGGCCTATGGCCCCACGCGCGCGCGCCGGTGCTGTGGTTTTGTGTGGTTTTTTGTGTGGTGTGTGTTGGTGAATATTTTTTTGTACGATTTTCCTTTTCTATTCCTTTTTTTAGAGCCAAACGCATTGCAATTGTGTGTTTGCTACGTGAGTGATGTGTGTGTGGCAGATTTTTTCCCCCCGTGCGCTGGAGTCATTTCATCAAGATTTGCGCCTATACAAATATTTATTAATGATTATTAAAAACAACACCGCCACAAAACAAAAAGCAACGATCGCCTGCTTTCCCTAAAGTGTGTGTATGGGAACCGTTCAAACCCAGTTCTAACAACCCAACGTCAACACGAAAGACTACAGAAACAAAAAAAAGAAAAAAAAACAATTTCAAAAACTGAAATGAACGAAGTGTCCCTTCCCGGGTCATACAATTTCCATCCACAGGTTGCGGCACTCTATCAGAACACACACACACACACACACACCCACCACCACACACACACACCACGCCGCACGTGGCACACCACCGCGCGCTCACACCACACACACACCACCACACCACACACCACACACCACACAACACACACACCTCACACACGCAGCTCGCTCTCTTTCTCATGTTTGCCGGGCCCCCTGACCCCCCCCTCTCTCTCCTCTCCTTTTCCTCTCTCCTCTCTCTCTCTCCTCTGTCCATCTAGTCTCTTTGACATCTTCGTCCTTCTTCTTTCCCCCACCCACGCTCTGTCCCCTCTGCTTGTTCCAACCAGTCTCCGTCTCTCAACAACCCCCCCCCCCCCCCCCCCCCCCCCCCTCCCGCCCGTCAAAAGTTCACCCTCTCTGTGCTTCACTTTTCCCCTTTCTGCCTCCCCCTCTGTGTCCCCCCCCCCCCTCCCCCCCCCCCCCCCCCCCCCCCCCCCCCCCCCCCCCCCCCCCCCCACACACACCAATTCGCCACCTGCATCTACCACACCCACGCCACCCCCTGCCGTCTTCTCTCTCCCTCCCCCCTCTCTCTCTCTCCCCCTCTCCCTCTCTCTCTCTCTCTCCTCCCCCTTTCCCCTTTCCCCCCTCCCCTCCCTCTTTAACAAAGCAAAAAAAAAAGAAAGAAAATAGTTTCGGGTTTCCGGACGAGAGAGAGAAAGGAAGAGAGAGAGAGAGGAGAGAGAGAAGGGGAGAGGAGAGAGAGAGAGAGGGGAGAGGAGAGAGAAGAGCCCCAAAAAGGAGAGAGACAGAGAGAGAAGTTTTCTCCACAAGCCGACCACAAAGGGCCATACCGGGGGTCCCCTCACGCGTTTAAGGTCAACTCTCAGTCTTAAAAAAAAAAGAAGGAACCAGCAGCCGTGGGGAAATGGGGTTTGCGCGCGGGCTCCCGACGGGAGGGCGTGGGTTCGAATCCCCTCAGAGTCATGTGGGTTTCTGCCCCACCCGCTCCTACCGAGTTTTGATTTTCGCGGACCAGTTGGGGAAATGGGGCCCCACAGTCGGTTTCATCCACTTAAGGAGCGTTTTTTGAAGTGTTGCTCAAATTTCCGACCAACACTGCAGGTGCCTGTATCCTCGGGGCCGGTTGACGCCGGGGTAATTAGAAAGGAAGCGTTAAAATACAGCCCTGTCATCTAGTCTCAACCGAAAGGAAAACCTACACATCTTAAAATTTTCACGATCGATACAAAAAAAAAAAAATCAAAATTTTGTGGGCCCCTTTATGCCTGCCTCAGGGGGCCTCAGTTTTGATTCCCCTCCACTCTGTGGCCCTTGGTTTTTGGGTTTCCCCGGGTCACCGGGATCGCAGTCCATGGGGGGTGTCGTTGAGGAAAGTGGTGGCGCCCTCCGGGGGGAGACTCACTCACGCCGGGTCCCCGACTAAGCAAATTTTTGTCGCAGAGGGGGCTAGTAGGGGTGTCCTGCGTATTTAATCAGAAACCCCCCATTTAAAACCCCCGAAGGACTCGCAGCAGTGCAGTGTCTTCTCCGTGGGTTTCCTCTTGCGACCGACATTGACTGTCCTGGGATTCCGGTGCCTGGGCTGCGGCGGGGCCCCACCGGCTGTGGGGTTTGGGCGGGGTGTCGGAAAGACACGTGGGGGCACTGCCCCTTTAGGGGGCGCAGAGGTTGGACAGCAAAAAAAAAAAAAAAAAAAAAAAAAAAAAACTCACCACAAAAACATTAAAAATACACCCTTTTAAAAAAAAAAATTTTAAAAAATAAAAAAAACCCCGACATTTCGTTTCAAAATCGTTTTTTTTTCCTTAACAAAAAAAAATTAGATGAAAAAAAACAACATACCACACAAAAAACGTTCTCCTTAGCGAATTCCCAAAATGACATACATGGGTGAAGGGAAAAAACCCTTGCGAACATGGTTTTCAGGGACTGGATTCCCTTCCCTGGGCAGCGAGGCATGGCACAGGTTTTCCCCCTCTCCTTTACCGCAGGACCACCGTGCGTCAGCCCTCTGACGTACTCCCCCGCCCTCTATTTAAATTTAACAGAATAACTCTGTCCTCCCCTCCCCTTTCCCCCTCCCTCCCTCCCTCTCTCTCTCTCTCTCTCTCTCTCTCTCTTTCTTTCTCTCTCTCTCTCTCTCTCTCTCATCTCTCTCTCTCTCTCTCTCTCTCATCGTTTTTCCGTCTGTTTTGCTGCTTGTATCAGTGCTTGTTTTGTTTGTTTGATTGCTCGCAAACAGAGTGTCTTGTAAACATCTTAACAATGCTTTGCCCGTTGTTACCATTTAGAACTAGTTTCAGTAGACCAGTCACAAATAGGACAAAAATTAAATCGCTTACTAAGGCAATATTTATCACTGTAAAATAAGGAATCATTTGTCATTGTCTTCTCTCCCTCTCCCTCTCTCTCTCTCTCTCTCACGCACACATGCACGCACGCACACACACAGCGCGCGCGCGCGCACGCACACTCACACACACGAGAAAAGCTCCTCCCCCCCCCCCCCACCCCCCCTCCACCCCATTTCTTCACTCCGCTCCCGTCTTTTCGAATCCATACACAGACACAGACACACACATGTTCGCGCGCGCACACACACACACACACACACACATAGAGAGGAAAAGCCCCCCCCCCCCCCCCCCCTCCCAATTTCCTTCCCTCCCGTCTCGTCTCTTCGAATCTATCTCGGAGACAGCAGAGCAGGGCGGGGTAAAAAAAAATTTAAAAAAAATATAAATAAGGAGGGAAATGGAAGGGGTTGGGTGAGGGAGGGGTAATGGGGAGGGAGGTGAGGGACGGTGGAGGGTTAAGAGTGAGGTGAGAGGGGGAGGAGGGGAGGGGGGGGGGAGGTTTGAGGTTAAGCACACACACACACAAAATTACGAACAAAGGAGAGAAAGTTGGCAACCGTAAACCGTTTCCTGTACCTGACACACGCCAACCTCTCTGACTGCCTCATTACGTGGCTTGTGTAAGCAGCTGGGATTTGGAGGGGAGGGGGGGGGGGGGGGAAGAAAAAAAGAAAAGAAAAAGTTTTCACCAAGGGTCGTGACATATTTGCGCTCTGTTTGGGTAAACCTATGGCAAACATCATCAGTATTTTGAAACAACAGACGGAAGCAGCCAGACAGACAGACAGAAATAATATAACGGTCACAAAAACGAGGGGGGCGGGGGGGAGACAGAGAGAGACAGAAACAGAGACAGAGATAGAGACAGACAGACAGCAACAGAGAGAGAGAGAGAGAGAGAGAGAGAGAGAGATGTGTGGTTGTGTGTGTGTGGTGTGGTGTGTGTGTGTGTGTGTGTGTGTGTGTGTGTGTGTGTGTGTTTTGTGCGCGCGCGCGCGCGCGCGTGTGTGTGCGTGCGTATGTGTACGCTTGTCTTCCAGTTCCTATCAAAGAAGAAGAGACTGATCTTCCACACCCCAGGATGCAGGCATTAAACCACTGACCCGAGGATGCAGGCATTAAACCACTGACCCGAGGATGCAGGCCTTAAACCACTGACCCCAGGATGCAGACATTAAACCACTGACCCCAGGATGCAGGCATTAAACCACTGACCCCAGGATGCAGGCATTAAACCACTGACCCCAGGATGCAGACATTAAACCACTGACCCCAGGATGCAGGTATTAAACCACTGAACAGTCTGTGGTCACTCCCTGTCAACACACTGACCGCGCACATCGGAGGGAAAGACGGGTGTAGGGAGGGCGGAGAGAGAGAGAGAGAGAGAGAGAGAGAGAGAGAGAGAGAGAGAGAGAGAGAGAGAGAGAGAGAGAAGAAGAGAGACAGAGACAGAGAGAGAAACAGAAACAGGCAGAGAGAGAGAGAGACAGACAGAAATAGACAGACAGAGAGAGAGGGGGGAGGGAAGAGAGAGAGAGAGCGAGAGAGAGGGAGGGAGAGAGAGAGAGAGAGAGAGAGAGAGAGAGAGAGAGAGAGACAGACAGACAGACA
>CM031597.1:138271152-138273652 GCA_018398815.1 Conus ventricosus | reverse complement strand
TCCCCCTGTCCACCCACCCACCTGACACATGCCAATGTCCTAACACACACACAAGCTCACAGCCTAATTCCCCTACACCCCCCTGACCACCGCCCTGACCACCCACCAGACCAGCCATGTCCAACAGCACACAACACAAAGCACACAGCCTATTTCATCTGACCAACCCCTGACCACCCACCTGAACCAGCCATGTCCGATACACACACCACAAGAGCTCACAGTCCTATTATCTCGACCACAAGTCCCACCTGAACCCCAACCCTCCCCCCGCGACCCCGCCCCCCCCCCCTGACCAGCGGCCCCCTGACCACCTCCCTGACCAGCCACCTTGACCACGTCCAACGCTGACAAGCCCATGTCCAACACACACAACAAAGCTCACAGCCTATTTCCCTGACCACCCACCTGACCAACCCACCTTACCAGCCATGTCACCCACACACAAACAAAGCTCAGCAGGCAATTTCCCTGACCACTACCCCTGGACCAACCCACCTTACCACCATGTCCGACACAGCAACAACACACACACACACACACAGAGCTCCAGCCTATTTTCCTGACCACAGCCCCTGACCACCCACACTGACCAAGCCATGTCCGACACCCACACACACGAGCTCACAGCCAATTCCCCTGACCACCTCCCAGACGCACGCCACCTTACCATCCATTCTCACACACACACACACACAACCACAGAGCTCACGGCCTATTTCCCTGACCACCCCCCCTGACCACCCCCCTGACCTCCCACTCTGAATACCATCCATGCCGACACACCACAGAGCTCACAGACTATTACCCTGACCACCCACCTGACCACACGCCCCTGACCACCCACCTGACTAGCCATGGCCGACACACACACATAGCTCACAGCCTATTTCCGTGACCACACCCTGACCACCCCACCTGACCAGGCCATGTCCGACAACACACCCACACACACAACACACACTCACACACAGAGCTCACAGCCTATTTTTCCTCTGACCACCCCCCTGACCACTCCCCCCTGACCACACCACCTGACCAGCCATGTCCGAAACACACACAGACTCACAGCCTATTTCACTGACACACACCACCTGACCACCCCCCTGACCACCCACCAACCTGCCATTCCGACAACACACACAGAGCTCACAAGCCTATATCCCAGACCCCCACCTGACCACTCTCACCCTGACCAATCCATGTCCGACCCACACACGATAGAACTCACAGCCTATTCCTGACCACCCCCCTGACCACTGAGATCAAGCGACCGATCACCTGACCACCACCTGATTAACCGGAAAGCCCACCTGACCAGCCATGTCGACACACACACTAGAGCTCACAGCCATATTATTACGTCTGACCATACCCTCACCTGACGCACCCACCTGAACCAGTCCCTGTCCGAATCACACACACAGAGCCTCAATCAACAAGCCTATTTCCCTTACCACCACCTGAACCACCTTCCACTTCCACCTAACTCAGCATGTCCACAACACACACAGTAGCTCACAGCCCTAATTCCCTGGCCGAGGAAGGAAAGCCCTCGGCCGCTGCCCTCGCCTCTGCTTCGCCATTTTCTGCTGCCGCGCCCGACCTGTTGACTCGGAAGACCACCAGCCCATTGCCGATGTCAAACACAGACAGCAACTTGACCAACACAACACGGTGACAACGCACGGGCGACCCCCACCCCCCCCCCCCCCTCCCCCTTTGAGGTCCTTTCCCTTACCACTTTATACTCCTGATAGCATGAGAGAGCGCGAATAGCTCATCTCCGGAACAGTATGGGTTGTGGTGAATTTTGGTCCTTTGTTTTCATTTCAGACAATACAGGCTGAGAGTATACAGTAAGCTACGGCTTAGAACTAGCCATCACTCTAATCAAGACCACAAACAGTTGATGATTTCGACACCATTCAACCGCAGCTTCAAGCTTGAGTCCATCCATTACTGCTTCCCACTTAACAGCTAAGACTGACCACATGATATACCTTGGATCCACAATCAGCCATCATTTACAGCACAATCAGACTGGTTTTACTGCTAGGTAAACAAAAAACGATGCAAGTTCCTTTAAATTTTTGGGTGGAAGTGGGGGTGGAGAGAGAGAGAGAGAGAGAGAGAGAGAGAGAGAGAGAGAGAGGAGAGATAGAGAAATTAAAGAGATTAGAGAGATGAGAGATGATAAACGAAGAGTCAAGAGAAGGGGAAGAATGACGTGCAAAGTAAGGAAGAAAGGTAGAAAAGGGGAGAGAGAGAGGGGTGGGGAGAGGGCAAGCGAGAGACAGAACAGACAACAAAGAAGAGAGAGAGAGAGAGAGAGAGAGAGAGGAGAGAGAGAGAAAGAAGAGAGAGAGAAGAGAGAGAGAGAGACGCTCGAATAGAAGAAAAAAAGAAAGGAAGGGAGAAAGAAAGAAAGAGGGAAAGAAAGTTTTAAAAAAAAAACAAAACAAAAAAAACAAATTGCAAGACGGCATCCAAATAAGAA
>CM031597.1:138252733-138271052 GCA_018398815.1 Conus ventricosus | reverse complement strand
ACAAAAAACCCAAATCCTGCGAAATCAAGGCAAAAAATTTTTGGCCAGAAAAGAATAAAAATAGTTTCAAAAAACCACCAAAAAAGGCACAAAAACCATATTTAGAATGGAAAAAAATTTTTGAATTCATAAGCCCATTTACATTTTTTAAACCGTCAAAAAAGTTTCAGAAAAGCATTAAACTCTGGCCCTTTACATGTAATCTTATGCCGGACGACAATTTCGGAAAAAAATTTGAAAAAAACGCCGTAGGGGAAAAAGCAGTACACCTCCACAGAAAGAAACTTTAAAAAAAAACTTCAACAAAATTACAGTTCTTTCCAAGCGAAATTGGAAAGACACGTTCACAATAATTTTTAAAAAATTTTCGTCTTTAAAGATGTGGAAGGATGGGTTTGGGGGTAGTGATGACCTTATAAAAGAAAAATATTAGCGGGCAAAATTTAAACGTTAAAACCCCTTTAACGTGTTTCCCTTTCTTCACAAGGGCGGGGAAATTTTAAGTCAAAACAACAAGCAACAAAATCAATTTTGACTTAAAATAGAAACAATCTTACAAAACTAAATTGGTTTTAAATCTTACACATTTGGGCCTATGGGGTTTTTTTATACGAAAAAGTTTTGCGGAGAGTATAAAAAAAATTTTAAAACTGGAAAATTTAAAGTTTGTTATAAAACTATGGTGCATTAAAACTTAGCAAAAACTCCTCTTTGTCATTGATTGTGGCAACGGTTGGGGAAAAACAATATTTATCCTCGACCGTTACAAACAGTTTATCGTTAAAATTTTTAATCATATTGGGTTTTTTTTCCCCCCCTTTAAAAGGGAAACAAAGCTATCAATAGAAGGTTTAAGGCAGATGACAACATATATTTAGTTGATCCTAGCAAAAAAACTGATGATGTTAGAACAGTTTTATAGACGTTTGAAGGAACGCAGACACTATTTTTTATAATACGTTCGCAGAAAGAGACATAATTAAAAAAAAAAATACTTTTTCAAAACTGCTTTCATGGAAGACAGGGGGGAAAAGTTGTGGATTTTAGTAAAAATAAACCGGTTTTAAAAGACTTTAGAAAACATTAAAACTGTGTTTCTTTTCATATGAAAGACAGAACTCTTTTGATAAATGTTTGCGCGAAAATGATATTATTGAAAAAGACCAAAAAAACACGGATTAAAAAAAAATTTAAAGTCGAAAATTTAGTAAATTAGTATTAAAAACAGATAACCCACCATATGTTGTTTGTAATAATCGTTTTTTTTGGTTATTTAAGTCTTACTTGTCAGAGAACGGAAAAAGGGGGCTTTTAGGGGACTTTTGCCCCTTTTGGGGGGGGGAAAAAAAAAACCCCCCCTGTTTTGATGAAAACCCCGAAAAATTTTTTCCCGTTCTGCCGTTTCATTCCATTGTTTTTGCAGACATTGCAAAAAGGAATACACAACTCAAACACAAGCCTTCCCTTTAAAACAAAGGGAAAAAAATAATCACTAAACGGGGCATGGATCACACACAAACACACCACACTCATGCACTACAAAAACAAACACACCCCACCACACACACAATGCATGCCGCATGCACGCTGCGCTGCACACACACACACACACACACACACACAACACACCACACACCACCAACCCCACCACACACAAACCACACCCACACATACCACTAAGACACACCACGCACCACGCACGCACGCACGGAGCACCACACACACACCACACCACACCACACCACAAAAGAGAACCTTTCATTTTCTGAGAGATAAGATAATTTTTTATAGCCCAGCCGACCGAAAGGGGCCCCATCAGGGCTGTCACCACGTTAAAACAACCACCAGTCATAAAAAAAAAAAAAAAAAAAAAAAAACCTTTCACACATCTCTTTAAACGACATCATCTAGAAACGCAACCATAAACTGTTAAAAATCTTTCTTGCCGTAAAAATCCTAAATCAGATAATAATGGCCAATCTCCTCTCAAAAACTCAAGGATCCACGTTCAGGCGGACATCCCTGAACATGATCTTCATGACTTTTCCGCCGTAAAATGTTTGTGTCTCAACATCGTTCAAGTACCCACAGCAACCAAAAGATCATGTTACATTTGAGTGGCGCATGACAAGGAATGCACCACGGAAAAAAAAGCTTCTTCACTCTTTAAAAAGGTAAGAATGGGTATAATATGAATGGCCGGTGTGCAGCCGGCACAGAAACCCGTCTCCCCTCTTTACGACCTCCCGATGTAGAGGGGAGGAAGTCCTTAAGGTTTGGAACGGATCAGAAAGAGTTTAGTTATTTCGTCTGTGAATTCCAATCCTCCTGCAGAGGTCCCTCTCACATAATCGTTAATTTTTGGGTTTCACGTCTGAGCAGGGGATATAAATGTGGACAGTTACTCTCTTGATATGGCGTTCTTGGCTAAACGATCAACATTTCGATCCCGCCGATGCCAACAAGACCATGAACCAAAGCAAAGTAATGGTTACCGTCCGCCTTCAACGTCTAAAAAGTTCGAAAAAATGTAAAAGTTCTGGGATGCTGAAGGTTGCGGCCAGCAGTATAAGCCTCCAAAGCGACAGCGAATTCCGACAGAACCAGAAAGTCCTCTTCGAAGAATGTGAGATATCTTCAAAGCCAAAACCAAGCGTAAGTTCAGCAAATAGACAGAAGCATCTGAATGAATAGTTTCCATACAGTATCCCCCTGAGAAGGTAGATCCCCAGGACAGTAGGCTGCACAGGCCACTCTCATCTTCCGACTTGAACCGTCAGTGAAAACTTTTGACAGGAGGATGGAAATTTGTAACAAGGCAGCATACAAGCCTTGTACGCCAGAGAGCTGGTAGGACTCTTTGCGAAAGCTGCAAGATCAAAACGAATCTCTGGTTTGAAAAAGTCCACGGAGGTTGATCACGGAACTTTGAGAAATCGGATACTACTCCAGGTCTAGACCTGCATTCCGCAGTGAGGCTGCATACGAAGACCAACGGCGGAATATATTTCCGGTTGTTTTCAACTTACTTTGGAACGGAGGGGTCAAAAAGACACAGTCCCATAGCATGATTTCTGCGGTTTCTGAGAACATTACGGATATAATAATTCAAAGACAGTTTCAGCCTGCGGTTGGACAGTGAAGGTTTCAGCCTGCTCTGCGTACATGCTTGTACACAGGTGGTGCGGATCGCGCCAAGACAGAAGACGAAGCCCTTGATGGTGGATAGGGTCCAGAGTTTGAGGTAAGACGATCTTGCAGAGCCGTACACGGCACAACCGTAGCCAGTTTGGAACGGACCAAGGCTCTGTGAGGTGCAGCAAAGTTTTCCTTATCAAGCGAGCCCCAGTCGGTGTGCGCTACGACCCTCAGAAGTATTCAGACTTTCTGGCAAGAAGTTTTGAGGTTTTTTTTTTTTGATGTGGCTGAGAAAGTTGAGTTTTGTCAAAAATAACTCCCAGGAATTTGCTTCTTTTACAACTGGAATGGTGGATTTGGTCCTAGATACGAAATTCAGGATCAGCAAAGAAACGACGAAATTGTGGAAACGTGAATTGACTGAGTTTTTGGTACGGGAGAGGTAAACCCTTTTCCTATCCTCGGCCCATCTGTTGGATTCTGTTTGACACAAATTGGAGTCGACGCTGTACACTGGCGTAAGAAGCTCCAACTGCATACAGCGCAAAGTCATCACGCAAACAGAGAGACATCGGTGCCCAGGCTTACCCGATTGGACAATGTCATTTATTATAATGTGAAATAGGGCCGGGGGGGAGAACGATGCTCCCCTGAGGAACCACCCAACCTCCTGCCCATGGATGTCAGAGATTGTGGTTGCTAAAACGCACCTGAACTGTCGATCGTCTAAAAAGTTCTGAATGAACCAGCAGGTGACCCCGAAAAACCAGTCGGAGCAGTCCCATGAGGCCTTCTGCATTCCACGTGTGTCGTACGCCTTTCGAGGTCGAAAAAGATAGCGACCAAAAGTCCACTGCGCTTGGTGAACAAAGGCATTGCGGATGTGGTTTCCAGACGGATTAGATGGACAAAAACCGTCGAGTGGTCTGTCCCGGAAACCGCACTGATCACTGGCCAAAAGACCATTCGGTTTTCCAGCTTCCAAGCAGACGGGGTTGACCATCTTTTCCATCAGCTTACATCAAATCAGCTGGGTCATGTAGCAAAAAGAAACAAAAAAGATTGGGCGATAGTTGGAAGGGTTTGGTAAGTACTTTCCAGGCTTTGGAATGGGAATGATCAGGGCTTTCCGCCAGGGGGGGGGGGGGGGGGGGGGGGGGGGGGGGGGGGGGGGGAGGGTGAAAGGACCCTGTGGTCCCAGATATTTGGGGGGGGGGGTTATAACTTGGAGAAGAGTCTGGAGACAGCTTTCTGGAAAATGTTTCACAACCTGATAATGCATGTCATCCTAGAACCATGGGCAGAAACCGGCGCAGGTTTGAAAGCAATTTGAGTTTCAACAAACTGATGGAAAAAGTGAAAGATTATAGGTTTCAGAGGTGTTGATGTGAAATTGTATGCAGATTTCGCCTAATCCTCTTTGTTTTCTTAAAAAGACTGCAGATTTTTTGAAGATGAGGATTTCTGTTGGATGTGGAGCCAACAGATTGGCAACAGCTTGTTTGTCATTGATCAAGCATCAGCAAGTTTCAAGTGATGAATGGATGGGTTGGTGTTTCTTTTCCCTTTGATTTTTCTAATGATGTTCCAAACTTTTTTCTTGGAAGTTTTCGATGTCAGCCTGGAGCAGAAGCTTCTCCAGGACCGACGTTTTACTGATTTTAAAAGTGTGTCTCAATTTGCACGGAGTTTCTGATGGGCTCGAGCGTTGGGACCCGAAGGTCGTTGGTACACCTGACGCTGAGCCCGTTTTCGAACTTTGGAAATTTGTTGGCAGTCTGAATCGAACCAGGGTGTTTTTGGCATTTGAAGTTTATCGGAAGACACTGAAATACAGGCTTTAGCACACTTGATCACAGTGTTAGTCAGTGATTCTGCTGGGTCCGGACTCTGAAGAAAATCAGTGTCCTGGATTCTTTAGAAATAGTGGCTGCAATAGATCCCAGTTTGCTTTCTTATAATTTAGATGTTGAGGACAGAGACGTGTTCAGTTTGACAGGTTGTAAAAGGACAGGGAAATGGTCACTTCCGTGCAGATCGTCATGGACAGACCACTCATGTCCAGGACCAGCGAGGGGTCACAAACCGACAAATCTAAACACGAAAGTGACCTGTGGAAGAGTGGAGGTAAGTTGCAGATCCGTCGTTCAGACAACACAAATCCAAATCCGAAAGGACATCCTCAATTAGCAGACCTCTGGATGACGTACTGACACTACCCCAAAGAGATTGTGACCGTTAAAGTCACCCAACAGCAAAAAAGGTCGAGGAAGTTCTCCTATCAGACTGACAAGCTCCTGACGACAAACCAGGACAGAAGGAGGTAGATAAAGAGACAGATTGTGACAGTCTTGTGAAGAGTGACTCTCGCAGCTACAGCCTGAAGGGAGGTAGACAGAGCGACAGGACTATACAGCAAAGTTTTGTGTAGGAGAAGGGCAACACCGCCCGACAGTCCCAACGTGGATGGTTGTGCAGGTTTTAAAAGAATATTAAAGCCAGAAAGAGTAAAGGTCTTCTGGCTTTGAATTTGAGTTTCCTGAAGAGGCCACGACGGAAGGTTTTATAGATTGACACAGAAGCTGCAGCTCCTCAAAGTTGGAATTTAGTCCACGGATATTCCAATGGTAATATTGTACTATCCATGGTGCAGAGGGCGAAAAGGAGAGAGATTAGGTCATCTCCTCCTCAACGTCTGTTGCTAAAGGTGTGAATTTATTGGTTAGTTTCACTGGACTGTGTTGGTCTACAGACCTGCTGGCAGACTTGCCAACAGGTGAAGAAGGTCTGGATTTGGGAGACGGAGGAGGTTTCTTCTCCTCATCTCCACCATCTCCACACTGGGATGAATTCCCATTGCCCGCACGGGCACTGGACTGGGAGTTCGAGGCGGGAGTGCTGGTTTTTTTAATCTGCCCAGCAGCAGATGTTGTAGACTGCTGGGCAGTCTGAGGGGTGGCGGATTTTTGCCTCCACCAGGGGCAGTCACTTTGGATTGGGAGGTGGTGGACCTGCTTCCACCAGAACTTACAATTCTTTCTTGCAGTGTCTTGAAAAAGATAAAATTCATCAGTCTGGCAGCAGACGGACCGAGTGGAAACTTTCTTTACGGCCGAAGCATATGAAGATGCTGTTTGTCTGACTGCCCACAACCTGTTTGCGGGCCTCAAAAAAGGAGATTTTCTTTTCAGTTTTTATTCGTTGTATAGTGGATTCCTGAATCCAAAGAGGACAGTTTCTTGAAGAGGAGGGATGGTCGCCACCCGCAGTTAGCACAATGTGCCGGATCTTGACACGGCCCATCATGGGTTGCCTTGCAGCAAACACCGCACACCTGCCCAGAGCAGCGGTCTCTGACATGGCAAAACCTCTTGACATCTGAAGCACCTCAATGGGGACGGAACATATAACTGAACCCTGACGTTCAAGTAACCAACTTTAATGACGGAGGCAGCACAGGGTTGCAGAATGTCAGAAAGAGGGTGTTGGTGGCCACTCTCTCTGCACCTTTTTTTACCGCACCCTGCGCAACCTCCGTCACACCCGGGACGCCAGTTCCGTCTTGATTCTGCTCTGAGACACCAGTTAACTCTCGACAGCGAATCACTCCTTTCGACGAATTCAACTGTTTTGGGGAGTCACTCTGATCTCCCTGTCCCGAGTTTTGTTGCCCTCAGCAGCTGTTCAGATGTTTTTTGTGATTTACATTGTATCAGAAACGAGCCATTCCTCAACTTTTGATGGACCGAGGGTCACCTGCCAAACCTTGAAAGCCCTTTTGTATGGCGAAAGGGCTCAGAGCTGAAAGGGGTCTTTCCTGCTCCGTCCCTTCCATCACAAGCAGGAAGCCCAGAAACCTGTCCTCTGTCTTACCTCTGTATCGGAATCACTGTCAGAATAACGTTCCCCTGAAATAGGGGATGCTGCCTTCCTCTTCTTTTGGGGGGGATATTTTTTGAAAAAGCCATGTTTAGTTTATTGTGTTTCATCCCTCCCTTACCCACCCACCTTGGAGTCCAACTAAGGGGCCAGGGCCAAGAAACCAATGTCTTGACCCCTTCCAGGCTTCGGGAGAGACATACGACAAACAGAAACCACCAACCCTATCCCCCCTGATCATGCTCAACTCCCGGAACAGAGAGCTGAGCACTGCAGGGTTACTTGGCCAGCAGGGAACTGCCTGTCTTGACCCAGCCCAAGAAGGGGAGCCGATAGTAACACCCGGGCCAAAGTGTACTCCCTGTCTAGGAGAGGTCCAAGCCAAAGTGATGTGTGAGAGCGCTGGCCCTCTCAATCCACCAGGATCTCATCCCCCTCCGACACAGGTCGCACCGCACGGCAAACGCGGCGGATCTTAAGGAGACCACAGAGAGAAAAGGAGTGTGGAAAAGAAGACTTGAAGGGAGACGAAGATAGAAAAGGCCAAATAAGGAGGCAGAAAACAAGAAAAGGAAAGGCGGGTTACTCTTAGTCAGGATCCTCACCCTTAGCCTATCTGACATGGGGAAGCCCTACCAGGGGCATCAACTCCTTACCACGTTACGCTTAGGCCAGACAGCATCTTGGCTTCTCGGACCTAGAAGCAGTTTGAAAAAACCATCCTATCTCCATGTATTGATGCCCCCGCCAGCAAAGCCTAAGGGATCACTGGACCGCGCAAGCCCTCTGACCACGACAAGGTCGCAACCCCTGGAGGGATTTTCTGAGAGAATAAAGTAAGGCACATTTGAAGCAAGCATCCAGCACGTATGAGGAATCTGATCAAAAAGAACTTTAATCTGGCTAGGGTTATCCACTCAAAAAAAAAAAAAGATTACAACCAAATATCTGGACTTATAACCAACAAAAAATATGTACAAACATGCATACATACACCACACATGAAGAGAGAAAAAAGAACTCAAGTGAAGAGGACACTCTTCTATCTTACTCCTACAAACAGAAGCCTCCCAAAACACATTTACCAACAACAACAACAAAATGGGTATATACATACTCTATACATAAAGAAAGGAAAAACGAACCTAAGTAAAGAGGAACTCTTGCTATCTTACTCTTAAAAAAACCCCAAGAAGCCTCCACAAACACCTTTAAGACCAACACTCACACCGCGCTCTGAGGTCCGTCTGGTTCCCAGCTAAGCTGTGGGCACCAAGCAGAGCGGATCCGGCTTCTTCAAACAGACATCTGTTCACAGAGAAAACAACGCCATGTTCAGGAATCTGGGCATTAAGGTCACCCAGTGATGTCAATCGTTAGTCTAGCACCAACCTCACAGTTTACTGAACTGCCAGTCTGAAACGGTCCTTCCCCCACCATAAATGTCCCTTTTCCACACCACCAAATGTTTCCATTTTCTTCTGGGTGTTGTCAATGACATGTGCCCCCCACGCTGTGTCAGACATACAAGCTCTTCTTTTTTCTTTCTACAAGTGATTCATTTGTACGCCTTAAACTTTTCTGCAGAACTGATGCTAAACAGGAGCTAGGACACTCTCTCTATCCTCCTGAAAGAGTTACTTAGATAAGATAATGTTGCTTATAGCCCAGCCGACCGCAAAGGGCCACATCAGGCTGTACTTTCCTCAAACCACTTTCCCTGAAAGTCTTCCCTAAAACAAGCACTCCTGTTATCGATCCTTATCCTCCCTGAAACACTGTCCTCTGTGTGTACGCTCCTTCGCGCTTCCCCTCCCTCATCCTCCCAAACGCTGCGTCACTCTGTGGAGCAACTCACGCGCGGTTGTCCAGCCAGGCCCTCTCAGCCGGGAATAGGAGGGGACGTGTCGGATGTAGTCCTCCACCAGTCGCTGGATGGAGCCCTTGCGCTGCTCGCCAGCTGCAGCGCCCTCATCTCCTTCACCTGCACCTGGCCACCTCCAATCAGCAGCTCCCGCGGTGCAGCAGCACCTCGCACAGCTCCCGCTGCACCGCCAGGCTGACGTTGCGGGTCTGGCGCCAACAGTCACACACACTACAATGACACTTCTGCCACGAGGGAAGGTCAGCCGTTCTTGTAAACTGCTGGTGTTTTTCTGGGAGACTTAATGCCCATCTTGCGCTGAATTGGATGAAGATGAGTGATTGCTTGTTCATTTTCATTGTCCTGGGTGTTGTGTTTTTCTTTTCTTTGTTGTTTTTGACAGGCTCCAAACCAACCCATCACTGTTGATCTCAACAATTCTACGACTATTTTGTGTTGTAAATGAACTTATCAAGTTATTCCTGATATCAAAAGAATCCCCTGCTTCAATACAGGATCATGCGGGACAGCACTGCAGGACAGCAGTTTTCATAAGCTCTTTTTTTTCCCTTTTACCTTCGATCCGGCTTTCTTTAAACATATTTGTTTTTCATAACACAATAAAGCCTTCATTATTTCATACTAGGTAACATATATATCTGTAATTCTACAGGTCATGAATACAACACCGACTCTGATACCAACATGCCTCACAAACCACAGATTTCTGATGTAAACGTGCAGCAGAATAAAGCATGCAGAACAGACCGATAACACGTCATGTAAATCACTCAGAACAGACCGAAAACATGTCAAGTAAATCACACAGAACAGACCGATAACATGTCAAGTAAATCACTCAGAACAAACCGATAACATGTCAAGTAAATCACTCAAACGGACCGATAACATGTCAAGTAAATCACTCAGAACAGACCGATAACACGTCATGTAAATCACTCAGAACAGACCGATAACATGTCAAGTAAATCACTCAGAACAGACCGATAACACGTCATGTAAATCACACAGAACAGACCGATAACATGTCAAGTAAATCACTCAGAACAGACCGATAACACGTCATGTAAATCACTCAGAACAGACCGATAACATGTCAAGTAAATCACTCAGAACAGACCGATAACACGTCAAGTAAAATCACACAGAACAGACCGATAACACGTCATGTAAATCACACAGAACAGACCGATAACATGTCAAGTAAATCACACAGAACAGACCGATAATACATCAAGTAAATCACACAGAACAGACCGATAACACATCATGTAAATCACACAGAACAGACCAATAACACATCAAGTAAATCACACAGAACAGACTGATGACACGTCATGTAAATTACACAGAACAGACCAATAACACATCAAGTAAATCACACAGAACAGACTGATAATTTGTCGTGTAAACCACACAGAACAGACCGATAACACGTCATGTAAATCACACAGAACAGACCGATAACATGTCAAGTGAATCACACAGAACAGACCGATGACACATCATGTAAATCACACAGAACAGACCGATAACACATCATGTAAATCACAGAGAACAGACCGATAACACATCAAGTAAATCACACAGAACAGACTGATAACACATCAAGTAAATCACACAGAACAGACTGATAACACATCAAGTAAATCACACAGAACAGACCGATAACACATCAAGTAAATCACACAGAACAGACCGATAACACATCAAGTAAATCACACAAAACAGACCAATAACACATCAAGTAAATCACACAGAACAGACTGATAACACGTCATGTAAATCACACAGAACAGACCGATAACACATCAAGTAAATCACACAGAACAGACCGATAACACATCAAGTAAATCACACAGAACAGACCATTGTAACAGAACAGACTGATAACATGTCAAGTAAATCACACACAACAGACCGATAACACATCAAGTAAATCACACAGAACAGACTGATAACACGTCATGTAAATCACACTAAACAGACCGATAACATGTCATGTAAATCACACAGAACAGACTGATAACATGTCATGTAAATCACACTAAACAGACAGATAACATGTCATGTAAATCACACAGAACAGACTGATAACATGTCATGTAAATCACACTAAACAGACTGATAACACGTCATGTAAATCACACAGAACAGACCGATAACATGTCATGTAAATCACACTAAACAGACTGATAACACGTCATGTAAATCACACAGAACAGACCGATAACACGTCATGTAAAACACACAGAACAGACCAATCACACGTCGGTACTTGCCTCATGAAAGGATGGTCAGTGTCTGCACATCAAAGAAGGTCTGCTCTGCCAAGGACTCTGCCTCTCCTAACACCCCCAGTGCCTGCAACACAACAGGTAACACAATATTTACCACCTGTAATGCCATCCATCAGTGAATATAGCCTGCAACACAACAGGTAACACAATATTTACCACCTGTAATGCCATCCATCAGTGAATATTGCCTCCAACACAACAGGTAACACAATATTTACCACCTGTAATGCCATCCATCAGTGAATATTGCCTGCAACACAACAGGTAACACAATATTTACCACCTGTAATGCCATCCATCAGTGAATAATGCCTGCAACAACAACAGGTAACACAATATTTACCACCTGTAATGCCATCCATCAGTGACCATTTACCCCATGCTTGCAACAAAATCAGCTGTTGCTCATTTACCCTGAAGCCTGCAACATGATGACTCAGAGAATACTAACATGAAAGCCTGCAACATGATGACTCAGAGAACACTAACATGAAAGCCTGCAACATGATGACTCAGAGAACACTAACATGAAAGCCTGCAACATGATCTCAGAGAACACTAACATGAAAGCCTGCAACAAGATGACTCAGAGAATACTAACATGAAAGCCTGCAACATGATCTCATAGAACACTAACATGAAAGCCTGCAACATGATGACTCAGAGAATACTAACATGAAAGCCTGCAACATGATGACTCAGAGAACACTAACATGAAAGCCTGCAACATGATGACTCTGAGAACACTAACATGAAAGCCTGCAACATGATCTCAGAGAACACTAACATGAAAGCCTGCAACATGATGACTCACAGAACACTAACATGAAAGTCTGCAACATGATGACTCAGAGAATACTAACATGAAAGCCTGCAACATGATGACTCACAAAAACACTAACATGAAAGCCTGCAACATGATGTCAGAGAATACTAACATGAAAGCCTGCAACATGATGACTCACAGAACACTAACATGAAAGCCTGCAACATGATGACTCAGAGAATACTAACATGAAAGCCTGCAACATGATGACTCACAGAACACTAACATGAAAGCCTGCAACATGATGACTCAGAGAATACTAACATGAAAGCCTGCAACATGATGACTCACAGAACACTAACATGAAAGCCTGCAACATGATGTCAGAGAATACTAACATGAAAGCCTGCAACATGATGACTCAGAGAATACTAACATGAAAGCCTGCAACATGATCTCAGAGAATACTAACATGAAAGCCTGCAACATGATGACTCAGAGAACACTAACATGAAAGCCTGCAACATGATGTCAGAGAAAACTAACATGAAAGCCTGCAACATGATGTCAGAGAATACTAACATGAAAGCCTGCAACATGATGACTCAGAGAATACTAACATGAAAGCCTGCAACATGATGACTCACAGAACACTAACATGAAAGCCTGCAACATGATGTCAGAGAATACTAACATGAAAGCCTGCAACATGATGACTCAGAGAATACTAACATGAAAGCCTGCAACATGATCTCAGAGAATACTAACATGAAAGCCTGCAACATGATGACTCAGAGAACACTAACATGAAAGCCTGCAACATGATGTCAGAGAAAACTAACATGAAAGCCTTAACATGAAAGCCTGCAACATGATGTCAGAGAATACTAACATGAAAGCCTGCAACATGATGACTCAGAGAATACTAACATGAAAGCCTGCAACATGATGACTCAGAGAATATTAACATGAAAGCCTGCAACATGATGACTCACAGAACACTAACATGAAAGCCTGCAACATGATGACTCAGAGAACACTAACATGAAAGCCTGCAACATGATGACTCAGAGAATACTAACATGAAAGCCTGCAACATGATGACTCAGAGAATACTAACATGAAAGCCTGCAACATGATGACTCAGAGAATACTAACATGAAAGCCTGCAACATGATGTCAGAGAACACTAACATGAAAGCCTGCAACATGATGACTCAGAGAATACTAACATGAAAGCCTGCAACATGACTCACAGAACACTAACATGAAAGCCTGCAACATGATGACTCAGAGAATACTAACATGAAACCCTGCAACATGATGGCTCAGAGAACACTAACATGAAAGCCTGCAACATGATGACTCTGAGAACACTAACATGAAAGCCTGCAACATGATGACTCAGAGAACACTAACATGAAAGCCTACAACATGATGACTCAGAGAACACTAACATGAAAGCCTGCAACATGATGTCAGAGAACACTAACATGAAAGCCTGCAACATGATGACTCAGAGAACACTAACATGAAAGCCTGCAACATGATGACTCAGAGAACACTAACATGAAAGCCTACAACATGATGACTCAGAGAACACTAACATGAAAGCCTGCAACATGATCTCAGAGAATACTAACATGAAAGCCTGCAACATGATGACTCAGAGAATACTAACATGAAAGCCTACAACATGATGACTCAGAGAACACTAACATGAAAGCCTGCAACATGATGACTCACAGAACACTAACATGAAAGCCTGCAACAAGATGACTCAGAGAATACTAACATGAAAGCCTGCAACATGATGACTCAGAGAACACTAACATGAAAGCCTGCAACATGATGACTCAGAGAACACTAACATGAAAGCCTGCAACATCTGTGACACAAGGCGTCACAAAACACTGATGCTAAAGCTTGCGAAACAAAGCACCACAGACCATTCATCTTAAAGCCTACAATACCAGTCACAGCCTGTTTACATATGACAATGTGCGTCACCGTTTACATACAACAATATGTGTCACTGAACGATAACATTAAAAGTCTGCAACGCAATGAGTCACTGAACACTGACCCAAAAACCTGAGACGTGACAAGTCACTTGAAACCCGAAAACAACAACAAGAAACACACCTCACTGTTGCCACGCTCTCACCTCCAGATAGTAGGCATGCTGGATGTAGGTTTCCGTGGCAGCCCTAGCCAGCTGTGTCAGGTGCTTGGCGTGTTTCAGCACCAAAGGCAGCGCCTCGCGTCGGTGACCCAGTCGCACCAGCTTCTCCGCTGCGTCGTCCACTTTCTACACAGACACCACCACCTTCAGTCTGCTGCTGCCCTTGATGTCCAGTGCCAGTGGTAGGGCAAGGCTAACATTTCTTCTGTGTGTGTGTGTGTGTGTGTGTGTGTGTGTGTGTGTATACAGATAGACAGATAGATAAATAGAGAGAGAGATACATAGATAGATAGATAGACATATAGATAGATAAACACACACACACACACACATACAGAGAGAGACAATGACGCACGCAGGCATGCACGCACGCACGCACGCACGCACACACACACACACACACACACACACACACACACACACACACACACACTCACACACATACACACACACTCACACACACACACATACACACGCACAGATACACACATACACACGCACAGATACACAAAACACACACACACACCACACACACACACACACACACACACACACACACACACAGATACACAAATACACACACACACACACACACACAAACACACACACACACACACACACACAAACACACACACACACACACACACACACACACACACACAGAACATGAATACCCCACCTCACAGACAATGAGCACAGACTTCATGACTTTGGGCAGATTGATGTCGCTGTGGTATTCCAGGACGCTCTCCATCTGGACTTCTGCCAGTCTGATTCAAACAGGGGACTGTATTCAAATCTCCATTTACACTGCACTGACATTGCATGGAAACTAAGAACGCTATTCAATCACAATCATTTGTATTCATCATAAGCTGTGTATGTATGTCATCATTCAGCTCATTCTAAAGTCAAAACGCAACAACCTGCCTAAGCACTTACCATGTACCAGTCTTTAGCATTTGTGTCGGTCACCCTACCTTCATCAGAAAATGCACAACAATCAAATGCACTGCCACATTCTTCATCAAATCCCAGATACATGCATCACCTGCCCTCACAAATACACCTGTCCTCTACAAATGCTCCGCGCTGTCAAACATTCTCTCCAAAGCGCTGTCTGGTTCAGACGTTCGGCTGTTTGAAGGGCAATCTACTGCAGTCCTAGGAGAGATGTTCACTGGCTCTAGGGCAGTATCACGGAGCTGTCTATCCGTCTGACCACCTTTCCACTTGTTGTGCATATGAACATGTTACACTGTACGACTAGGGCTTACCTGGTTGCTGTGAAATGTTTACTGAAGAAAAGATTGCCCCCAAAACTCCAAAGAGTAATCAAGGATAGTGAGCATGACTCGGCTATCCCTGTGAAAGATTGATCTGCCGGTGCTGGGCAACTACCACTTCCAAACTTTCAGCTCATGTCCTGTCAGGAACTTTCAATGTCCAGACCAGAATCAGCAGCACTGAGCATTATCCGACAACAAAAGGTGAAAATGAGAAATACTGTAGAATGCAAATGTAGTTGTCCCGTCTCCTCTCTGCTTAGTGCATTGACCTCTGCTGTGTGGTTCCAGTCTTCCCGCTCACGCCCAGAGCACACCCAAACACTCCCAGCACGGAGCCAGCAGAGGCTGTAAAATGCTGTCAAGGTTCTGTCAAGAATTGAACCAGCAACCTCTCAGAATTAACTGGAGATGCCAAGTACTGGAAAATAATGTCTGGTAATAACATACACTCTTTTTATGCTTTTGAAGACACGCATCTGGTTTATTGACCAGAGATCTGTTAATCAATGTTTATACGCATTTGATTTATTGACCAGAGATCTGTTTATCAATGTTTATAAGCATAAACTTCGATTTCAACTTTTGATCTACTAAACTGCCCATGTTCACTGCCTATCTATTTCCAGTTAGCTGTGTATCTGCTTACACTATCAAGGGTGACCTCATATTTCACTCCCATATCAGTTATTTGGAAAGATTTAAGTATTAAGATACTGCCTTCTAAGCCATCTGCCCCAGTGCTTGCTGATGCCATTTACAATGATTTCAATGCGAGCCAGAAGAGACTGAAATGTTTTAGTCCCCTTGTATGAGTATGACTGGCAAATACAGCATAAAGGTAAGTGACCACACCGGTCAGTTATAAACATCAACAAAACACAGGCATATGCACATAAAATTAAAGTCATTGCTTTTCTTTTTTTAATTTGACATGATTTGAATTTGAAGGGCTTTTTTTGTAATTTTTCTCAAAACAGTCTCACAATTTCAACAATTCATCTGGCGCTCATGAACACTGATTTGAAAGTTAACAGGCAATGGTGGAGAGACAGATAAAAACAGATCGGTACTTGAAAGATTAATTAACAGCCAGACCTTGATAACTTCAGGATCACAACATGCAAATCAGTTATAAAAAGATCAAGAAGATGATTAAGTGACTGCTACTTAAATCAGTTATAAAAGATAACAGTGCCCGTCAGGTACTTGCTATTTCAATCAGCCATGAAAAAGCATCTTCCTGACAGGACTGACCGCCACTTACTTGGACTCCAGCATGGTCATGATGAAGCCGATGGTGGCAGCTCTGTTGGGTCGATCGTTGGTGATCTGGTGGAACTCGTTCAGAGCCTGCACCAGCACTTTCTTGGCCTGCAGGGACAGCACAGCAGACACAACAAACCTCAGCATCATCATCAGCATGGCGTGGATTACATACAGACTGACTGGACAACACCCTTTCTGCTGTTTCACAGGGATCAGATTAATTCAATTTTTCTCTCGAGTTTCTAGGAACATGCTTTTTTTTACTGCTGTTTTACTGGGAATATACAGTTTCCCTTTCTGTCGCTCAACTAAAAGCATATTGATTTCCCTTCTGCTACTAAGATCACCATTTTTCTTTTCGTTTGTGATTGGGATTGTAACTGGATGAATTGATATTATAGCTTTACATTTACCTGATTTTTCATTCTGTCGCTTATCTGAGATCCTGTTTTTCTTTGCTAAGAAATATGTAGTAGTAGTAGTACTAGTAGAAGAAGTAGTAGCAGCAGCAGTAGTAGTAGTTATGTAGCACCTATCCTCGGTTTGAGACTGAGCTCTTGGTGCTTCACAATCCACGCTCCTGTTTACACAACAGGCTGCCTACCTGGGTAGTGCCGACTGAAGAGCAGTCTAAGGCACCACATTCTGCCATTTCCCGTGTCATTCAGTCGAATGTCAGTCACTCGGTTTTTCATTCATTCTGCCATTCCTTCGGACCTTGCAGTATGTGTATGTGTCATCCATACAAATGGCCAAAACAGACCTTCTCTTCCAAAACTTGGTGATGGGATTTATGTGTGTGCAAGATGTTATGCATGTGGTCACACATAGAACCTCGGTTTATACACACATTTGAAGGATTTTTTGGGATATGGAGTCAGAACAAAAATCCATCTCTACTGAAACAGACCAATGGAGATTTGAACCCACAACCCCAGGATCACTAAGATCATGAGTCCAGTGCTCTACAAACTGAGCTATTTTGGCCCCTCATCTTAGACAAGGCACTGGTGGAATACATTAGAGAAATTCATGATCAGAACACAGTGATTTGGGAGAGTGGAATACAACTTCTTTATCACTGACAGATCAAGGATGTTATTGTCTTTGGTGGATGGGGAGGGGGGGGTGGGGGGGGGGGGGGGGGGGGGGCACAATGGCTGAATGTATAAGAAAGTGTATCCTTCAAAGACAACATCTATCTCATTTTTGTTGGAGAAAAGAGGATTTTAAACACAGAAGCTAAAGCAGAAACCATATTATTAAAACTTCGACATAGTTTTTTTTTTTCTTATCCCTGTCTCAGTTTTTTTTAATCTCCATCTCTTTGATTCATAAATGCAACTTCTTTTTTTTCATCTAAGTTTCTTTTGCAAAAATATTTCTCAAGTTTTGTCATTTGCTGAGTTCAATAAATTTCCTTGTGACCGGTAGAAGGAAGGGCCGGTGGAGCTCAGCCGTTACCAAGACAAACTACCTCGTGAGCAGTTTTCATTTTCTCCATGGTGATTTCTTCAAGATTTCCTCCTCCTCCCTCCCCACTGTAAACATTCCTGCAGGTTCTACCACACATCACAGCCAGTGAGCACACATTCATTCCCTTGATGTGAA
>CM031597.1:138239173-138251733 GCA_018398815.1 Conus ventricosus | reverse complement strand
ATGACACAGAAGCTGCAAATGATCTCAAGAATACTAACATGAAAGCCTGCAACAGATATCAGAGAATACTAACATGAACCTACACAGATGACAAACACTAACATGAAAGCCTGCAACATGATGACTCACAGAACACAACATGAAAGCCTGCAACAAGATGACTCAGAGAATACTAACATGAAAGCCTGCAACATGATGACTCAGAGAACACTAACATGAAAGCCTGCAACATGATGACTCAGAGAACACTAACATGAAAGCCTGCAACATCTGTGACACAAGGCGTCACAAAACACTGATGCTAAAGCTTGCGAAACAAAGCACCACAGACCATTCATCTTAAAGCCTACAATACCAGTCACAGCCTGTTTACATATGACAATGTGCGTCACCGTTTACATACAACAATATGTGTCACTGAACGATAACATTAAAAGTCTGCAACGCAATGAGTCACTGAACACTGACCCAAAAACCTGAGACGTGACAAGTCACTTGAAACCCGAAAACAACAACAAGAAACACACCTCACTGTTGCCACGCTCTCACCTCCAGATAGTAGGCATGCTGGATGTAGGTTTCCGTGGCAGCCCTAGCCAGCTGTGTCAGGTGCTTGGCGTGTTTCAGCACCAAAGGCAGCGCCTCGCGTCGGTGACCCAGTCGCACCAGCTTCTCCGCTGCGTCGTCCACTTTCTACACAGACACCACCACCTTCAGTCTGCTGCTGCCCTTGATGTCCAGTGCCAGTGGTAGGGCAAGGCTAACATTTCTTCTGTGTGTGTGTGTGTGTGTGTGTGTGTGTGTGTGTGTATACAGATAGACAGATAGATAAATAGAGAGAGAGATACATAGATAGATAGATAGACATATAGATAGATAAACACACACACACACACACACATACAGAGAGAGACAATGACGCACGCAGGCATGCACGCACGCACGCACGCACGCACACACACACACACACACACACACACACACACACACACACACACACTCACACACATACACACACACTCACACACACACACACATACACACGCACAGATACACACATACACACGCACAGATACACAAACACACAACACACACACACACACACACACACACACACACACACACACACACAGATACACAAATACACACACACACACACACACACAAACAACACACACACACACACACACACAAACACACACACACACACACACACACACACACACACACAGAACATGAATACCCCACCTCACAGACAATGAGCACAGACTTCATGACTTTGGGCAGATTGATGTCGCTGTGGTATTCCAGGACGCTCTCCATCTGGACTTCTGCCAGTCTGATTCAAACAGGGGACTGTATTCAAATCTCCATTTACACTGCACTGACATTGCATGGAAACTAAGAACGCTATTCAATCACAATCATTTGTATTCATCATAAGCTGTGTATGTATGTCATCATTCAGCTCATTCTAAAGTCAAAACGCAACAACCTGCCTAAGCACTTACCATGTACCAGTCTTTAGCATTTGTGTCGGTCACCCTACCTTCATCAGAAAATGCACAACAATCAAATGCACTGCCACATTCTTCATCAAATCCCAGATACATGCATCACCTGCCCTCACAAATACACCTGTCCTCTACAAATGCTCCGCGCTGTCAAACATTCTCTCCAAAGCGCTGTCTGGTTCAGACGTTCGGCTGTTTGAAGGGCAATCTACTGCAGTCCTAGGAGAGATGTTCACTGGCTCTAGGGCAGTATCACGGAGCTGTCTATCCGTCTGACCACCTTTCCACTTGTTGTGCATATGAACATGTTACACTGTACGACTAGGGCTTACCTGGTTGCTGTGAAATGTTTACTGAAGAAAAGATTGCCCCCAAAACTCCAAGAGTAATCAAGGATAGTGAGCATGACTCGGCTATCCCTGTGAAAGATTGATCTGCCGGTGCTGGGCAACTACCACTTCCAAACTTTCAGCTCATGTCCTGTCAGGAACTTTCAATGTCCAGACCAGAATCAGCAGCACTGAGCATTATCCGACAACAAAAGGTGAAAATGAGAAATACTGTAGAATGCAAATGTAGTTGTCCCGTCTCCTCTCTGCTTAGTGCATTGACCTCTGCTGTGTGGTTCCAGTCTTCCCGCTCACGCCCAGAGCACACCCAAACACTCCCAGCACGGAGCCAGCAGAGGCTGTAAAATGCTGTCAAGGTTCTGTCAAGAATTGAACCAGCAACCTCTCAGAATTAACTGGAGATGCCAAGTACTGGAAAATAATGTCTGGTAATAACATACACTCTTTTTATGCTTTTGAAGACACGCATCTGGTTTATTGACCAGAGATCTGTTAATCAATGTTTATACGCATTTGATTTATTGACCAGAGATCTGTTTATCAATGTTTATAAGCATAAACTTCGATTTCAACTTTTGATCTACTAAACTGCCCATGTTCACTGCCTATCTATTTCCAGTTAGCTGTGTATCTGCTTACACTATCAAGGGTGACCTCATATTTCACTCCCATATCAGTTATTTGGAAAGATTTAAGTATTAAGATACTGCCTTCTAAGCCATCTGCCCCAGTGCTTGCTGATGCCATTTACAATGATTTCAATGCGAGCCAGAAGAGACTGAAATGTTTTAGTCCCCTTGTATGAGTATGACTGGCAAATACAGCATAAAGGTAAGTGACCACACCGGTCAGTTATAAACATCAACAAAACACAGGCATATGCACATAAAATTAAAGTCATTGCTTTTCTTTTTTTAATTTGACATGATTTGAATTTGAAGGGCTTTTTTGTAATTTTTCTCAAAACAGTCTCACAATTTCAACAATTCATCTGGCGCTCATGAACACTGATTTGAAAGTTAACAGGCAATGGTGGAGAGACAGATAAAAACAGATCGGTACTTGAAAGATTAATTAACAGCCAGACCTTGATAACTTCAGGATCACAACATGCAAATCAGTTATAAAAAGATCAAGAAGATGATTAAGTGACTGCTACTTAAATCAGTTATAAAAGATAACAGTGCCCGTCAGGTACTTGCTATTTCAATCAGCCATGAAAAAGCATCTTCCTGACAGGACTGACCGCCACTTACTTGGACTCCAGCATGGTCATGATGAAGCCGATGGTGGCAGCTCTGTTGGGTCGATCGTTGGTGATCTGGTGGAACTCGTTCAGAGCCTGCACCAGCACTTTCTTGGCCTGCAGGGACAGCACAGCAGACACAACAAACCTCAGCATCATCATCAGCATGGCGTGGATTACATACAGACTGACTGGACAACACCCTTTCTGCTGTTTCACAGGGATCAGATTAATTCAATTTTTTCTCTCGAGTTTCTAGGAACATGCTTTTTTTTACTGCTGTTTTACTGGGAATATACAGTTTCCCTTTCTGTCGCTCAACTAAAAGCATATTGATTTCCCTTCTGCTACTAAGATCACCATTTTCTTTTCGTTTGTGATTGGGATTGTAACTGGATGAATTGATATTATAGCTTTACATTTACCTGATTTTTCATTCTGTCGCTTATCTGAGATCCTGTTTTTCTTTGCTAAGAAATATGTAGTAGTAGTAGTACTAGTAGAAGAAGTAGTAGCAGCAGCAGTAGTAGTAGTTATGTAGCACCTATCCTGGGTTTGAGACTGAGCTCTTGGTGCTTCACAATCCACGCTCCTGTTTACACAACAGGCTGCCTACCTGGGTAGTGCCGACTGAAGAGCAGTCTAAGGCACCACATTCTGCCATTTCCCGTGTCATTCAGTCGAATGTCAGTCACTCGGTTTTTCATTCATTCTGCCATTCCTTCGGACCTTGCAGTATGTGTATGTGTCATCCATACAAATGGCCAAAACAGACCTTCTCTTCCAAAACTTGGTGATGGGATTTATGTGTGTGCAAGATGTTATGCATGTGGTCACACATAGAACCTCGGTTTATACACACATTTGAAGGATTTTTTGGGATATGGAGTCAGAACAAAAAATCCATCTCTACTGAAACAGACCAATGGAGATTTGAACCCACAACCCCAGGATCACTAAGATCATGAGTCCAGTGCTCTACAAACTGAGCTATTTTGGCCCCCTCATCTTAGACAAGGCACTGGTGGAATACATTAGAGAAATTCATGATCAGAACACAGTGATTTGGGAGAGTGGAATACAACTTCTTTATCACTGACAGATCAGAGGATGTTATTGTCTTTGATGGAGGAGGGGTGGGGGGGGGGGGGGGGGGGGGGCACAATGGCTGAATGTATAAGAAAGTGTATCCTTCAAAGACAACATCTATCTCATTTTTGTTGGAGAAAAGAGGATTTTAAACACAGAAGCTAAAGCAGAAACCATATTATTAAAACTTCGACATAGTTTTTTTTTTCTTATCCCTGTCTCAGTTTTTTTTAATCTCCATCTCTTTGATTCATAAATGCAACTTCTTTTTTTCATCTAAGTTTCTTTTGCAAAATATTTCTCAAGTTTTGTCATTTGCTGAGTTCAATAAATTTCCTTGTGACCGGTAGAAGGAAGGGCGGTGGAGCTCAGCCGTTACCAAGACAAACTACCTCGTGAGCAGTTTTCATTTTCTCCATGGTGATTTCTTCAAGATTCTCCTCCCTCCTCCCTCCCCACTGTAAACATTCCCTGCAGGTTCTACCACACAGTCACAGCACAGTGAGCACACATTCATTCCCTTGATGTGGATGTCAGAAATGCGTCCACCCACTTACTGCATGTTTCCTGCGGCGATTGTTGTAATCATGCAGGATAGCTTCCACCAGCAGCAGAGTTGTCTCAAACCAGAACATTTCATCACCTTCATGAATATCCTGAAAACACACACAGGAAGCACATTTATCTTGACTGTGTGTGTGTGTGTGTGTGTGTGTGTGTGTGTGTGTGTGTGTGTGCATGTGTGGTGATAAGTGTGTGTGTGTGTGTGTGTGTGTGTGTGTGTGTGTGTGTGTGTTGTGTGTGTGTGTGAAGAACAAGAACAAGAACAAGAACATATTTTATGCCATATGAAAACCAGAGGTTTTGTGGGCACAGATGATCAAGTCAGACATTCAACTAAACTAATCCTAGCGTTTGTCACATCTTGCAACATAACATCATTAGTAGCAGAAAGAAAAGCACAGTGTGTATCAGAGTCTGATTAAATTTTTCTGTCTCCGAAGAGAAAAACACAACAGGATATACTGGGCAAATACAGTTGGAAGCAGTCCAATAACGTAAGCTCCGAGGGTTTTGTCATGTTAGTCTGTGGTGAAAATCAGTTTTTTAATGATCCTCGTGATCAGGTCATAACGTTGTTGGTCAAATAATTTGCAGTCATCGAGAAAATGTAGTTCGTCCTCAACGACGTGGCATGTCGTGCATAATCTGTTTTCTCTGTCAGTGTTGGTATAAGGGCCTCTTCTCAATTTGGAGTCATGGGCACTTATTCGTATCTAGTTAGTGCTCGTCTGCAATCTGTGTCAGTGTGTTGCTCCAAATAGCCGCCTGTTTGTATTCGGTAGTAACTGTGGCATAAAATTTGAGCTTGGATGTGCTTTCATTCTTTTGTTTCTTCCAAAACTCAATATAAACGTTTCCAGCTTCGCATTGATCAGAAACTTCAGGCGAGTCACACTAAATGTACCCTGATTTTCCCAGACATGCTGTAATCCTATCGTTGACAAGGTTTGTCGTATAAACTTCGTCCATTTGCTTTCTTCGGTGCTTGAAGATCACTGACTGATAAATCTGTTGTTGGTAAGAGTCTTGGTCTGACTCTAATATGTGTATCCCAGAATGCGATAGTCTGGGTTATCACTTTAAAAGTAATCGGAATCTCCCCAGTTCGCCCAAAACCGGTAATGTCATTGCTTTTCTATGAACTCTTAATAATTGCCTGCAGAATTTAATGTGTGCAGTTTCATGTGGGAATTTGTTTGCAAGACAGGTTTTGAACAAATGCTGCATTTTCTTTTCTTGACATATTTCACTTTGGTATTGGTAAGAGATGGGAACCACACCTCGACCCGTATGGAAGATGGGAGAGACTAACGAGTCAAATAGGGGTGTAGCTGTTCCATATTTACATTTTGACCATAAAACGTTCTCTTCAAGGTATGGCGGCTTTATTCCCCTGTCTTGCTAAGTGTTCTTGGGCTCTGTAAAATGTCCGTTTTTATGGAAAATGACTCAAGATATTTATATTGATCTACTGTTTCAATTAGGTTTTCACCGCAATTGAAGAATAGTGGTACCTTTGGATCTGATTTGGTGAATACAACGACCTTTGTTTTCTCTGTGTTGATTTTCATTCCCCAGTCTAAACAGTAGTTGGTAACTGGTTTAATTTACGCTGAAGTCCCTGTTTTAAAGGGTCGAGAGGATAGCTAAATCATCTGCATACAAAAGACACGGAATTTCAACTTGTTTTAGATCGGAAATTCTTGGGGGAATCATGGTCTCTGAGATATCCGACAATGTCATTTATGAAATGTTAAATAAGGTTGGGCTGAGGGTATTACCTTGGAGGACACCTTTTTGTATTAATATTTCCTTAGTGAAACCAGTTTGGCTTCTTGTACAAACGTAGCCCCGTTGTACATGTCCTGTATGATTTGGTAGCATTTACCTGTTATTCCCGCTTGTATCATTTTCATCAGTAGGGCTTCGTGCCATATATGATCAAATGCTTTGCTGAAGTCAACAAAACAGCAGTAAAGCCTTTTAGTTCTGTCTTTTAGTACCTTATCAACTAGTTTTGACAATATGAATATTTGTGATCAGTGGTCCGTGATCCCTTTCTGAACCCTGCTTGCTCCTTTGCCAAAAGGTGGTTTGCCTCAAGATAATTCATTATCCTTTCATTTATTATGTTGCAAAACACTTTTCCCAGCGAACTATTCAAAGTTATTGCCTCTGTAATTGTTGGGGTTGGACTGGCCGCCTGACTTATAGACTGGGACTGTGATTCCTGTTTTCCAGAGGTCCGGTATTTTTCTGATTTTAAGATTAAGTTAAACGCGTCTTTCAGAAGAGGAGCGATTTCAGGTACATTGCTTTAAGCATTTCGTTTCTGAGCCATCTTTGCCTGGGGATTTTTTATTTTTCAGCTTTCTGACCGCGTCCTTACCTCCGTTTCTAATATTTCATAATCTAACTCTGAATTCCCAGAAGGACGATTGTTTGACCTCTTAAATGCTACTAACATGTCATCAACTGTTTGTTGTCGTTTATCTGCGATCTTCTGTTTTCTCACCTATTAGTGTTTTAAGATGTTCAAAACCATTTGTTCACGCTGAGAGACAATTTTCTTGACCATAAATTTCATGATCGTATGTTTGCAGTTCCCGAACGGTTTTTCCATATTGAATTGGGATCACTTTCTAGGCTTCGTTTAGGGAATTAAGGAGTTTGTTCCGATATAATTTTCTGGTTTTCTTTAAAAGTCGTTATATATTTTTACATTGTGAAAAGTATTTTGCCTTAGTTGTTTATTTTGGGGGTTTCTGTTGACCGCGTTCAGTAGTGATCTTATCTCTCTTCTTTGGGAATGACAGTCTCTGTCAAACCACTTCTTCTTTCTCTGTCTAGTTTTTTTTCTATCCGTCTTTGTCTAAGCGCCATCTTTGCCGTGGTTGAAAATATATTCGTTATCTGTTCAATATCCGTATTATGTTGATGTCACGTTCATTTGTTGCAAGTTGTGTCACAATGTCGGTCTTTGATTTTTTGGATCATGGTGCGTATGGTGGGCATTTTTGGAGGTTGCTACTACTTTTTCGGCAGACTTTTCATTCCACTGAAATACTAGATAGTCTTCTTCTGTGTTTTTTGTAAAATTCCTATGAAGTAGGTCTTTACGTAACTGTTGTTCGTCGTGGGTTGTGAGAGAGGCTTGTCTTTTGTGTAATGTATATTCATTTTCTATGGGCAGTTGGATCAATAACTCTAGTGGGCAGTGGTCAGAATGTCGTGTAAAGTCAGTTACTTTCATGTTTAACACATGTCTAAGCAAATATTGTGAGCAAAGAAATAATCTACAACGCTGCTTCCCTGTGGATTATGACAAGTATACAATCCTGCAAGATCTCCAAGCACTCTTCCATTCAAAACACACATTTGATTTTCAATACACATGTTACATAAACGACGTCCGTTCTTATTAGTTAAGAGGTCCATCGACTGCCCTTTTTATGACGTTATCAAAATGGTAGTCAGCAGGTAAATCATAATAATTCTTTTCATTGTCCAGGCTAATGAAGTCGGCTTGATTGCCTGTCCTTGCATTAAAGTCACCACACAGGAGGATATTGCCTTTTGTTGTTAGTTCTTCAATGTCACTTTCTAATGAGTCCCATATGCGTCTAGTGTAGTCCTTGCCAAAGGAAGAATGTTCCGGTGGAATATATACACAACCTAAATATACATCTCTCTTTTCTGCGGTTTTCACTGTACATGCTGTTTTAATATGTAACCATGCAACATCGCTGTATTTTTTGGTAGGAATTTTATATACTTTCTGTACTGCTCTTTTATGTAGACAGAGATACCCCCCGAAGCCCTTGGGGCTTTCCCCCTTTTTGGTCGATAATAATGAACCCCTGCTGCAAAAACCAGGTAAAGATAATTCATTTGCTTTTTCTATATGAAGATGGGTTTCTTGTAAAACCAATGTCATATTTAGACAGGATTGCTACGAAACTTTTATCAAGGAGTTGTTAATCTTTAAGCCGTCATCGGTCCCCTTGTAACCTCTAATATTCCATGATAGCACACGTAACGGAAAAGTTAGTTGTGATATTTTGCGTACGAAATAATGTGCAATACATCTATGGGAAAATAGCTTATACACACTCGCGGACTAAGAGCTAATAGAAGCCGCTGTGGTCACGGTTTTGAGTTATAGGGAGGAAAGGCCGACTGTGATACTGCCGAGGGCGCATGTTGTCTCGTCTGTCATTGCCGTGGTGATTCCGGCGGTCGTCTCGGCGATCATTTTGGTAGGTTTCTCGTCGGTTGTGTCGGTAGTAGGTTGGCGGTCCATCTCGGCGTTCGTCTCGGCGGTGTGCCCGTGGTAATGTTCGGTGATGTGACGGCGGTCAGCTCGGCGGTAGTTTCGGTTGTCGCCTCGGGCAGCATGGCTGTAGGCTTCCCGTCGGCCATATCTGCGTCCATCCCGACGGTCTTCCATGCGACGACCGAGCCTACGGTAATCGTCATGACCAGGTTGTTGATCGGGCTGGTTGAGACGCCCGAAATGTTGGCGTGTCGTATCACCGTGGTATGTGGCAGCACCTTTGTGCTGTCGGTAGAAGCCCTGGTGGAGGCGTGGTCTGCTGTCGGCTTCTCCCCTCTCTCTGGTCACGGATGGGTCGTCTGCTTCGCTGTTTGGGTTTTTCCCAGAGCAGGCCTGCAGCTGTCTGCCCAGGTTGCCTGCCAGGATGCTGGTGCCCTTATCAGTGGGGTGGATAGCGTCCTTCATCAGCCGCTTGTCCCATACTTTGAGATTGTTGTGGGAAACGAAGCTGACTCGCTTCTCACCAGTAAACGTAGATGAGTTCAAGGCGTTGAAAAGGTCAGCCTTTGTCTGCAGCTCTTCGTCGTTCAGTGGAGCTACTTTGCTGATGACCACTCTGATCTGATCATTGTTCCGGAGTATGTTTCTCACCAGGGACTCCAAATTTTCACTGGCAGTCTGAGGAGTGGCACTCTTAAGGTCGTTGACACCAGTATGTATGCCACCGCTGTCATGTTGTGCAAGCTGTGTTTGTGACAGTCACCAATGGTAGGCGTCCTCCCAGTGGTCACTGCGAGGCCATAGGATTGGCCCAGGCGTTTCCCGTCAATTCTGTTTAACACAGAATCATGCAGTAGTAGCACTTTAAGAAGAGCGCCCTCCTCACAGTCGCTCTCTTCTGTGTCGCCATCGCTACCACTGTCTGTGGATGATGAAGAAGATGAAGACGATGAGGATGGCGACGATACTGCTGAAAGTGAGATGTGTTGCTCTTCTTGAAAGGCAAGTCTTTTCTTTCCACACCGCCTCTACCGTAGCGTTGCCAGCGGGGTCATGTCCGGTTTTTGTGGTCGCCCTGACGCTCTGGGTCTCTTCCGGAAGTGTGGATTAGCGGTGGGAGGTGATGGTTCCTCGTTTAGGCCTAGTGGCGGTGTGGGGGCGGGAGAAGGGTTTGTAGAGGCAGGGGGGGGGGTGGTATTTACGGGTGAGGTGGGCGCTGGTCATCGTTGCCAGATGTGGGGAAGGGACGGTCCCCGGTGATGTTTCCTTCCCTGCTGACGCCAGGGCCGCCATAAGCTGGCCAATTTCCTCACGCCTGGCCCTCTCACACTGAAACAGTTGTTCGGCCAGTGTGTTCACAGCACCCTCCAGGTTTCGAAGTGTGCTATTTGCCCGTTGTGTGAAGGCTTTGAAACTCTCTTGTGTAACTAGGCCCCGCATGAGTGGTGGTGTGTTGTCTGGCACAGCGTTGTCAGCGGCACTGGCTAATTGTGCAGCAATCTCTTCTTCTACACTTTCTGTCCCGTACACAATTTGGGCACACAGTTTGCATGTATATCTTCTCGAGCTTCGAGTGAAAATCAGAATTTGGTATATAGGTAATTCTGTGCACTCCCAGCTAACTTTACGGCCACACTCCGTACATTTTAGAGAACGGCCTGTATCATGCACACTGTCACAAACACAAGGGATTGTCATGGTGTACTCACCCTGCCCCCCGTTGTATGATACTGTTTTAGGCATTGTTTGCTCTTGATCAGTCACCATGTCCTCTCCACTGAACACTGTAGGGTCGTGGTGTCCGGCCAACTCATGGCTTCTCTGGCTTGATTTAACGTCTCGTACGCCTTGTGCACCGCTTGGGGAAACCGTCACTGACTTCGATGCGAGGTTCCACGAAGTGAAAATTCCAGTTTGTCGCCCCACACTGACTGCATAAAACTTTTGCTTATCTTTTTTGCACCACGATTACCTGTCATATTCACTGAATGCAGGACACGTGAAATGTATCGGCTCTGTAGCCCGGTCGTGTGTGGTAGGTCACTTTTTCCCAAGACGTATTTACAGGAGCTGCTGCTTGGTCGCCATCTTGGAACTTGTGTGTGTGTGTGTGTGTGTGTGCGTGCGTGCTTGCGTGCGTGCGTGCGTGCGTGCGTGCGTGCGTGCGTGCGTGCGTGCGTGCGTGTGTGTGTGGTGCGTGTGTGGTGTGTGGTGTGTGTGTGTTGTGTGTGTGTGTGTGTGTGGTGTAACAATATGTAATACTCTGACTATTACTACTATCACAGCTACTTCCACACAGTGATTAATCTTTTGAATCCCTTCAGAACCTGTAGCCTTTCCCCTCCCCAATGCCTTTGGCATCAAAAACGATCACCAGCACTACCACACATGACTGCCAACACCACAAACTCCACACCTCCCAGAACAATCACCAGCACTACCACACATGACTACCAATACCACAACCTCCACACCTCCCAGAACAATCACCAGCACTACCACACATGACTGCCAACAGCACCAACTCCACACCTCCCACAACGATCACCAGCACTACCACACATGACTGCCAACAGCACCAACTCCACACCTCCCAGAACAATCACCAGCACTACCACACATGACTACCAATACCACAACCTTACAAACCCCCCAGAACAGTCACCAGCACTACCACACATGACTACCAATACCACAAAACCCCTACACCTCCCAGAACAGTCACCAGCACTACCACACATGACTACCAATACCAAAAACCTCCACACCTCCCAGAACAGTCACCAGCACTACCACACATACTACCAATACCACAACCTCCACACCTCCCAGAACAGTCACCACACTACCACACATGACTACCAATACCACAACCTCCACACCTCCCAGAACAATCACCAGCACTACCACACATGACTACCAATACCACAACCTCCACACCTCCCAGAACAATCACCAGCACTACCACACATGACTACCAATACCACAACCTCCACACCTCCTAGAACAATCACCAGCACTACCACACATGACTACCAATACCACAACCTCCACACCTCCCAGAACAATCACCAGCACTACCACACATGACTACCAAAACCACAACCTCCACACCCCCCAGAACAATCACCAGCACTACTACACATGACTACCAATACCACAACCTCCACACCTCCCAGAAGGATCACCAGCACTACCACACACATGACTGCCAATACCACAACCTCCACACCTCCCAGAACACTAACCCTGCGAAAAATTCCAGTTTGCAATCATAGCTCACAACAAAAAGCATCCCACAATTTGATCTATGTTGCTTACAAGCCCAGCTGACTGCAAAGAGCCATGACAAGGGAGTCACCTCGTTGAAGTGAACTCTCTACATATATGTTTAACACACACACACACACACACACACACACAAAACACACATTCACAGTGAACTCACTGAAACGCATTTTTCAAAATTCAGCCAGAAAAATGCTTTAAAATCTTTTCTCATAAAAACCTAGACCTGATAA
>CM031597.1:138201673-138234173 GCA_018398815.1 Conus ventricosus | reverse complement strand
ACCTACATTTCTCAACGTTAGCACACTGAATTCTCCCAGTAAGGACTCATTTCCTGTGAAGATTTCCTCTGCTGGAACATGTCTGTGTCTATCTGCATTAGATCTATCTCCCGAAAATGCTTGCTGCCTTTAAAGGCGTATCTTATGAAATATTTCTGTTTACCCTTAACTCCCAATAAGGATTCCCTCACTTGAGAGACTTGTTCTGATGAAACCTTTGTTTTTACACTACATTTACCTGCCAGTAAGGGCAGCCTTCCTTCAAAACCTTGTCTTTTTAGGACATTTCTGTCTTTATCTTTACTATATTTACCTTTCGGTAAAGACTTCATCTCTTACCAGCCGCCGTGGCGAAGTGGTTAGCGTCGCGGACTCCCGGCTGGGAGGTCGTGGGTTCGAATCCCATCAGAGTCATGTGGGTTTTTTTCTGCCCCGACCGGCTCCTACCCAGAGTTGAGTTAGCTGCGGACTCAGTTGGGAAGACTGGACCACACAGTCGAGTTTCATCCACTTAATGGATGCGTTTCTGAGAGTGTTGCTCAAATTTCCTGACCAACACTGCAGGTGCCTGTATCTCTCGGGCCCAGTTGACGCCGGGATATATTATGAAAGGAAGCGTAGAGTACAGCCCTGTCATGTAGTCTCAGACCGAAATGGAAATCCGTAGCATCATCTTAATCATCCTCATTCTCATCGATCAGCATAAAAAAAAAAATGTCTCAAGTTCTGTGGCCCTTCACGCCCTGCTCTCATGGTGACCTCAATTTCGATGTCCTCTCCATGTCTGTGGCCTTGGTTTGGTTCTGTCGGGGTCACCGGTATTGGTGAGTCCATTGGGCTGTCGTTGGACGGACGTGGTGGCGCCCTCCGGAGGGAGAGCTCACTCATGCCGGCTCCGCGACTAAGCAATTATTGTCGTCAGTAGGGGGCTTAGTAGGTGGCGTCCTGCGTATGTTAGATCAGAACAGGCACCACTGAACACCACCGAAGTGACTCGGCAGCAGTGCAGTGTCTCCTCTGGTGGGTTGCCTCTTGACGACTTGACACTGACTGCCCCCTGTGGATTGCCGGTGCCGGGGCTGTTGCGGGGCCGACCGGGCTGTGGCTGTGGACGGGGTGTTGGAATGAGCGGCGTGGGTACACTGCCTCTGGGGTGGCACAGAAGTTGGGACAGCAAAAAAAAAAAAAAAAAAAAAGACTCCATCTCTTTAAAGCCCTGCCTTATGACAACTTTTTGTTTTGGTATCTATACTAGTTTTACCTTTCAATGACGACTTTCTCTCTCTCTTTAAAAGCCTTGTCTTTTTAGAACAACAATTTTGTCTTAACTATACTACATATACTTCCAAATGAAGAATGTCTCTGCTCAAAAATGCGACTTTTTGCCTTTTCCTCTCTATCTACATTGCATGTTATATTCCAAAAGAAACTTCCTCCATTCAAAGATGGAACCTAGAACATTTTTGCCTACATCTATGCTACATTTCCACTCCAGTAAAGACTTGTCCCTCCAAAGCCCTCTCTTTCTTAACAATTTTGTCTCTGTCTCTACCAGACTAACCTACCAACAATACACCCTCTCTTAAAGACCTACTACTTAATGGATTTCTGAAGGCCAAATATGAGAAGTTCAGTGGTTTCTTGTACTTCATTTTCACTGTCCTTAATGTTGTTTGTTTCTGCCCAAAGAAGACCCAAAGGGTCCAAATGCATCATATTATGTCCTGTACTTTGTTTGTCTGTGTTCTTGGTGGTTACTAACCCCCTCTTTTTCTCAATTTTGGATTGCTGAAGGTTGTTATTGAGAAATCCCACTGCATTAATATCTGAATCCTCTTAACAGCTACTGTTCATGACAGCCCCACGGATTTGCCGCAACACAATTCAAAGAAGTGACCATGTGCTTTCAACTGTAAAATACATACCCATTTACTCTGTGCAAATACGTACACACACACACTCAGACTGGCTTTTTCCTTTTCTTCATCTTTGTATCCTTCAGTTTTGATCCTAATGTCCTTATCCCCATCCCACGAACCGAGATAACCTAAACCCTTACATTACCACCACAGACGTCTCCCTGCACAGTGTATGAACCAAGATAACCTAAATCCTTACATTACCACCACAGATGCCACCCCGCACAGTGTATGAACCAAGATAACCTAAATCCTTACATTACCACCACAGACGTCTCCCTGCACAGTGTACGAACCAAGATAACCTAAACCCTTACATCACCACCACAGACGTCTCCCTGCACAGTGTCATACACCAAGACAACTCAACCCACACAACACTATCCAGTGTCATACACAAAGACAACTCGACCCACACAACGCTATCCAGTGTCATACACAAAGACAACTCGATCCACACAACGCTATCCAGTGTCATACACAAAGACAACCGACCCACACAATGCTATCCAGTGTCATACACAAAGACAACTCGACCCACACAACGCTATCCAGTGTCATACACAAAGACAACTCAATCCACTCAATGCTATCCAGTGTCATACACAAAGACAACTCGACCCACACAACGCTATCCAGTGTCATACACTAAGACAACTCGACCCACACAATGCTATCCAGTGTCATACACAAAGACAACTCGACCCACTCAATGCTATCCAGTGTCATACACAAAGACAACTCGACCCACACAATGCTATCCAGTGTCATACACTAAGACAACTCAATCCACTCAATGCTATCCAGTGTCATACACTAAGACAACTCGACCCACACAATGCTATCCAGTGTCGTACACTAAGACAACTCAACCCACACAATGCTATCCAGTGTCATACACTAAGACAACTCGACCCACACAACGCTATCCAGTGTCATACACTAAGACAACTCGACCCACACAAGGCTATCCAGTGTCATACACCAAGACAACTCGACCCACACAACGCTATCCAGTGTCATACACTAAGACAACTCGACCCACACAACGCTATCCAGTGTCATACACTAAGACAACTCGACCCACACAATGCTATCAGAGATACGAAAATGCCAACCTCCAAAGACAAACAAGCTGTTAGTTTGGAAAACTTGCTAACACTAAACGGTTGAAATTTCTAGTGATTTTCATTTCATTTAAAACATATCTTTCTCTCTCTTAGTCTCTCTCTTTCATTTTGTGTGTGTGTGTAATGATATATATATATATATATATATATATATATTATATATATATATATATATATCATAAACAGTATAAAAACGTCCTTAAAAAATCTGAAAAAGCTCAACTCCAAGACAAGATCAGGTCCTGCACGCCATAAAAGACTGTTGACGTGCCACAAAAAAGTCATCCTGAGGAGAGAGACATATCTTGAAACAAGCTTGTAGATGAATTTTAGCACTTCATTTTAATAATATTTTTAACAATATATATATATATATATATATATATATATATATATACATATAAAATCAGAGTTAAAAAGCCACTCAGAACGTTAAAAGTGCTCAACCATGTCGGGAGCGACATTCCAGTTTAAAATAGGATCTTTCCATTTTAAAATCCTATTTTAAACTGGTATATATACACACAACAAACTAATAAATTCCTAGGATTAGTACCGAGCACCATTCCAGCAACTTACAGAGCAGCTTGGTGTTGCAATGACTGCAAGAAATATTGAATTATAAACAAAACTTGCTCTTATGTCTTAGATTGAAGAAATAGGGGGAGATAAGCATTCATATCTGCAGTGGTAGATAATTCTGCCTAACTAACAGTATGTGCTTGAGTGGGTGAATGGGGAAAAATAAAATAAATGCTTCTCAAAATGAGCCTTCAGCAAGCTTACAGTCTCCAAGGGGGAGGCATCCTCCAATAAGGAGGGAAACTCACTAACATATAACTCCTGGTCAGATACCGATATTTCGAAACCTGATTGTTTCTCCTCAGTGACCGCGGAAAGTGGTAATTTGAGTCCTCTGCCTTTTCAGTTTTAAGAAGAATGCAATCCCAGAAAAGGCTGGTGTGTGCAATACCGTAGTATGTTTGTTGAGTTTTCAAAAAAACAACCAAAAGTGCCACCTAAGAAGCAAAAGAAAATCATGAAAGAGCAAAACAAGCTACATTTTCTTGTGAAAAGTAGAAAATATAAACGATAACCTCTTAAGACACAAGTGCTGAGGGCCAGTTCTTGGAATGAATCCGCAAGGGACTAAAATACAACAAACTAATAAATTCCTAGGATTAGTACCGAGCACCATTCCAGCAACTTACAGAGCAGCTTGGTGTTGCAATGACTGCACGAAATATTGAATTATAAACAAAACTTGCTCTTATGTCTTAGATTGAAGAAATAGGGGGAGATAAGCATTCATATCTGCAGTGGTAGTTAATTCTGCCTAACTAACAGTATGTGCTTGAGTGGGTGAATGGGGAAAAAATCTTCAATCTAAGACATAAGAGCAAGTTTTGATTATAATTCAATATATTTATATATATATATCTCCCTGTACACCTGCCCACCAAGACAACCCAGCACTGCTACCTGACCCCTCTCCCTGTACACCTGCCCACCAAGACAACCCAGCACTGCTACCACACACCTCTCCCTGTACACCTGCCCACCAAGACAACCCAGCACTGCTACCACACACCTCTCCCTGTACACCTGCCCACCAAGACAACCCAGCACTGCTACCACACACCTCTCCCTGTACACCTGCCCACCAAGACAACCCAGCACTGCTACCTGACACCTCTCCCTGTACACCTGCCCACCAAGACAACCAGCACTGCTACCTGACCCCTCTCCCTGTACACCTGCCCACCAAGACAACCCAGCACTGCTACCTGACCCTCTCCCTGTACACCTGCCCACCAAGACAACCCAGCACTGCTACCACACACCTCTCCCTGTACACCTGCCCACCAAGACAACCCAGCACTGCTACCTGACACCTCTCCCTGTACACCTGCCCTCCAAGACAACCCAGAACTGCTACCACACACCTCTCCCTGTACACCTGCCCTCCAAGACAACCCAGCACTGCTACCTGACCCCTCTCCCTGTACACCTGCCCACCAAGACAACCCAGCACTGCTACCTGACCCCTCTCCCTGTACACCTGCCCACCAAGACAACCCAGCACTGCTACCACACACCTCTCCCTGTACACCTGCCCACCAAGACAACCCAGCACTGCTACCTGACCCCTCTCCCTGTACACCTGCCCACCAAGACAACCCAGCACTGCTACCTGACACCTCTCCCTGTACACCTGCCCTCCAAGACAACCCAATGACAACAGGTAACCCACCGGAGTGGACCAGGATGTTGAGGGAGTGGTTGTGGAGCATGGACCTGGACAGCACGTCCTCCAGGGCCAGCACAGGCAGAGCCAGGTGACTGTATCCCAGCTCCCTCAGCTGTCGCACCAGGCTGTCCAGGTAGTACTGAGTCAGCATCTGCAGGCAGTCCACGGCACAGGCACATCAGCAGAGGGCAGGGGCACTTTCACTGGGCAACAATGGGCACATGTTGGGCAGAACAAAAAGGTACAGGCACATCAGCAGAGGGCAGGGACACTTTCACTGGGCAACAATGGGCACATGTTGGGCAGAACAAAAAGGTACAGGCACATCAGCAGAGGGCAGGGACACTTTCACTGGGCAACAATGGGCACATGTTGGGCAGAACAAAAAGGTACAGGCACATCAGCAGAGGGCAGGGGCACTTTCACTGGGCAACAATGGGCACATGTTGGGCAGAACAAAAAGGTACAGGCACATCGCAGAGGGCAGGGACACTTTCACTGGGCAACAATGGGCACATGTTGGACAGAACAAAAAGGTACAGCACGGCTGTTCAGAGCAAGTTACTTAGTTTTGAGTCGCAGGGGAGTTTACAGCTGCAGAGACCAAGCTGTGAATGCAGGTGAGGGAAAGGAATGTTTTCTGCAGGCCGCTCCCCACCAGCCAGCTAACCGCACTGTATTCGGCCAACTGAATGTCATCTGTGCACAGCTGGTCTGGCAGCAATGCGTTCGGCAAGGTTGAGCGGCCATTACAAATGGGGCTGTAGGTTTGATAATTAGTTATTGTCATGAAAAATGTAATATATCTGCACTATTGAGATGACTGAATTGGCGAATTCCCAACAATTCTTTTAATACCGAATTCGACTGGGTTTATTTTCTTGTAGATAACATAGATGCCGCATGAAAGCTTGTACGCAAGTGGTCAGGCAATATTAGAACAATGACAACAAACACAATATTGTGCAAAAATGACGTCATCACTTTCTGGGAAGTTAATTTTCCATAGTTAAGTAGTACACAAGTTTGATACATGCCTCTGCTCAGACTACAGCAACAAAAATATTGGATTACAAATGTGTAAAGCCTTGTTTGTTTGCCCTTTCACTAAGTGTCTCAATAAGGACGGAAATGTAAAGCTGTGACAGGCACATCAGCAGAGGGCAGGGGCACTTTCACTGGGCAACAATGGGCACATGTTGGGCAGAACAAAAAGGTACAGGCACATCAGCAGAGGGCAGGGGCACTTTCACTGGGCAGGAATGGGCACATGTTGGGCACAACAATAAGGTACAGGCACATCAGCAGAGGGCAGGGACACTTTCACTGGGCAGGAATGGGCACATGTTGGGCACAACAATAAGGTACAGGCACATCAGCAGAGGGCAGGGACACTTTCACTGGGCAGGAATGGGCACATGTTGGGCAGAACAATAAGGTACAGGCACATCAGCAGAGGGCAGGGGCACTTTCACTGGGCAAGAATGGGCACATGCTGGGCAGAACAAAAAGGTACAGGCACATCAGCAGAGGGCAGGGGCACTTTCACTGGGCAGGAATGGGCAAATGTTGGGCACAACAATAAGGTACAGGCACATCAGCAGAGGGCAGGGGCACTTTCACTGGGCAAGAATGGGCACATGCTAGGCAGAACAAAAAGGTACAGGCACATCAGCAGAGGGCAGGGGCACTTTCACTGGGCAGGAATGGGCACATGTTGGGCAGAACAGAAAGGTACAGGCACATCAGCAGAGGGCAGGGGCACTTTCACTGGGCAGGAATGGGCACATGTTGGGCAGAACAATAAGGTACAGGCACATCAGCAGAGGCAGGGGCACTTTCACTGGGCAGGAATGGGCACATGTTGGGCACAACAATAAGGTACAGGCACATCAGCAGAGGGCAGGGGCACTTTCACTGGGCAACAATGGGCACATGCTGGCAGAACAAAAAGGTACAATTCACACCATACACCTTTTGAACACTTGTCCTTGAGGAACTTTTGTTTTCTTCTTGTCGACACATTTCACATCCTAATTAGGGTCTGCCCCCCACTGAAGGATTCCTGGAGGCTGTGGGTAAAGATGCCCTCTTGTTGTAAGAACATTCACCTCAGTGAGTCAGCTGTTTACATGATTTGTCCACTGTACTGTCATGACTGACAATAAAAATGGCGCAGAATCTGACTGCGTTTTCTCTCTCTCTCTCTCTCTCTCTCTCTCTCTCTCTCTCTCTCTCTCTCTCTCTGTGTCTCTCTTTCTCTGTCTCACTGAGCATGAAAGACACACAATTTGCTCTGCTCTTTCATCTGAACATAGCTACTAGCTTGATGTCAGAGGCAGCACATTCTAAGACTGAATTTGACTACCAGTGAAGTTATTCCAGTGTGCGTGTGTGTGTGTGAGTGTGTGTGTGTGTGTGTGTGTGTGTGTGTGTGTGTGTGTGTGTGTGTGTGTGTATGTGTGTGTGTGTGTGTTGTGTGTGTGTGTGTGTGTGTGTGTGTGTGTGTGTGTGTTGTGTGTGTGTGTGTGTGTGTGTGTGTGTGTGTGTGTGTATGTGTGTGTGTGTGTGTGTTGTGTGTGTGTGTGTGTGTGTGTGTGTGTGTGTGTGTGTGTGTGTGTGTGACAGTCTCTGGACCAAATGTTACATGACCTGCCATGACTACCTAAAATCAGTATCGCTTAAAAAAAATGTAATCTTCATCTTGTTCAAGGTCTGTAAGTCAAAGACACTTGCTTTTACCTCCCATTGACAGTTTGTCCGTTGTTTACCATGGTTACCCCAAAACTTGCTGAACCCATTTTAAATCTGAACCTTCTGCACTGCACCACATCACATGAAATGCATAATCCTGAACCACATTAAACGGCGTGACTTGCACTGCTGCAATGGACACACTGTTAAGGAACAATAAAAAAAAAAACCATTAAAACTGGGTGCTGATCTGGATCTATGAGCAGATCCTTTAACTTGTCAGTCTCCTCAGGGCTACGTACAGGTTTGGGTATGGTGTGGTCGTTCAGCCCTGTCTTTTTCATGATGTCGCTCTGGAACGCCTCCACAGCCTGCACAGGGAAAACAGAACAACTGCACGGGCATCGATCTGAATGAAGACAACACCAACATCCAATGTCATGACAGTTTTCTATCTTTTAACAACATCAATCAAAAATGATCCCTCCCTGTATATTTCATATATTCAGTGTGTGTGTGTGTGTGTGTGTGTGTGTGTGTGTGTGTGTGTGTGTGTGTGTGTGTGTGTGAGACAAGATGCTGTGCCCCAACTAGCCATGGCGAGGCTAACGAACCCTGTCAGGGGCCTTTGACAATGTCACATAGAAAGAAGACGGCCCCTGGAAAACACAAGGCTCCAGAGTTGCCCTAGGACTGTCAGAAGAACAGAACAGGATCTAAAGATTGCCACTCCAGGCCGGAGAGAGTCGAGGCAATCAAGACAGAAGGAGAAAAGCCCAGCAGATGCCACTGAGGCGGAAACTGGCAGCGCAGAAAATATCTGAAGGACATCTTAAAACACAGTCCCCTTTCTGCTGGCGCAAAACAACAACAACAAAAAGAAAACATCCTCTGTAGCAAAGTGGTTAGCGTCGTGGACTCCCAGCTGGGAGGTTGTGGGTTTGACTCCCATGTGGGATTTTTCTGCCCCAACCAGCTCCTACCCAGGGTTGCATTTCCTATGGTCTCAGTTGGGCAAGACTGGGACCACACAGACAAGTTTCTTCAACTTAATGGATGTGTCTCTGAGAGTGTTGCTCAAATTTTCTGACCAAGACTGCAGGCGTCTGTATCTCTTGGACCTGGCTGATGCCAGGATATATCATGAAAGTAAGCGAAGAGTACAGCCCTGTCATGCAGTCTCAGACCGGAATGGAAATCTGTAGCATAATCTTCATCATCCTCAAACTCATCAATCAGCACTAAAAAAAAGTGTCTCAAATTCTGTGGCCCTTCATGCCTTGCTCTCATGGTGACCTCAGGTTCCGATGTCCTCTCCACGTCCGTGGCCTTGGTTTGATTCTGTCTGGGTCGCCGGTATCGGCGAGTCCATGGGGGCTGTTGTTGGATGGACGTGGTGGCACCCTCCAGAGGGAGAGCTCACTCACACCGGCTCTGCCACTAAGCAATTATTGTCGTCAGTAGGGGGCTTAGTAGGTGGTGTCCTGCGTGTGTTAGATCAGAACAGGCACCACTGAACACCACCGAAGTGACTCGGCAGCAGTGCAGTGTCTCATACAGTGGGCTGACTCTTGATGACTTGACATTGACTACTCCTTGTGGATTGCCGGTGCCAGGGCTGTGGCGGGTCGGGCCGGGCTGTGGCTGTGGATGGGACGTTGGAGTGAGCAGCGTGGGTGCACTGCCACTGAAGTGGCACAGAAGATGGGACAACAACAACAACAACAACAACAAAAAAGAAAATTAATACACAATACCACTGACTAGTATGTTTGTTAGCCTTTCGTCATCTGAACCTATAGAATAACCATGATTATCAGTAACCATGAATCATAGTTTATGTCAGGTTAAAAGGTGACAGGTCAGGTGGACACCCACCTCATCAGGAGCATCATAGACAGCCCAGTCCTCCAGCAGGTCAGGGAGAGCTTCCAGGGGTCCCTTACGTTTCGGCTTCTCCTTCGCTGGGGCTGCCTGCTCAAATCAGAAAACTGCTATGTTGATGGTGGAATGGGGGGGGGGGGGGGGGGGGGGGGAGTGGCAGGGGAAGACAATCACAAATCAGCAAACTGCTATGTTGATGGTGGGGGGGGGGGGGGGGGAGGGAGTGGCAGGGGAAGACTATCAACAAGTTAACTTTTACAGTATTGCAACCCCACACCAAAAATTTGTAGCAAGTAACTTTTACAGTATTACAACCCCACACCAAAAATTTGTAGCAAGTAACTTTTACATTATTGCAGCCCCACACCAAAACTTTGTAGCAAGTAACTTTTACATCATTGCAGCCCCACACCAAAAATTTGTACCACGTAACTTTAACAGTATTGCAACCCCACACCAAAAATTTGTAACAAGTAACTTTCACAGTATTGCAACCCCACACCAAAAATTCCTAGCAACTGCAGTGTAGCAGTAAGAAGAGGGTGAGGGTTAGGTGGAAAGGGTTTCTGAATGTTTTCTCCAAAGGGGGCAAGAGAGAGGGGAAGTTTGGGGCGAGGGGGTTTAGAAAAGGGGCAAGAAAGTGTTGGGAGATTCTGGAATCTGTGTAATACCACCTTTTAAGCAAACCCTGACACTGACACCATTCCATGTCCATTTCTGTTTATTACAGGTTCACAGTTCAGTGAAACTGACACCATTCCATGTCCATTTCTGTTTATTACAGGTTCACAGTAAACTGACACCGTTCCATGTCCATTTCTGTTTATTACAGGTTCACAGTTCAGTGAAACTGATACCATTCCATGTCCATTTCTGTTTATTACAGGTTCACAGTTCAGTGAAACTGACACCGTTCCATGTCCATTTCTGTTTATTACAGGTTCACAGTAAACTGACACCGTTCCATGTCCATTTCTGTTTATTACAGGTTCACAGTAAACTGACACCGTTCCATGTCCATTTCTGTTTATTACAGGTTCACAGTAAACTGACACCGTTCCATGTCCATTTCTGTTTATTACAGGTTCACAGTAAACTGACACCATTCCATGTCCATTTCTGTTTATTACTGGTTCACAGTAAACTGACACCGTTCCATGTCCATTTCTGTTTTTTTACAGGCTCACAGTTCAGTGAAACTGACACCATTCCATGTCCATTTCTGTTTATTACAGGTTCACAGTTCAGTGAAAACTGACACCATTCCATGTCCATTTCTGTTTATTACTGGTTCACAGTTCAGTGAAACTGACACCGTTCCATGTCCATTTCTGTTTATTACAGGTTCACATTTTCAGTGAAACTGACACCATTCCATGTCCATTTCTGTTTATTACTGGTTCACAGTTCAGTGAAACTGACACCATTCCATGTCCATTTCTGTTTATTACTGGTTCACAGTTCAGTGAAACTGACACCATTCCATGTCCATTTCTGTTTATTACTGGTTCACAGTTCAGTGAAACTGACACCGTTCCATGTCCATTTCTGTTTATTACAGGTTCACAGTAAACTGACACCATTCCATGTCCATTTCTGTTTATTACAGGTTCACAGTTCAGTGAAACTGACACCGTTCCATGTCCATTTCTGTTTATTACAGGTTCACAGTAAACTGACACCGTTCCATGTCCATTTTCTGTTTATCACAGGTTCACAGTTCATGGACAATGTGGCTTTGCCTTCTCACTTCATGGAAGGTTCAACATGAAGCTCTGCCACCTTATCCTGAAGCAGATGGCTGAAAATCTTTCATCATTTCAGTATACTATTTATGGTGTGAATATGCATGTTTGTATAGGTGTGTGTGTATATGTTGTGTGTGTGTGTGTGTGTGTGTGTGTGGTGTGTGTGTGTGTGTGTGTGTGTGTGTGTGTGTTGTGTGTGTGTGTGTGGTGCATGTGTGTTTGAGTGTGTGTGTGGTGTGTGTATGTGTGTGTGTGTGTGTGTGTGTGTGTGTGTGTGTGTGTGTGTGTGTGTGTGTGTGTGTGTGTGTGCGTGTGTGTATGTGTGTGTTGTACTGTGTGTTTACATGTGCACATGCATGTGTTTGTATGCATACATTTATAAGCTTATACTACCGTAAAGTTCGGTCTATTGAGCGCACCTGTATATAAGCCGTAATAACAGCAGAGCATGCAATCTCTTGAGAATACCCCAGGAAAAAAAACAACACGTGAATATTGTAAAAGACATCTATCTACTTCTCATGTGTATCGTATAGTGCAAACACATTGCTTGCATCAAAACAAACCCCCCCCCCCCCCCCCCCCACCAAAAAAAAAAAATTTTTTGTGTTAAGCCTAAAACTAAAATGACTGAAGTTTTCTTTGGATGTGAACTAAATAATGGTGGCAAGACCAATAAACTGTTTCTACCAACTGGAATCTAGGCTTCTCTGTGTTGTTTTTTTGGGGGGGAGGGGAAGGGGGATAAACGGTCATTGACTGTCACTGGAAAATGTAGAATATGTGCAGTGAAACAGTGTTGTTCATGAAGCAAGTACTGGCCTCTTTTTCTTTCCCTGTGCCCTTTCCTTTGCCTGAACTTTTCCCTTTGGGAGTGGCGTCCGCCTGTGCCGCTTGGTTCTTGGCGATTTCCTTCATGGCAGGGCCGGCTTCTGCCATCAACACCTGAAACAACAAGCAGACATCACTGACATGCATTCTCTTGTCTTTCTGTGTGTGTGTGTATGTGTGTGTGTGTGTGTGTGTGTGTGTGTGTGTGTGTGTGTGTGTGTGTGTGTGTGTGTGTGTGTGTGTGTGTGTTTGTGTGTGTGCATGAACGGATGTGTGTGAACTAGAGTACTACAGAGAATATAGTATTAAATAGTATTAAATGGTAGTTTAATCAAACACAAGAATATCACAATGTTCCGCACATCAAAAGACTAGATGTGCAGGTAAGACTTAAGACAAAATCTGTGTAGGCTTTTTTTTTTTTACAGATGTGTAGGTTTCATTTTTCAGAACTTACCTATCATACTGTTCTATTTCAACAGGCCCTCCATTCCCCTTTCTTCCCCCTCACACCCTTTGTCTCTCCTTTCCTCCCACCAGCCCTCCCCTCCCCCACTCTCTCCCTTCCACTTCCATTCAGACTAGGGGCCTACCTTCCACAGTCGCAGCAGATAACCATAGGCCTGCAGGAGAATGTCGGCATAGCACGCCCCATCCCTTCCCGTCAGTTCTGCCAGAAGAACGTGGACCTAATCAGGGCGTCCAGCTGTCGCACATCGGTCAGGTCATTGATGCTGAGGCTGGGATTGTTTGGAAGCACACCTGCAAAAGGCAATGAAAAAAATACAGGCTAATGTCCTGTATATTAACAGATGTGAGGGCAGTAATATTTTTGAAGGTGCATCATGCAGGAAGCACACCTGCAAGAGACAATGAAAAAAAAATACAGGTTAATGCCCCATATTTTAACAGATGTACGGGCAGTGATCTGTTGAAGGTGCATCATGTTTAGGACATGGATGATGGGAGGTGGGACAATCCTTCTCCTTCCAGTTTCTAAACCTTTGATCTAAACGAGGTGCTCACTCACTGCTGGCCAAAGCAAGATGGTTTGACCGATCCCATGAGTGACCGACTCAGGACCACCAGCAGCCGAATGCTGAAAAAAAACCCACTCAGGAAAAACGGTAACGCTCCAACTCCACCCCATTTTCCCCTTGTTCTTAACACACAATAAATGATATATTGCCGAAGATTTTCGACATTTTCTTTGAAATCTCACTGACACTCTGATAAAAAAATAGGTAAACAGACATTAGACTGATGAACAGTGGATGAAATCAAGCTCCGTCGTTCAGGTTCACAGTCCAGCTGGCTATAACAGGCCATGTCAGAGCTACAGTGAACAGAAAAGAGGAGAAAATTAACTGCAGAGCAACAGTCTCAGCGTTCCATCTCTCCATCCTTCAAAAACAGCTGAAAACTGAAACTTCGACTTATGAACAATAAACAGGAACGCATTCAATTCAAAATCAATCGATCAGGTTCTCAGCAAAAAAACAACAACAAATAAAACAGACAAAAATTCCCCTATAAGAACATTTTTCTTTGGCAGTGGATACCTGGCGACTTCTATTCAGGTGCAGCGCAGTCTTACCTATGACTGACTCTTTGACGACGGGCACGTAGTCAGCAGCGTTGATCTCGCTGTCCTGGTCGCTGACCTCTGACTTGTTGTCACTGATGACCTTTTTGGCTCGTCCCTCTGGTCCAGGCGACTTGCTGCGGCCGATGCTGGAGGCCTTGCTGCGAGCCGACCCCTTGCTGCGCTTCTTTTCCACTTTCTTTCCTGTGCACAGGTATGTTTCCTTGAAGGATTGTGCAGATTTTTTACATTGGTGTAACAAAATGGTGTGTGTGTGTGTGTGTGTGTGTGGCCATGTGTGTGTGTGTGTGTGTGTGTGTGTGTGTGTGTGTGTGTGTGTGTGTGTGTGTGTGTGTGTGTGTGTGTGCATTCATGAATACATGAATGAAAAGTGTGTGTGTGTATGTGTGTGTGTGTGTGTGTGTGTGTGTGTGTGTGTGTGTGTGTGTGTGTGTGTGTGTGTGTGTGAGTGCATGTGTGTGTGTGCGTGTATGTGTGCGTGTGTGTGTGAGTGCACGTGTGTGTGTGGTGTGTGTGTGTGTGTGTGTGTGTGTGTGTGTGTGTGTGTGTGTGTGTGGTGTGTGTACATCTGTGTGTATGACCATCAGACAAAGACAGAAGCAGACAAAAGGCAAAGCAAAAAAATGACAGAGAGAACAGAGTGAAAAAGGAAGAAGAGGAGTTTCACCCACCTCTTCCTGCCTTCTTGCTATCCACTGATGTGGTGCTTCCCTTTGCAGCTGAAATCATCATTCACACTGTGTCTCAGTACTTTCATTTCCACATCAAAATGACACACACTGACAAGCAGCCATCACATAAATAAGAAGCGGTGCACATGAAAAGACCTTCCTGTTGAAAATACACTCTGGGACATAGACTTCCACCCGTCGAACTGAGCCGGCGTGTTTTCGTTCTGCTCTCTCGTCCGGTCTACAATTCACAATGGAATACGTTCATGATTGATCTTTTTTGACCCACGAGTGAAGGGTGCACTATTTTATGTAGTGCTTTGTGTGTGACCTGTGTGATTTGTTGTAGTTGTTGTTGTTGTTGTGAAAATGAAGAATCAAACATAATGCGGAAGTTCGTGACAAGATTTCAATATGAGCACCTCTGCACAACATGCAGACGCGGTCAAAAGGAAAATCTTCCAGTTCTTCCTCTGTCAGTGATATTTCAGCAAGTCCAGACACAGCAAAAGTAAAAGAGCAATTCACGCAGAAAAAAAATGAATAGGAACAATACTAGTGGAAAGAAAGACATGGCTGTTCAGGAGAAGCTGGATGAAATTAACAGAAAACTCAAACTGTTAGCCTCTACTCAGGAAGATATCCGACAAGTCAGGTTGGACATTGACAAGCTCTACATGAGCTAATTGAAAGGATTGACACATTAGAGGGAGTCGTGTTTGAGCTGAAAACTGATAGAGACAATCCCCATGTGCAAGTGAACAATCAGATAGACAAAATAAGATCCACGTCAACAGTTAGACACAGAACAAGGAACAAACAAAAGCAGTTTGTTCATAACGACAGGGAACAGCCTGTAATGTTCGGTCCAGCGTAAGAGACCACAGGAAAGGTGGAGACAGGTGACTGTGTCGGGAAAATGCACAAGCTTCACACCGAGTCGGGGTTCCAGTCACTGCGGAAGACATAGAGAGGGCCGCGCTCAGCACCCAGCACCACAACACGCCCATACGGTCAGGTTCTCTCCCCCAGAAGAAAGGCGTTCTGAGAACCGAACAGCTGAAGCAACTGTGGATCAAATTTCCTAGATTGATAAGCTAATACAATCGTTGAGAACGCCAAAAACATTCACAACCCTCTCCATGGTCAAAATGGAAAAGTGGGGCCAACTAAAACATGGCAGACTTCTAAACTGGACATAAACTTGATTGTTACAGTTTTGCAAAAGCATGCCTGAAGAAAAGTAAAAAAAAAAAAAAAGGTGTGTGTGTGGGGGGGGGGGGGGGACAGAAGAGGTTTGGGGGGGGGGTCGTGTTCGGGGTGTCGTGTGTATTTAAAAATTATGATGTATGATGCATTCTTGTGTGTTTTTGTGGTGTGTTTGTTTTGTGTGGGGGGGGGGGTAGGGTGGGTGAGTGTGAAATGTTTAGCATATTTATGGATAGCATAAAACACATGTATATGCATATGAAGTTGTATTTAATATATTTCAAATGTAGTTTCATGTCTTCTAAGGGGGGAAGAAAAAAAAAAACAAAGGGGGTGGGGGGGGGGGGGGTCGACGGAGAAAAGAGAAGGAAAAGAATTTTCATGATACCATCTCTGCACCCTCCTCTCAATTTGTTCACCTGTGCCACCCTGCACCTTCCACGCCGGTTTAAGTTTCCTCCTCCCTTCTCTCCAATAGGATTGTCACGTTGCCTTTTCCTCTCTTCTTCATTTACTTTTCAAGACTATTTTCATTTTTCCCATTATTTATTTACTGTTCATTTACTTTAATTCATATTATTACTTATAAACATGTGCAAACACACAAATGGTGTTGTGTGTGTGTGTGTGTGTACAAAGGCTGGAGCATCCGTGCGTGCGTGGGGCATCCATGGTCGTGCGTGCGTGTGTGCTTTTTATGTGTGTTGGGTGTGTGTGTGGTTTGGTTGTGTGTGTGTGGTGTTGTGGGGGTTTGGTTGTGGGGCACGCGCTTTCCGTGGATATGATATGTGATTGACATGATGTGCACCCACCCTGCACCTCAATCCTCACTCTATCTCCTGTCGTCCATCTCTCTCTCTCCTTCCATCTCTCTCTCCTGTCCATCTCTCTGTATGAACCTGTCTGTCGTCTGTCTGTCTATCTCTGTGTTGTCTGTCTCCCTCTGAGTCTCTGTCCTTCCCCCCCCCCTCTCTCTTTTCCTCTCTCTCTCTCCTCCCTCCTCTGCATTTTATTTCATGAATACTTAAATGCGAAAAAATTTTAAATTTATGGCGTGTTTTTTCAATGCTCAAAATGATGATTTTTTTTTCGTCCAGTTTTGAATAAATTTCAGGCGTGTCTGTGTTTTTTTGTGTTTGAATGGAGGCCTTTTACTTGTTAATAAAGAAAGGGTAGGGTGAATAGAAGGAAATGGAAGTTGAGATTACAGATACTGCATTTTAAATTTGGGAAACTATTCCAGAACAGTTTAAAAAAAGAAAACATCTATGTTACTAAATTTTGAAACCTCTTCTTTGTAGAATCAATTAGATCATCTCCTGATGATTGTTGATTGCCTTTTTGAAATGTACGCATGAAATATCAACGTTTTACCCCCCCCCCCCCCCCCCCCCCCCCCTCTATGTCTGTCTGTTCTGTACCTGTCTATCTGTCTGTCTCTCTCTGTGGTCTGCTGATCACCTGCTTGTCTGCCTACGTCCTCTGTCCACCTGCCTACCTGTCCCGTCTGGCTCCTCCTCCTCCCCTCCTCCCCTTTTCCCACTCTCTCTCTCCCCCTTTTCTCTCTCAGCTCATTGAATAATCTAATCTGATTATCCTTGATGTACATATGTTTGCAATGGTAAAAATGTTTTTTTGCTGTTGTTTATATGGAAGAGAATTGCAAGTGAGATAATTGACACTGAGTTGTGATGGGAGCTTTGAGAAAAGGGAGGGGGGGGGGGGAGGGGAAGCTGCACGATGAGTGTCATGAAAGATGTTGTTTGTAAAGTGGACACGGACATCTTCCGAAGAGATTACAGATTTTTCAATTGTGATATGTGCTGTGTGTCACAATGGTGTCCCCCCCCCCGTGCCTCTCTCTCTCTCTTCTCTCTCTATTTTTCTCTCTCTCTATCTCTCTCTCTTTCTCTCTCTCTCTTTTTTTCTCTCTCTCTCTCTCTTTCTCTCTCTTTTCTCTTTTTCCCCTTCTCTTTTTCTCTCTCTCTCTTTCTTTTTCTCTCTATCTCTCTCTCTTTCTCTCTCTCCTCTCTCTCTCCTCTCTATCTCTCTCTCTCTCTCCTCTCTTTCCCCTCTCCTTCTCTCTCTCTCTCCCCTCTCTCTCTCTCTCTTTCTCTCTCCCTCTCTCTTTCTCTCTCTATCTCTCTCTCTTTCCCCTCTCTCTATCTCTGTCTCTTTCTCTCTCTCTCCCTCTTCTCTCTCTCTCTCTCTCTCTCTCTCTCTCTCATCTTCTCTCTCTCTCTCTCTCTCTCTCTCTCCTTTCTCACTGACCTCATGAATTACCCCCTTATAATGTTTATGATTTATACTGATCCAGAGAAAGCGCTAGAGTTCTGGCTACACACGTTAATTTTGTTTATGACAACATGCGCCACTCAAAACACGTAGGGTTAAACATAGTGCACAACCAAAATGGATGACTGATGAAATACAAGCTGCTTGTTTTTTACGCGACGATCCGTTTGAAGCAGAAGGGGAATCAGATGGGTTTAAAAGGCAACGTAATAAAGTCAATTCACTCAAACAGACAGCAAAAATGAAATTTTTTTCATGAACTTGTAGCCAACAAACAAAATTCGAAGTCCATATGGCAAGCAATAAATGAACTTACGAATAAAACTTCACACTCAAAGATAAGTCCCATAATCAGCATAACACCAAATGAACTCAACAAACACTTTACAACAGTTGCAGAACACATTGTCAAAGAAAAGAATACTGACTCCAATGAGCTACAAAAACTGAAAAACTTTTGCAATGCTAAGAACATTCGTTCAGCTCCACCAGTTCCGCCTATGACAGTTAGTGATGTTTACCAAGCTTTATGCCAATTAAAGCAGACAGGAAGTGCGGACTTGACGGGATTAATGGAAAGATTCTGAAACTATCAGCACTGTTATATGTGAAACTCTTACCTACATTTACAATTTATGCACTGATGAATATCACTTCCCCGCTCAGTTTCAAAGTTGCAAAAGTAAAAATACCCATTTCAAATCTGGAGACACATCTGATCCATCGAACTACAGACCTATATCCATTTTGCCAGTTCTGTCCAAGCCCTTGGAAAAACACATAAATAAACATCTTTGCCACCATTTTGACTCCTCCAACCTACTAAATAAAATCAATCGTGATTCAGGAAAAATCATTCTTGTCATACAGCACTTACAAACCTAGTAGATCAATGGCTAGCCAATATTAATGAAAATAAATATTGTGGCGCACTGTTTATTGATTTTTCAAAGGCTTTTGATGTAATTGACCACAAATTGTTATGCAGAAAGCTTTTATCATTATGGTATAACAGGAAATACCTTCCAACTAATCACATCATTCCTAGAAGACTGTCAACAAACCGTTTGTGTCAACAACAATTTATCAGAAAAGCTACCTATCCAACATGGTGTACCCAGGGTTCTGTGTTAGGACCATTGCTGTTCTCAGTTTATATAAATGATCTCCCTCTTTATATTAAGGATTTAGTGACTCTTTTGTGATGATACCACTGTCCATACAGGTAGCTCCAGCTTATAAACTTTACATTACAGAAGAATCTGATATCTTAAATAACTGGTGCAATGTAAATCACATGTCACTGAATCCTAACAAACAAAACTTAAGCTGATAACAACAAGGCAAAGAAGACAAAACATAACCATGCAGCCTCCATCTGTTTTTTTCAATAATCAGGAAATTGAAGTGGTGGAAAGCCATCGAGTTCTAGGCGTATATGTTGATAATAATCTTTCTTTGTCTTACCACCTTTGTAGTTTATGTAAATCAATATCCAGACAAACATATCAGCCGTGCAGGATTAAGCATTTCTTAAACCTTCATGCCAGGAAATCATTCCTACACGCACATATTCTCTCTTCAATCAATTATTGTTCAACACTATTTGATTCTACTAGTGCTAATGCCATGAAACCTCTTACGAGTGTCTACAAAAGAGCACTTAAAGCAGTCCTATTAAAATCATCTAGTCTTACTGACGGGGGTTATACTAAAGCGGGGGCTCTTCCGTTAAAAGAAATGTTTGCTGTCAACAAATGTTTGCTAATGAAAAAAAATTGCGTAGGGTTTAGCACCACAGACTCTTCAGTCTAAATTTAGCATAAACCCTAGGGATTCAACCAAATTCCAGGTTCCCACACCTAGAATAGATCTCTTTAAATCAAGCTTATCTTACTCTGGTAGTGTGGTTTGGAATTCACTTCCACTACATTTCCGATGCACTCAAAATGCAGAATCCTTCAAGAAAAAACTAATTACACATTTCACAGCAGACCGTTACTAGTAGGGATAAAATACATGTACATGTACCCTCTGTTTTGCTGCATATTAAACTGACACGCCACTTCCTTTCAACTGATTTTTTTTTAAAAACCAGATTATGATAAATTGAGAGATGGGGTTACCATTGCTTTTATTAATGACTGTAATTATATCATGATGAATGAATCAAACCAGATTATGATAAATTGAGAGATGGGGTTACCATTGCTTTTATTAATGACTGTAATTATATCATGATGAATGAATCCTGTGGTCACTGATTTTACTGATGCAGTGTCACTAACTGATTGATGTCCTAGTACTTTTATTAATGACTGTAATTATATCATGATGAATGAATCCTGTGGTCACTGATTTCACTGATGCATTGTCACTAACTGATTGATCTCCAAGTACTTTTGATTTCTTGAAGCACTGTATCTACATGGTGATAAATGTGTGCCCTGCCCTGGTTACTGTTGACTATATTGATGTATTGTTGCTCGTTATTCAAATTTCATAGTAATGTTTAGCATATGATGTTTTGGATAAGAAAAATGGAAATATCTCTCTCTCTCTCTCTCTCCCCCCCCCCCCCCCCCCCCCCCCCCCCCCCCCCCCCCCCCCCCCCCCCCCTGTATTTACGGCTGCGTATTGATGGATTGTCACTAAGTTTATAATCATAGTCTTGGGTAGTGTATGAACAGTTCAAGAAGAAGAAAAAAAAGATGAGGAGGGGGGAGGAAGATTATGATGGCATCTCTCTCTCTCTCTCTCTCTCTCACACACACACACACACACACACACACACACACACACACGCACGCACACATACACACATCATGATAAATAAGTGTTATGACTATTGATGCTAGGACTTTATTGTGGCTAACTGATAACTGCTTGTTCTTGTCTTGCCTCGTACCCACACCATGTAAATGTAAAAGAAAAAAAAATGTTGATATTACTGATGCATTGTAGTTGTCTAATTATCATCCTTAGCAGCTTGCTGTATGTTAATAATTTACAAAAGGAATGTAACTCTCCTCTCTCTCTCTCTCTCTCTCTCTCTCTCTCTCTCTCTCTCTCCTCTCTCTCTCTCTTCGATAGGAGGATCGCTTATTCTTTGTCTCTCTGTGCCGATTTTTTTTTTTCTTCTTTGAAATCAATTTCTTTATTCTTGTTGTTGCTTCAATCACTTTGTTTCCTTTAAAGTCATCTACGCCTTAAATGTTAATGGATGAAAAACTCATCAACTTTTAATGCATTTGTGAAGATATGTGTGTTTGTTACAATTTTTGTAAGTCTTAGTCGCTAGTTATGTTAGTTAGTCCCTTAGCGGGCAAGGGCCGGATAAAAAAGAAGCAGGTGTTACGCTTGGAAATAAAGATTATCATCACCATCATCATCATCATCTCTCGCTTTCTCTCGCTCCCTCTCTCTCCTGCCTTTTTTTTTTTTTCTTTTGGTCCCAATCTATAAATAACATCAACAGAGAACTGCAAGAAGGCAAAAACAAAAAAGAAAGAAAAGGAAAACGAAAGGAAAACGATTTCTCTCACACAGGTCTGTGGCTGGGCGGGGGTGTGCGGGAGTGAACGTGTGCATTGGGAGACGTTTGCTCGTGCACCCTGTGACACGCGCACAGAGTCAAATTGAAATGGCACAATGTTGAAGCACTCACAGTGGTCGGTTTTTCCTCTGCCCAGACCGCCTGACACTCTCCACACAGTTTTAGCTGTGAGGTGTGTTCACATCCTTTGGTAATGACTATGTAAATCACAGTGGCCATGCTTTTTTTTTCTTCTTTTTTTTCACTTTATTTTTTCACTTTCCCCTCACCTTTAAGATACCTGTGTGAGCGCGTGACGCGCACGCATGTTTCCATTCACTTAACGCGACACAAGGTCTTAATTTTATCTTTGGTGCATGCCCCCTTTGCTCATTTGCGGTGGTCAAGCAAATATCTTCTTTTTTTTTTTGTATGAAGATTGTAGTTACAATGTTTTTTTTTTGCTTTTCGATTTTGATATTGTTTTCCATGTGTTCATGGTATATGTGTTTGTTTGTTCAAAACTATTATAAATTCTTCAGTTTGACCGGGTTGGATGGGCTCATTTTATGCCATCAGTTGTATATGAGCTTGGTGACCTCTTTTGGGTTCGATGTATTTACACATGTTGTTGTCTTCTTCAAAGCTATCTCGTAAATAGAAATGGATATCAGACACAGTTGTTTCTTATACTGATGAAGTAGACATTGAATCCGGTTACAGAACAGATCACTCTGCTGTGTTATCAAAGTTAAAATTTAATGAAGACATAAAGCGCAATACGTTTAGGAAACTTAACTCGTCTCTGTTGAAAGATAAGTCATATTTGGATGAAACTGATACTGTCATTCAAAACGTTAAAGAAGAATACTCTATAAATACAAAGAACATTAATAAAACAGACAAAAAATTACAATTCTCAATTTCTGAATATCTATTACTTGATTTCCTGTTAATGAGAAGAAGGTCAAAAACAAATGCTTATGCTACTGCGAATAAAAGAAAGACTAATAAAGAGGAAAAACAATTAGAATAAGACATTATTAAGTTAGAAAAAAAAAAAGAAATGAAAAATGAAGATGATATCAAAGTCATTAACAAGAAAAAAGAATAACTGTCAGATATAAGAGGAAAACGAATAGAAGGAGTTTTGTTAAGATCACGCGCTAGATGGATAGCAGATGGGGAGAAAGTTAGTAATCTCTAAAAACGGCATGACATCAGTAAAAACATGGCTAGACTAATTGATAAACAAAAAAAATGTTATAACAAATCAAAAAGACATACTGAAAGAAGTATACAGTTTTTATAAAACATTATACACAGAAAATGCTGTCGAAAACTGTGATATAAAAGATTTAGTGGAGGACGTCCCCCGTTTAAATGAAACAGAAGCAGCGGACTTAGGTCTTATTACATTGGAGAAAGCGACATATGTCTTAAAGACAATGAAAAATAACAAAAGACCTGGTTCCGATGGCTTCACTGCTGAATTTTTTAAAGTCTTTTGGAAACAGATTGGTGTATTTGTTGTTAGAGCATTAAATGCAAGTTTCAAGACAGGAGAAACTGTCCTGTGTACAAAGAGAGGGAATCATTACATGTATACCAAAAGGTGATAAATCCAGGCAGTACATAAAAACTGTGCTGCCTAAAATCATAAATGAAGATCAGACCGGATTTATTAGAAATAGACACATCGGCGACAACATAAGATTGATATTTGACACTATATCCTATTGAGATGAAAATGATCTGCCTGGTTTGTTGTTAAACATAGACTTTGAAAAAGCCTTTAATTCAATGAATTGGGAATTTATGTCTAAAGTCCTAAAAGCATCTGGTTTCACACAGAGTAACACCAACACCTACCCTCCTTTTTCAGTGTGGCCTCTTCATCCTGCATGTTGAGGAGGATGTCCACGGCCCACTCCACCTGGTCCAGGACGTCCTGCAGGGGGAACTCATTGGTGTACAGCCACTGGCCAAACTCCAGCAGGTACTCCACCTTCTGGAACTCGTTGCTGGGCTCTGAAAGGGTCACCATACTGTGGTTATCATGTGTGGAACTCATTGCTGGGGCTCTCAGAGGGTTACCACGTTTTGGTTATCATGTGTGGAACTAATTGCTGGGGCTCTCAAAGGGTTACCAATGTTTTGGTTATCATGTGTGGAACTCATTGCTGGGGCTCTCAAAGGGTTACCAAACTTTGGTTATCACGTGTGGAGCTCACTGCTGGGGCTCTCAAAGGGTTACCAAACTTTGGTTATCACGTGTGGACTCATTGCTGGGGCTCTCAAAGGGTTACCAAACTTTGGTTATCACGTGTGGAACTCGTTGCTGGGGCTCTCAAAGGGTTACCAAACTTTGGTTATCACATGTGGAACTCGTTGCTGGGGCTCTCAAAGGGTTACCAAACTTTGGTTATCACGTGTGGAACTCGTTGCTGGGGCTCTCAAAGGGTTGCCAAACTTTGGTTATCACGTGTGGAACTCATTGCTGGGGCTCTCAAAGGGTTGCCAAACTTTGGTTATCACGTGTGGAACTCGTTGCTGGGGCTCTCAAAGGGTTACCAAACTTTGGTTATCACGTGTGGAACTCGTTGCTGGGGCTCTCAAAGGGTTACCAAACTTTGGTTATCACGTGTGGAACTCGTTGCTGGGGCTATGAAAGAGTCACCCACTTTGGGGTTGTCTTGTGTGCAGAAGGACGACAAGGTTTACATCATGGACTGTTTGCTCCAAACTGACAGAAAAGCATAGGAGTTTTAAAAACAACAACTTTTGAAGCCCTTTTTGCCATTACACGAATGTATCCAGAATACAGGTATGAGGGTTAGAACATTTCTGACCACATGACAAAAAACAGATCTCTTCATATTGATTCTGAACTTTCTTATTTCAGCCGCAAAGTTGATTCTACAAAATACAAAAATGGAGTGTCCATGGGTTTGTCAGTCTCTCTAGTCACAGACAATCTTCACATGAAACAGTTTGAAAAGAAAACAATAAACAAGTACGGTAACTCTTGCACCCACAATGAAACAAATACACACCCTTAACTCCAAAGGAATGCTGCTTACGGCACCGAATTGCCCATCAGATATGACAGCACAGAGCACACACAACAAACAAGGGAACATAAAAAAAGGGATGCTCCATATACCCTGTACTGGAAACATCTACACACCAACAACAACTGGAGAAATGAACAGATACAAATCAACATTTCTTCAAGACTGGCATGATCTTTTCGATCTTGAATATAGTCAAACACATGGACGAACAAAAACAAATACAGGTAACCTCGATTTTATTAAAATGAAAGTAAATATAAAACGAGGCAAGGACCAGCAAACAGTAGACAATAAAAAAAGTAGGGTAACTCTTGCTCCCATGATGAAATAAATACACGCCCTTAACTCCAAAGGAATGCTGCTTACGACACCGAATCGCCTAGCAGATATGACAGCACACAGCACACAGAACAAACAAGGAAACATCCCCCAAAAAAAGGTTGCTCCAAGCTTGCCCACATACCCTATGCCAGACACATCTGCACAGCAACAACAACTGGAGAAACGAACAAATACAAATTAACATTCAGTCAAGGCTGGTCCAGCCTTTTTGATCTTGAATATAGTCAGCCAAGTACAAGAAAGCCTCAAAGTCCACCATCACTGGGTGAACATGGTGGTACCCTGCAGTGAGGATCATCATTCACGCTGGCTCTGCAGCAACGTTACTGTTGTCACTTGGCGTCTGAGAAGGTGCTGGCCCGTGTCTGCTGGATCAGACAAGGCATCACTGAACACCAAGTAACTCAGCGACAGTGCAGCGTCTCCTCTGTTGGGTTGCCTAGCGGTGACCTGATGCTGAGTTCTCTGTATGGATTATCAGCATAGAGGCCATGACAGGACAGGCCTGGCTGTGGTGATGTAAGGGGAGTCTGCATCACTGGCATGGATCAGCATAGAGGCCATGACAGGACAGGCCTGGCTGTGGTGATGTAAGGGGAGTCTGCATCACTGGCATGGATCAGCATAGAGGCCATGACAGGACAGGCCTGGCTGTGGTGATGTAAGGGGAGTCTGAATCACTGGCATGGATCAGCGCTGAGGCCATGACAGGACAGGCCTGGCTGTGGTGATGTAAGGGGAGTCTGAATCACTGGCATGGATCAACATAGAGGCCATGACAGGACAGGCCTGGCTGTGGTGATGTAAGGGGAGTCTGAATCACTGGCATGGATCAACATAGAGGCCATGACAGGACAGACCTGGCTGTGGGGATGTAAAGGGAGTCTACATCACTGGCATGGATCAACATAGAAAGCCATGACAGGACAGACCTGGCTGTGGTGATGTAAAGGGAGTTTGAATCAACCGGCATGGATCAGCACCAGGAAGATATGGACAGGCCTGGCTGTGGTGATGTAAAGGGAGTTTGAATCACCGGCATGGATCAGCACCAGGAAGATATGGACAGGCCTGGCTGTGGTGATGTAAAGGGAGTTTGAATCACCGGCATGGATCAGCACCAGAAGATATGGACAGGCCTGGCTGTGGTGATGTAAAGGGAGTTTGAATCACCGGCATGGATCAGCACCAGGAAGATATGGACAGGCCTGGCTGTGGTGATGTAAAGGGAGTTTGAATCACCGGCATGGATCAGCACCAGGAAGATATGGACAGGCCTGGCTGTGGTGATGTAAAGGGAGTTTGAATCACCGGCATGGATCAGCACCAGGAAGATATGGACAGGCCTGGCTGTGGTGATGTAAAGGGAGTTTGAATCACCGGCATGGATCAGTCACCAGGAAGATATGGACAGGCCTGGCTGTGTGATGTAAAGGGAGTTTGAATCACCGGCATGGATCAGCACCAGGAAGAATGGACAGGCCTGGCTGTGGTGATGTAAAGGGAGTTTGAATCACCGGCATGGATCAGCACCAGGAAGATATGGACAGGCCTGGCTGTGGTGATGTAAAGGGAGTTTGAATCACCGGCATGGATCAGCACCAGGAAGATATGGACAGGCCTGGCTGTGGTGATGTAAAGGGAGTTTGAATCACCGGCATGGATCAGCACCAGGAAGATATGGACAGGCCTGGCTGTGGTGATGTAAAGGAGTTGAATCACCGGCATGGATCAGCACCAGAAGATATGGACAGGCCTGGCTGTGGTGATGTAAAGGGAGTTTGAATCACCGGCATGGATCAGCACCAGGAAGATATGGACAGGCCTGGCTGTGGTGATGTAAAGGGAGTTTGAATCACCGGCATGGATCAGCACCAGGAAGATATGGACAGGCCTGGCTGTGGTGATGTAAAGGGAGTTTGAATCACCGGCATGGATCAGCACCAGAAGATATGGACAGGCCTGGCTGTGGTGATGTAAAGGGAGTTTGAATCACCGGCATGGATCAGCACCAGGAAGATATGGACAGGCCTGGCTGTGGTGATGTAAAGGGAGTTTGAATCACCGGCATGGATCAGCACCAGGAAGATATGGACAGGCCTGGCTGTGGTGATGTAAAGGGAGTTTGAATCACCGGCATGGATCAGCACCAGGAAGATATGGACAGGCCTGGCTGTGGTGATGTAAAGGGAGTTTGAATCACCGGCATGGATCAGCACCAGGAAGATATGGACAGGCCTGGCTGTGGTGATGTAAAGGGAGTTTGAATCACCGGCATGGATCAGCACCAGGAAGATATGGACAGGCCTGGCTGTGGTGATGTAAAGGGAGTTTGAATCACCGGCATGGATCAGCACCAGGAAGATATGGACAGGCCTGGCTGTGGTGATGTAAAGGGAGTTTGAATCACCGGCATGGATCAGCACCAGGAAGATATGGACAGGCCTGCTGTGGTGATGTAAAGGGAGTTTGAATCACCGGCATGGATCAGCACCAGGAAGATATGGACAGGCCTGGCTGTGGTGATGTAAAGGGAGTTTGAATCACCGGCATGGATCAGCACCAGGAAGATATGGACAGGCCTGGCTGTGGTGATGTAAAGGGAGTTTGAATCACCGGCATGGATCAGCACCAGGAAGATATGGACAGGCCTGGCTGTGGTGATGTAAAGGGAGTTTGAATCACCGGCATGGATCAGCACCAGGAAGATATGGACAGGCCTGGCTGTGGTGATGTAAAGGGAGTTTGAATCACCGGCATGGATCAGCACCAGGAGATATGGACAGGCCTGGCTGTGGTGATGTAAAGGGAGTTTGAATCACCGGCATGGATCAGCACCAGGAAGATATGGACAGGCCTGGCTGTGGTGATGTAAAGGGAGTTTGAATCACCGGCATGATCAGCACCAGGAAGATATGGACAGGCCTGGCTGTGGTGATGTAAAGGGAGTTTGAATCACCGGCATGGATCAGCACCAGGAAGATATGGACAGGCCTGGCTGTGGTGATGTAAAGGGAGTTTGAATCACCGGCATGGATCAGCACCAGGAAGAATATGGACAGGCCTGGCTGTGGTGATGTAAAGGGAGTTTGAATCACCGGCATGGATCAGCACCAGGAAGATATGGACAGGCCTGGCTGTGGTGATGTAAAGGGAGTTTGAATCACCGGCATGGATCAGCACCAGGAAGATATGGACAGGCCTGGCTGTGGTGATGTAAAGGGAGTTTGAATCACCGGCATGGATCAGCACCAGGAAGATATGGACAGGCCTGGCTTGGTGATGTAAAGGGAGTTTGAATCACCGGCATGGATCAGCACCAGGAAGATATGGACAGGCCTGGCTGTGGTGATGTAAAGGGAGTTTGAATCACCGGCATGGATCAGCACCAGGAAGATATGGACAGGCCTGGCTGTGGTGATGTAAAGGGAGTTTGAATCACCGGCATGGATCAGCACCAGGAAGATATGGACAGGCCTGGCTGTGGTGATGTAAAGGGAGTTTGAATCACCGGCATGGATCAGCACCAGGAGATATGGACAGGCCTGGCTGTGGTGATGTAAAGGGAGTTTGAATCACCGGCATGGATCAGCACCAGGAAGATATGGACAGGCCTGGCTGTGGTGATGTAAAGGGATTTGAATCACCGGCATGGATCAGCACCAGGAAGATATGGACAGGCCTGGCTGTGGTGATGTAAAGGGAGTTTGAATCACCGGCATGGATCAGCACCAGGAAGATATGGACAGGCCTGGCTGTGGTGATGTAAAGGGAGTTTGAATCACCGGCATGGATCAGCACCAGGAAGATATGGACAGGCCTGGCTGTGGTGATGTAAAGGGAGTTTGAATCACCGGCATGGATCAGCACCAGGAAGATATGGACAGGCCTGGCTGTGGTGATGTAAAGGGAGTTTGAATCACTGGCATGGATCAGCACCAGGAAGATATGGACAGGCCTGGCTGTGGTGATGTAAAGGGAGTTTGAATCACTGGCATGGATCAGCACCAGGAAGATATGGAAGATGAGGCAGTGAAAAGAAAGAAACAAAGAACAGAAAAGAAAAACATGGTCCACCAATCAGATCCTCATTCAAAAAAAAAAAAAAGATTGGAGTAGAGAAAAAGTTGGTACATTTACAAAACAGTATGAATGTGAAAATGGATTGCCTGAATTCTGTAGATCAACACATCAAGTGCACACACCACAAAAGATGAAGGAAGTGCACCTGTTTCTTTAAACACATTGTTCTATGTGTGGTAAAATAGGACTACACAGTTCACAATCTCTTGCAAACCTACTCACAGGCCAGCATCTGAGTCCACCCACCACTGCAGCACACATGTCCAGTTGTCAGATCTCTCTATGATACATCCTAAGTCATAACTATACCATCTGAAGTGTCATCATGGCCTTAGTGCACAGAACATTGTAAAGGACTGGTGGGGGACCACAGAAATGATAAAGATGACTGCTCACGTTGAGAGCCTCAATGGCGTTCTGGTAGGAGGACAGTTGCTCGCACAGTTCCTTAGAGCTCAGCGCCACCCTTCTCCACATGTGGGCCACGTAGTCTTCACTCTCGTCCTGTCCACAGGCACAGGATGTTGGCACACTCAACTTCAAGACTAAAACAGCATGTTCACAGACGTAAATGTACACACAGGTCCACATCTACTAGGACATGGAAATACATACAGCACAAATACGTAAATATAATGAAGCACAATAATCAGAATGGTACTTGGGTCAACAAAGACAATGAAGCACAATAATCAGAATGGTACTTAGGTCAACAAAGACAATGAAGCACAATAATCAGAACGGTACCTGGGGAACAAAGACAATGAAGCACAATCATCAGAATGGTACTTGGTCAACAAAGACAATGAAGCACAATAATCAGAATGGTACTTGGGTCAACAAAGACAATGAAGCACAATCATCAGAATGGTACTTGGGTCAACGAAGACAATGAAGCACAATAATCAGAATGGTACTTGGGTCAACAAAGACAATGAAGCACAATAATCAGAATGGTACTTGGGTCAACAAAGACAATGAACCACAATAATCAGAATGGTACTTGGGGGAACAAAGACAATGAAGCACAATAATCAGAATGGTACTTGGGTCAACAAAGACAATGAAGCACAATAATCAGAATGGTACTTGGGTCAACAAAGAAAATGAACCACAATAATCAGAATGGTACTTGGGGGAACAAAGACAATGAAGCACAATAATCAGAATGGTACTTGGGTCAACAAAGACAATGAAGCACAATAATCAGAATGGTACTTGGGGGAACAAAGACAATGAAGCACAATAATCAGAATGGTACTTGGGGGAACAAAGACCTGGGTCAGGGCTGAATGGATCTTGGATCCATCCTCTGATCTAGATCCGCACCAAAATTCAAAGGATTCATCCTTGGGCCCTTTCCTTCTTCTCATCTGGACAGATCCTGGACCTGGCCTTTGAATCTGCTCTGTCCAGATCTGTACCCAAATCTCCTGGCTGAGTCCTTGGAGCCACACTCCACATTTCTACCTCACTTCACTTCAATCAGCTTTGTGGGAGTTATTCCGTAATCTTGGTCACAGACAGACAAACCAAACAACCAACAGATGAGGGTGATACCCACCCTGCCAAAGTGGATGTAAATTGAAAATTAAAAGACAACAGACATTTTGATCATTATTCAGATCTTTTGATGATGACAATTGTGTACAATCAAAAGTGCCTAGCACATGCATAATTTGTGAGAATGTTCTTCATTCTGTGCATAAAAGTCAAAGGTCTCAATCACAGTTTTAAGGCTAAAATGTACATCATCAGAAAGGCATTGAACAAAGACGGATTCATGCATGCATTTGAAAACAGACATCTATACTGTTTGTTTGTGCTAACAGATATATACACAGAAGCACAGGTGAAATATTGAAATACCCATGTGAAAACAATTTACAAATGAAATAAAGAATACTAAACACATGTATACATAAACAAACGTTAATAATAAAAAGAGTATAAGATACAAAGAAACAATGAAGGAATAGATCTTAATTACAAAAAACAACAACCCATTAACGATAAACTAACGTGTGAATATGAATAAACGACATGACTGAATCGAACCCCCCAAACAAGCGTTACATCAGGATGTGTACAGTGACATGCACAGGAACCAGCGCTCAGTGTACCAGAAGTTGACAATGGCTTTGCCTCATTGGTCTTTTTTTCTTTTTTTGCATTGTCTTTCTAAGCTAGCATTGCGGATATGTATGTAAAACAAAACAAAAACATTGCAAAGGAACTTATTTCTTCATAAAGCAACAAAGATAAAAGCAACTTGAACACCCTGAAATTTTGTAACTGTAAAGAGCATATCTAAAAAGAAAAGAGGAAATAAATAATTGTAAACTAACAATACAGTAGAGTATGACTGTAGCCAAATGAACAGGAGTTAAAGTCTGATTTTTATGTTACTTATCTAGGTATGGATCATTCAGCTCCTAATTCCACAGCCAATCGTTTTCTATGACTGAGTCAAGTTTGTGTTCATGTGATGTGTCATTAGATTCTCCAGGTACTTTTTTCTATGCTCTTACTCATCAAGGTCTCTCACAAAAATCTTTTTCTTTTTTAATTCTAATTTGGAGCTGTAAGCAAAGAATTCAAAATTTGCTCCAGTGCAGAAAACTTGGTGCTGCTACCGCACTTTTGCTTTGTTCTGTTCCCTGCCTGTGGCCAGTGTTCAACTCCACAAAGTCATCCATTCATTTCTTTCATCTGATCTTAATTGTCAACTGGTTTATTAAAGAATACAATGTTCAGAACCTTCACCACTGAGGTGATTTGGAGACCATTTGACACTGCCATATGATAGGAGGTAAGATAAGATAATGTTGCTTATAGCCCAGCCGACCGCAAAGGGCCACATCAGGGCTGATGATAGGAGGTGCCTTAGCCATTGTAATATGACTTGAAGGACTGTTGCTATTCCTCGCCTTTGCAATATGATCAGAGGAACTTTACCCATTATAACACAATTTAAAGACCTTTAGCCATTGCAGTATAACTAAAAGAACCTCATCCACCACAAAATGATTTGAAGAGCCATAGCCATTATGATTATGCTTTAAAGAACTTCAGCCATTGCAATGTAATGGGAAGTACTTGCTTTTCCAATACATACTTACATTGCCCTGAGAGCCAAGCTGAAGCACTATTCAACTGACTGATGCAATGAACACATAACACAAATAATTCTAATTATCATGCACCTTCTCATGACAAATAAAA
>CM031597.1:138162522-138201573 GCA_018398815.1 Conus ventricosus | reverse complement strand
CACAGCTGGCTTGTGAGGGGATGGTCACATAAGCTCAAACCATTCAACATACTTAGGGGTGTGCAGGAAAAAAAAATTCAACATACATGTAAACCTATCCTTACATGAATTCATGAGCAATCATTTTATTTTCAATACTCCATGAATATTGTGTGAAACAAACAACAAAACATTAGAAACCAGCCATTTTTCAATCTAAAATGATGAGTTGATCAATCTGCTCCTACAGTAGAGCCAAAAACACTTCCATATGACAAAGACATTGGGACTCTTGACAAGTCCACACAGACCATGGATCAAATGACTGTATCTTATTGCATGAAGTGGTGTTCCATGAAGTCTACAATAATGGTGCATAGATGAATAGATCCTGAGCATGATTGCCACCTAATGATGAGAGTTGTACTTTGAAAACAGAACAACAAAAAGTTAAACTATTCATTTTAAAAAAACAAACTGAAAGATTATGTGGGAAAAAAGGGCAAGGAGGCCAGGGGGGCAGGGGCATTGGTTTTGACAAAACCTTTACAATGCTGGTTACAAATATTTCAATAATCATTTATACAATCACCCTAGGGAAAAGAAATTTTTAAAGAAAATAATATTGTCAACCAACAACAGTACAGATAATGTGAATCATATTGTCAACCAAAAACAGTACAGATAATGTGAATCAAGCTACGACATAATGCGACTTGGACCCATCCAAATCATTGTTTAAGCACAGTACTAAAGGACTCCACAAAGGCTACATAACAAGAAATGAAATCAAAAGACACTAGTGACAGCATGACGACTGGCTTTGGTACCCAAACCTGACTGGCTTTGGTACCCAAACCTGACTGGCTTTGGTACCCAAACCTGACTGGCTTTGGCACCCAAACCTGACTGGCTTTGGTACCCAAACCTGACAGGCTTTGGTGCCCATACCCTCTTTCAAGCAGTGACAATGGAAGGAAGAATTCTACGACACCAGATACTCGCCAATCATCTGGAGGACCAGCAGAGTCATCGCAGGTTCCTGAAGATTACCTGGGACACCTGTCAAGTCATCCTAGACACCCACAGATTGCCTGGGGTATTGGTAAAGTCACCCCAGATACTTGCCAACTACCTGGTGGCAACTGAAAAATCACCTCAGACACTTGCACTTTGCCTGTCGATCCATTCCATATAGCTGGAGATGGTCTGGTTACCTGCAGGCTTCTCCCACACAGGATTACCTGAAGCATCTGCAAAGTTCTCCAGATACCTGCAGCTGCAGACTGACTGGGCAACAGAGTCATCTCAGATCCCTGACGATTGCCAGGGGCGCCTGCAATGTAAACCCCACACACCTACATATGACCTGGGACACATGCAAAGTCATCACAAACATTCACACATCATCTGGGATACCTCCAATCATCCATCAGAAGCGTTCGCCAGCTTCAGTGTAGTCAGCAGTCAGCTACAGGTTTCAGTGATATGGGATGCAGTCAATTCTTCTCTAACTGATCAATTAGTGCACACTTTGCTTATGGTGTGTGTGTGTGTGTGTGTGTGTGTGTGTGTGTGTGTGTGTGTTGTGTTGTGTTGTGTTGTGTGTGTGTGTGTTGTGTGTGTGTGTGTGTTGTGTGTGTGTGTGGTGTGCAGGCACACATGACTGCGCACATGTCTGATTGATTCAAAGAAAAGCATACTCCAGAACAACGACAAACAGTCAGACATTGAGCATAGCACATCGTGATCTTCAGACCCCATCCATCTTCCACTGTGGGGTGAGACCATCCTATCTGCAACATCTTTTCAGGTATCAACCACACACCAATGCGGTATCTTTCTTCAACCATTGACAGCAGTTTTGAGGCTCTGACCTTCCAAATGGCAAGGTCTACTTCACAAGCCTGATCCAGAGCGTCACTGACAGTATGACCAAGCTGACCACACACAGGGTCCTTTCAGATGCCGTCATCATGCTACAACAACAACAACAACAACAGCAGCAACATTCAAAGAAAAGTCCTACCATGAGAAAAAGACCCAGCAGGGTTTGTGCTGATTTTTCACATCAAAAGTCGGAACCTTTCAGTGACCTTTTCAAAGATCATTTATCCCTTTTTCAAAGATGGCATGCCACTTGTCACGTCCGTTTTCACAGCCACGTCTTATAGTCAACCTTCTCCAACCCCCTCGTCACTGACACAACAACTGCCAGGCATTTTCAAGCTTAAGTTTGTTCCAAACCAGTCACTGTCACACTGACCACCAGACTGACTGAAGCGTCTGGATGTTGTCAATGAATGTGCCTCTCTTTCATTCACGGACTTGCCATCCGAGAAACGAGAATGGCGTGTTGAACACATCGCAACTGAGCTGAAGTGAAGGGCCAGGACTTTTTGCACCATCGTTTCTGGGAACAGCTGAGACTTCTTTTTTTTTCTTAGCAACTACACACTCTCACAAACCCTTTCAGAATTTTCAATTACACCAGTCATTTAAAAACCAAAAAATCAAAGTTTTGAAAATGGACCTAATTTCTGAAAGACCTTCGAAGATCTTGCACACCCTGCCATAACGACAAACAATACTGCAGAATACACAGCCAGTGCCTCTTCCAGGAGTTAAACTCTCACTACCAGCAAATGACAGATTATAACTGAAAACACTAGCGTGTCATAAACTGTAACAGGAAAAAAAATAAAAAGGGTAAAGCACTGTCTAGAACAAAGACCAGGGAATCGGCCACAATGGCAAAACCAGTAGGCCACAACAAAGATAGATTTAAAAGAAAACAAAAAAGACTGGAGTCGAACAGAGTGACCACATGGAGAAATTCCTAGCAGTGACAACATGGAGAAATTCCTAGCAGTAACATGGAGAAATTCCTAGCAGTGACAACATGGAGAAATTCCCTAGCAGTGACAACATGGAGAAATTCCCTAGCAGTGACAACATGGAGAAATTCCTAGCAGTGACAACATGGAGAAATTCCCTAGCAGTGACAACATGGAGAAATTCCTAGCAGTGACAACATGGAGAAATTCCTAGCAGAGAAGATCCACAGGGTGGAGGAAAGAGGCCCTGGCGTTTCCCTGGAGTCAGAAAAAAAAAATGTTTAAAACACTTGTGAGAACAAGTGAAAGGGCCATTAAGACTTTAAAAATAGTGGACGACAGTAAATAAAGTTAAAAATAGTGGACGACAGTAAATAAAGTTAAAAATAGTGGACAACAGTAAATAAAGTTAAAAAATAGTGGACAACAGTAAATAAAGTTAAAAATAGAGGACGACAGTAAATAAAGTTAAAAATAGTGGATGACAGTAAATAAAGTTATAAATAGTGGATGACAGTAAATAAAGTTATAAATAGTGGACGACAGTAAATAAAGTTAAAAAAGAAAGTGGACGACAGTAAATAAAGTTAAAAAAGAAAGTGGACGACAGTAAACAAGGTTAAAAGAAAGTGACAACAGTAAATAAGGTTAAAAGAAAGTGGACAACAGTAAATAAGGTTAAAAGAAAGTGGACAACAGTAAATAAGGTTAAAAGAAAGTGGACAACAGTAAATAAAGGTTTTAAAAAGTGGACGACAGTAAACAAGGTTAAAAAAAAGTGGACAGTAAATAGAGTTAAAAAAGCAGAGTCAGTGAGTCTGACAGAACGGTGGACATTTCTAGCACAAAATTTCCAGACGCTGACGATAAGACAGACTTTCAAATTGAATGCTTTGAACATCCACGTGTCATGTTTAGAACTTATCTATAAAAAAAAAGAAAGAAAAACCAACAAAATGTGATCTCACAAGTGTTGTTGTGCCTCCACGTTTTGAATCAGCAATAATGGCACACTCTGTCATGACTCTTCACCATGATGAAAATCTTCTCCAAAAGGCATTTTAAGTTTTCAACCAGTTCTTGAGTGAGGATGCAGACCCAGAATCACATCATATGAAATAGGCTAAATGGAGCAGTCATGACACACTGGAGAAAAACCAACACAAAACACAACCAAAACACATCAGCAATAATGGCACACTCTGTTATCACCCTTGACCATAAAAATGTTTTCAAAAAGAGGCTTAAAAGCTTTTTTTACAATTTCTTGAATGAGGATGAAGACTCAGAATTTATACTGAACGTCAAATAAGTAAAAATAAAAAAAAAGAGGCCATGACAAACTGAACTAAAAGAGAACAAAAACCTGGTCTGGCTTGTGGAATTGTTTCTGTTAATCCTACAGCAATCACAGAGAAGTGCAAGCCATCAAAATAATATACACATTTGTTGGGAAAAAAATGAAATAAAATCTGGACACTGGTTCCACACCATGATCATTTGATACATAATTGTTGTCTATGTTAAAATCTTTTAAAAAGAAATGTACACACACACACACACACACACACACACACACACACACACACACATATATATACATGCAATTCTATATCATTAAAGTCCCTTGAGGAAGACCGAAAGTGGTCGAAATATTGGGAAATATTTACGTGATTGTTGTTATCTTCTTTGTTTGGATGTTTTTATATATTTATATATATATATATGTGTGTGTGTGTGTGTATGAGAGAGAGAGAGTCAGAGAGAGAGAGAGAGAGAGAGAGAGAGATTTAAAAGCTTATGAATGCTGTTTTTTTGTTTTTGTTTTTTTAAATACAAATGTGTCTGAAGAATGTAAACCAAATTCATTTGTCTTTCCTATACAGTAGTAGTACTGTTCACTGGTCTAATATCAACAACAACAGCAACAACAACAACATCCTGAAAATCAGGTTTTGGAATAAACACATCTGTGTATGGGTTGCATAATGCTTTATTTAGTTTGCCATTACATCATGTAATGCAGGTGTACAGTCATCACAGCAACACAGGTAGAGAAGAGTCCCTCATGCTGAAACTGAATCGAGGTCACCTAGGTCATCCTGAAAATGATCACAAGACACAATCCCGAGACTATTTTCCACCAGCTTACATAGGCATGTAATTCTAAGCCATTTGCTTAAAAAAAAAAAAACCCATGTGCAATAGAGGTTTTAAAATCAGAATATATTTATTGAATCAGAGCAACATAGCTTTACTATGGGGCTTAAAACCAGTTCCAGGACGGTGAGGACCACATCTTTCAAGGTAATGATCTTGGGATCACAAACCAACTTCAAGATCTTCTCCACTTCCACCTTTGTGATGACTGTTACTTTAGCATCTCATGGTAAAATTGTTACGGGAAAAAACCCTGATGACTTCTTGTATGTGGCCTTCTAGCTACATTAACTCACTGCCCAGAAAAACAACTACCGTACCTCTTTTTTTGTGTGCATTTTTGAGATTTTTGGTATACTATAAGAACGGGCCAAGGGCATAATGCAGCCAAGTCCCAATCACATGATCCTAAAAATAAACATGCTGTAATCAAAATACTTGTACCGTAACTCAGCTCGCAGTATATCTTGTGGGATAGTAATCAGTTTCTTTCGTCTCCTGTAAAATTTGATTTTCAGACTTACGGCAGTTGTATTTCCAGACGGCAAACAGTTGGGCGAAAATAACATTGTTTAGAACATCCCCCCCCCCCCCCCCCCCCCACCAATCATTGTTGAAATTCCTTGGTACACAAAGTGTGAGAAAAAAAAAAACCCTGACAGCTGAAATAAATATGAGATCTGTTAAAGACAGTAAAAAGTGCTAAGCCAGTCTTTGTACAAGTCATGGTGGTGGCCACTTCAAGCTTCACATTGTTGATCATTATTGCATTTGCTTTCATGTATTACACTGGACTGTTTGCATGAGAAGTCAGCAATTCGGTTTTTTTCCCCCCTGCTGAAGCCATACTTCAACGTTTGAACACACACACACACGCACACACACACGCACACACACACACACGCTCGCGCGCGCGCACACACACACGCACACACACGTGTACACACACACACAAACACACCTGCTACGAAGACCCTCTGGCACACAAAGGTTTATTCTTTGTGGCTGAGTTTTTCCAGTCATTTGCTTTTCCAGTAATCTTTGACTTTTTTCATTGATTCCCTCCAGATATCAACAGCAAACACTTCATCCTCTTTCTTTCCCTTTTTTCTTTTTGTCATGATCAAATGTCGTGCTGCAGCTTGACAGAGAGACACTTTTCCACTTTAAAAGACTTTTTATAATTCCCCATTACAGAGCTGAGGTGACATTGTCAATGCCCCATTACAGAGCTGAGGTGACAGCGACATTGTCAATGCCCCATTACAGAGCTGAGGTAACAGCCACATTGTCAATGCCCCATTACAGAGCTGAGGTGACAGCCACATTGTCAATGCCCCATTACAGAGCTGAGGTGACAGCCACATTGTCAATGCCCCATTACAGAGCTGAGGTGACAGCCACATTGTCAATGCCCCATTACAGAGCTGAGGTGACATTGTCAATGCCCCATTACAGAGCTGAGGTGACATTGTCAATGCCCCATTACAGAGCTGAGGTGACAGCCACATTGTCAATGCCCCATTACAGAGCTGAGGTAACAGCCACATTGTCAATGCCCCATTACAGAGCTGAGGTGACAGCCCCATTGTCAATGCCCCATTACAGAGCTGAGGTGACATTGTCAATGCCCCATTACAGAGCTGAGGTGACATTGTCAATGCCCCATTACAGAGCTGAGGTGACAGCCACATTGTCAATGCCCCATTACAGAGCTGAGGTGACATTGTCAATGCCTCATTACAGAGCTGAGGTGACAGCCACATTGTCAATGCCCCATTACAGAGCTGAGGTGACAGCCACATTGTCAATGCCCCATTACAGAGCTGAGGTGACAGCCACATTGTCAATGCCCCATTACAGAGCTGAGGTGACATTGTCAATGCCCCATTACAGAGCTGAGGTGACTGTCAATGCCCCATTACAGAGCTGAGGTGACTGTCAATGCCCCATTACAGAGCTGAGGTGACAGCGACACTGTCAATGCCCCATTACAGAGCTGAGGTGACAGCCACATTGTCAATGCCCCATTAAGGAGCTGAGGTGACATTGTCAATGCCCCATTACAGAGCTGAGGTGACAGCCACATTGTCAATGCTCCATTACAGAGCTGAGGTGACGGCCACATTGTCAATGCCCCATTACAGAGCTGAGGTGACATTGTCAATGCCCCATTACAGAGCTGAGGTGACATTGTCAATGCCCCATTACAGAGCTGAGGTGACAGCCACATTGTCAATGCCCCATTACAGAGCTGAGGTAACAGCCACATTGTCAATGCCCCATTACAGAGCTGAGGTGACAGCCCCATTGTCAATGCCCCATTACAGAGCTGAGGTGACATTGTCAATGCCCCATTACAGAGCTGAGGTGACATTGTCAATGCCCCATTACAGAGCTGAGGTGACAGCGACATTGTCAATGCCCCATTACAGAGCTGAGGTGACATTGTCAATGCCTCATTACAGAGCTGAGGTGACAGCCACATTGTCAATGCCCCATTACAGAGCTGAGGTGACAGCCACATTGTCAATGCCCCATTACAGAGCTGAGGTGACATTGTCAATGCCCCATTACAGAGCTGAGGTGACTGTCAATGCCCCATTACAGAGCTGAGGTGACAGCGACATTGTCAATGCCCCATTACAGAGCTGAGGTGACAGCCACATTGTCAATGCCCCAGTACAGAGCTGAGGTGACAGCGACACTGTCAATGCCCCATTACAGAGCTGAGGTAACAGCCACATTGTCAATGCCCCATTACAGAGCTGAGGTAACAGCGACATTGTCAATGCCCCATTACAGAGCTGAGGTAACAGCCACATTGTCAACGCCCCATTACAGAGCTGAGGTGACAGCCACATTGTCAACGCCCCATTACAGAGCTGAGGTAACAGCGACATTGTCAATGCCCCATTACAGAGCTGAGGTAACAGCCACATTGTCAACGCCCCATTACAGAGCTGAGGTGACAGCCACATTGTCAATGCCCCATTACAGAGCTGAGGTAACAGCAACATTGTCAATGCCCCATTGAAAAGCTGTGGTACCTGCGACATTGTTTTCAATTCCCCATTAAAGAGCTGTAGTAACTGCAACATTGTTTTCAATTCCCCATTAGAAGAGCTGTAGTAACTGCGTCGTTGTTTTCAATTCCCAGTTACAGAGCTGTGGTAATTACGCCATTGTTTTCAATTCCCCATTAGAAGAGCCGAGGTAATTGCACCATTGTTTTCAATTCCCCATTGAAGAGCTGTGGTAACTGCGCCATTGTTTTCAATTCCCGATAAGAAGAGCTGAGGTAATTGCGCCATTGTTTTCAATTCCCCATTGAATAGCTGTGGTAATTGCGCCATCGTTTTCAATTCCCCATTCAGAGGTGGGAATAAGAAAAAGTGAAAAAGGCGGAAAATTAGGCGGGGTCCCGGGGGCCGCCGTAGGCCCCCGGTGGGGTTCAGGGGCAATGCCCCTGGTGGGGGTCAGGGGGCAAAGCCCCCTGAAGCTGAGCATTTTTCATATTTCAGTATCTAAAAATCACCCCAGAAATGCATAAACTGGCAAGAAAAAAAGAAATAAAATAACAAGCTTTTTATTCTATTTTCCCACACGGATCTTCACCTCGTGGCTAACGGTCTCTTTACCACACGATAAAGTCACTGTTGTACGCACATCTTCCTCCAGCCACTTCCAGTTCCACTTGTTTTTCACAGAGGAATCGATCTCCGTGGCCAAAACTTTCTCATTCTCGGTGATTTGTCGGAACATGTTGACGACTTCGGAACTTTAGATGCAACTTGTAAGACAATATGGCGCCGGAATCCGCAAATGGCACTTTTCACAGCAAGCCTAAGTGATTACTTCCCTTCTTTGTAGTTTCGGTAAGCCGAATTCCATTATTCACTGTAATCTGTCCTGGGTGCCCAAACGAGCCGGAAGTTTTCCATTTGAGAACAAACCGATCGAGAACAAAATCGCGATCCAAGCTTTTGCTTACGAAAAACAAACCTCACTATACATACACACCCCCCCCCCCCCCCCCCCCCCCCCCCCCCAGTTTTCTCAACGGATTTGCATCGATCTCAAAAATGACCTCTGAGGCCTCCAAAAAGGCGGAATTCCGCCGAAAGGCGGAAGATTCCCACGTCTGCCCATTAGAAGAGCTGTGGTAATTTTGCCATTGTTTTCAACTCCCCATTGAAGAGCTGCGTTAATGGCAACACTGTCTTCAATTCGCCACTGAAGAATTGTCTACTGTCTGTACCTGTCCTGTTACTTCCCTGATCTTGGAGATTTCCTTGACAATGTTTACTGCCACCCAAACGTTCCACTCACTGCCAGTCTGTAGCTTGGGTGGACTGATCTCACAACCTAGCCTCTGCAGTCCTCAAACAGGGTTAACAACCTTGCTTTGCCCACCTTGTAATTACTGAAGATGAATCTTAGAAGAGAAGGCTTCAGTTTTGCTTGGTGGGAGGAGAATGCGTTGACAGTGAGACCAGGTGGGGGGGACATCAAGCCATTTCCTGGTGCATTTGTTGATTTTAACCTCCAGTGATACCACTGTCCTAGTGCTGATATCCTGTATCAGGAGAGGCCAGAGGAGCTTTGGGATCAGCATGGATTTCAGACACCAGACCTTGTGTTTGCCTGGGAGGCCACACTGGTCTATTATCTGCAGGCTTTCTTCTGCCATTTGCTTGGTTTCCTCTTCCTTACTTGTGTCGTTCAAGGTGCTGCCCTAGCACCTTTTGAGGCTTTCTAAAAGTTCTTCTGATACTGCTGGCATGGTGTGGTTGGCTACAGAGAACGTGAACCTTTTGAGGCTTTCTAAAAGTTCTTCTGATACTGCTGGCATGGTGTGGTTGGCTACAGAGAACGTGAACCTTTTGAGGCTTTCTAAAAGTTCTTCTGATACTGCTGGCATGGTGTGGTTGGCTACAGAGAACGTGAACCTTTTGAGGCTTTCTAAAAGTTCTTCTGATACTGCTGGCATGCCCACTCAATGGTATGGTTGGCTACAGAGAACGTGAACCTTTTGAGGCTTTCTAAAAGTTCTTCTGATACTGCTGGCATGGTGTGGTTGGCTACAGAGAACGTGAACCTTTTGAGGCTTTCTAAGAGTTCTTCTGATACTGCTGGAATGGTGTGGTTGGCTACAGAGAACGTGAACCTTTTGAGGCTTTCTAAAAGTTCTTCTGATACTGCTGGCATGGTGTGGTTGGCTACAGAGAACGTGAACCTTTTGAGGCTTTCTAAGAGTTCTTCTGATACTGCTGGAATGGTGTGGTTGGCTACAGAGAACGTGAACCTTTTGAGGCTTTCTAAAAGTTCTTCTGATACTGCTGGCATGGTGTGGTTGGCTACAGAGAACGTGAACCTTTTGAGGCTTTCTAAAAGTTCTTCTGATACTGCTGGCATGGTATGGTTGGCTACAGAGAACGTGAACCTTTTGAGGCTTTCTAAAAGTTCTTCTGATACTGCTGGCATGGTGTGGTTGGCTACAGAGAACGTGAACCTTTTGAGGCTTTCTAAAAGTTCTTCTGATACTGCTGGCATGGTATGGTTGGCTACAGAGAACGTGAACATTTTGAGGCTTTCTAAAAGTTCTTCTGATACTGCTGGAATGGTGTGGTTGGCTACAGAGAACGTGAACCTTTTGAGGCTTTCTAAAAATTCTTCTGATACTGCTGGCATGGTATGGTTGGCTACAGAGAACGTGAACCTTTTGAGGCTTTCTAAAAGTTCTTCTGATACTGCTGGCATGGTGTGGTTGGCTACAGAGAACGTGAACCTTTTGAGGCTTTCTAAAAGTTCTTCTGATACTGCTGGCATGGTGTGGTTGGCTACAGAGAACGTGAACCTTTTGAGGCTTTCTAAAAGTTCTTCTGATACTGCTGGCATGGTGTGGTTGGCTACAGAGAACGTGAACCTTTTGAGGCTTTCTAAAAGTTCTTCTGATACTGCTGGCATGGTGTGGTTGGCTACAGAGAACGTGACTATTTCAGCTACTTTTTTTCTTTCTGCAGGGACAGCTTTGTGATTTCTTTGGCTTGACATTCATCCTGGTTGAAGACATTAACCTGTCTAACTGCTTCCAACACTTTGCATGTCTCATCTTCCTCGGCGGAAAGCACTGTTTCTGGGATACAGAAACCTGCAACATCAGTCAGGAGATACATTGAGCAATGCTTTCTGGGAGAAAACAATTAAGGGGATGAAACTCATGTGTGTAGATTCTGTCATCCCCTGTGAACTTCCGTTTTAACTTGCAGCACACTCAACACTTCTAGATAGGAGCCAGCCAGGGTCAGAAAGTCTTACAATGATACTGATAGCATTGCTCTGATAGAGTTCAAACCAACAACTTCCCATCCATAATGTATGACACTAACCACTACACCAAGGCAGCTAGTCAAAAATAATATTGAAAAAAATTGTCTACATGAACACTGCCGAACACTGCTTTAAAAAAAAGAAAAGAAAATCGAAACGAATTGTCAATGAACATCAGTTAGCAAAGCTTTAGTTTTGCATGTGATTTTTGTACAAGTTTCCCTATAGTGTTGAATTACATGTAGTTTTATCACCACCATTACTGAACTGCAACTGGAAAAGAACAACTAAAAGTCAAGCCTTTCGCAACATTTAGATTGAAAGTATCACATTTTGTGCTGACTTGAAAAGAGGATGAAGTTTTCCCCTAAACATTGAATCTTCTAAAATTTTGAAAGCAGGAAACTCCTGCAACTTGAGCAGAAGGATACACTACTTTCTTTCCACAGAACTCATCACTGATTAACATACAAACGTACGGACAGCTGTTCTGATTTTTAAATACTTCAGTAATTGTCCACATATTTCAAAGAGCACACTTGTACAATTACACTGAATGAAAAAAAAACCTGCAAACCTCAATGAAAGAACTAACGAACAAGAGAAAACATCACCCTGCCTTCAATCCTATCATCTGTTAGCGGAAACAAAATATTTCAATACGCCTTGAACTTATTTCACAGGTATGGTGATTCCATAATCTTATGACAGAACCTCAGGGTGACCTGTTCCAATGAATAATCCCCTCAAGTCTTTTTGTACATTTTATATGATAAACACAGCCCATGTACCGTCATCACTACCCAAAGGAACAGCTTCATCAAACTGACCACACCCAGTTATACGTTTTTGGTGCATTTGTATTTCACCATAAACAAGGCTCTGCTAGCAAGCTGCATACACTTGTATTAAATAACATGATGAGATAAGATACGCACGTTTATTTTAAATCTGAACAAGCGCTGGGTTGATTTCAATGTCTGACACATTTTTTTTGGTCACCAGCTTGAAAAGGCAAAAGGCCAATGATCAGGTTGGCTTTCACTGGAGCTCTTTTTGGTGTTCCCTCAGTTAAAAGACAAAAAGGAGCAGCCTACTGCTAAGAGAACATGACACTGTAAAAACTTTAATTTAAAAAAGAAAAAAAGCATAAATAAAACAGCATGTTTTAATATAAAAAAAAACAAAGTCATGCAGTAATTTCAGTCCAGAGACACTGAACTAGCAGGAACTGTGGGCACTATTGAAACAACATGAGATTATCTGACAGTAGTTGTATAATGCACACATGGGATAAGGTGATGGGGAAATGACATCTATACACACTCAGCCATACACTTTAAAACCAATTTCCACAGTGAATCACTCTCCTTGATTATTGCCCAGTGTTTCTGCCTTCCAATGACCCTTACAATCTCTCTCTCTCTCTTATAAGATATCTTTAGCTGAACAAATAAGCTTTCCAACTGAATAAGACAGAAAAAGTAAAAACATTACCCATTTGGTTTGTATGACAAAAACTAACAGGATCCTGGACCTGACACGAACTCCGTGATGTCATCTGCTTCATCGATTCTTTCTTTCTTCCTTTCCATGTTAAACAAATGCCTGATGCAGTTGTCATGATCTTTGAAATCATAACTGAAAACACTGCTGACAACTAACCACATTTCCTTTACAACTTCACCACAACTAATATGAAATAAATTATGTGGTTTGATCTAAAAGAAAAAAAATAGCCCAGGTTTGAGCTGTCGGCTGTGCCAGTAGAAACGGCATGTTTTTTTTTCCATCAAGGTAAGATAAGATAAGATAAGATAATGTTGCTTATAGCCCAGCCGACCGCAGAGGGCCACATCAGGGCTGTCACCACGTTAAAATCAACTCACCAGTCATTTATAAAAAAAAAAAAAAAAAAAAAAAAAAAAGAAAAAAAAAAAAAAAAAAAAAAAAAAGAAAAAACTTTCACACATCTCGTTAAATGACATCGTCTACAAACGAACCAGAAACTTTGTTAAAAATCCTTCTTCCGTAAAATCTCAAATCAGATGAAAAATGTTAATTTCTCTCAAAAACCCAAGGATCACATCAGGCGGGACATCCCTGAACAGGATCTTCATGGACTCCGCTGTAAAATGTTTGTGTCTCACATCGTGCAAGTCCCAACACTCTAAAAGAACATGTTTCATTGTGAGTGGCGCATGACATGGAATGCACCACGGAGCTTCTTCACTCTTTAAAAGGTAAGAATGGGTAAAATACGAATGACCGGTGTGCAGCCGGCACAGAACCGTTTCCTCTTTACGACCTCCCGACGTGGATGGGAGGAAGTCCTTAAGGTTTGGACGGATCTGAAAGAGTTTGTTACTCGTCTGTGTGTTCCAATCCCCCTGCCAGAGGTCTCTCTCACATAATCGTTAACTTTGGGTTTCACATCTGAACAGGGGATATAAATGTTGGACAGTTTCTCTCTTGTGGCGTTCTTGGCTAAACGATCAACCATTTCGTTCCCGCGCCGATGCCAACATGGCCAGGAACCCAAGCAAGAGTAATGTTGTAACCGTCCGCCTTCAACTTGCTAAAAAGTTCAAAAAAAAGTAAAAGTTCTGGATGCTGAAGGTTGCGGCCAGCTATGGCCTCCAAAGCTGACAGCGAATCCGACAGAACCAGAAAGTCCCTCCTCGAAGAATGGGAGATTATCCTCAAAGCCAGTACTAGAGCAGTGAGTTCAGCAGAATAGACAGAAGCATCTGAATGTATATGTTCCAACAATATCTGAGAAGGAGCCCCAGGGCAGTAGGCTGCACAGGCCACTCCATCCTCAGACTTGGAACCGTCAGTGAAAACTGTTTGATAGGATGGGAATTTGGAACAGAGCTCGGCATACAAAGCCTTGTACGCCAGAGAGCTGGTAGACTCCTTACGGAAAGCTGCGAGATCAAAACGAATCTCTGGTGTGAAAAAGGTCCATGGAGGTTGATCCGGAAACTTGGAAAAATCGGAAACTACTCCCAGGTCTATAACCTGCATTCCGCACGTGAGGCTGCATACGAAGCCCAAACGGCGGAATACATTTCGGGTTTGTGTCAAACTTACTTTGGAACGGAGGGTCAAAAACACAGTCATAGGCAGGATCTGTGGTTCTGAGAACAGTCGGATATAATAATTCAAAGACAGTTTCAGCCTGCGATTGAACAGTGAAGGTTCACCTGCCTCTGCGTACAGGCTGTACACAGGGGTGGTGCGGAACGCTCCAAGACAGAGACGAAGCCCTTGATGATGGATAGGGTCCAAGAGTTTGAGGTAAGATGATCTTGCGGAGCCGTACACAGCACAACCGTAGTCCAGTTTAGAACGGACCAGGGCTCTGTAGAGGTGCAACAAAGTTTTCTTATCAGCGCCCCAGTCGGTGTGTGCTACGACCCGCAGAATATTCAGTGCCTTTTGGCAAGCAGTTTTGAGGTTTTTAATATGGCTGAGAAAGTTAAGTTTTTGGTCAAAAATGACTCCCAGAAATTTGGCCTCTTTAACAGCTGGAATGGGAGATTTCCCTACTTGAAGTTCCGGATCTGGAAAAAACTGACGGAAATTATGGAAGTGAATACACTGGGTTTTTGTAGCAGAAAAGGTGAAACCGTTTTCATCCGCCCACCGATGGATTTTATCTACGCAAAGCTGGAGCCTGCGCTGGACACTCGGGTACAGGCTTCCAGTTGCGTAGACGGCAAAATCATCCACAAACAATGAGCAGTCTGAACCCTGCTGAACTGATTTCACAATGTTGTTGATTTTAATACTAAAGAGGGCAGGAGACAGTATGCTCCCCTGGGGAACACCCAACTCCTGCTCGTGGACATCAGAGAGAGTGGTGCCAACCCGGACCTGAAACTGTCGTTCTGCCAAAAAATTTTGAATAAAAAGCGGAAGATGACCTCGAAAACCCAGATCGTGGAGATCATGAAGTATCCCCGACTTCCAGGTGGTATCGTAGGCCTTCTCCAAGTCGAAGAAAATTGCCACTGCGTGCTGTCTGTTTAAAAAAGCGTTCCTAAGTGTAGATTCCAGACGAATCAAATGGTCAAACGTACTACGATGTTTGCGGAAACCACACTGTTCTTTCGCCAAAAGGCCATCGATTTCGAGTTTCCACATGAGCCTAGCATTGACCATTTTTTCCATCAATTTACAGACACAGCTGGTCAAAGCTATGGGACGGTAGTTAGATGGATTAGAAAGATCTTTTCCAGGTTTGGGATGGGAATAATGAGGGCTGTCCGCCAAGAGGGTGGAAAGCAACCTGTAGTCCACACGTGGTTGTATACCTGTAACAGGATGTTCAGACCTTCTTGCGGAAGATGTTTCAATAGTTGATAATGAATGTCATCTATACCTGGAGAGGAATCGCTGCAAGAGAGTAAGGCAGATTTCAGCTCGTTTAATGTGAAAGGAAGATTGTAGTCTTCCATGTTGTCGGATGAAAAGTTGCAGGGTGATTTTTCTTTTAGGGCTTTGTGTTTCACAAAAGTGACTGATTTATTAGAAGAGGAGGAATTCTTTTCAATGGTTGAAGCAAGCAGATTAGCAACTGCTTTCTTCTCTGTTATTAAAGAATCCGAAAACTTGAGATGGTTCACAGTGGGACAGGTGTTCTTCCCTTTGATTTTCTTAATGATGTTCCACACTTTTTTTCTTGGAAGTTTTTGATGTCAGCCTGGAGCAGAAGCTTCTCCAGGACCGACGTTTACTGATTTTAAAAGTGTGTCTTGATTTAGCACGGAGTTTCTGATGGGCTCGAGCGTTGGGACCCGAAGGTCGTTGGTATACCTGACGCTGAGCCCGTTTTCTAACTTTAGAAATTTGTTGGCATTCTGAATCGAACCAGGGTGTTTTTGGCATTTGAAGTTTATCGGAAGACACTGGAACACAGGCCCTAGCACATTTAATCACAATGTTAGTCAGTGACTCAACTGGGTCAGGACTCTGAAAAAAATCAGTGTCCTGGAACCCCCTAGAAACAGTGGCTGCAAAGAGGTCCCAGTTTGCTTTCTTATAATTTAAATGCTGAGAGACAGAGACATGTTCAGTTATTACAGGTGTAGAAGGACAGGGAAATGGTCACTTCCGTGCAGATCGTCATGGACAGACCACTCATAGTCCAGGACCAGCGAGGGGTCACAAACCGACAAATCTAAACACGAAAGTGAACCTGTGGAAGAATGGAGGTAAGTTGCAGATCCGTCGTTCAGACAACACAAATCCAAATCCGAAAGGACATCCTCAATCAGCAGACCTCTGGATGACGAACCGGTACTACCCCAAAGAGGGTTGTGACCGTTAAAGTCACCCAACAGCAAAAAGGTCGAGGAAGTTCCCCTAACAGACTGACAAGGTCCTGACGACAAACCGGGACAGATGGAGGTAGATAAAGAGAACAGATTGTGACAGTCTTGTGGAGAGTGACTCTCGCAGCTACAGCCTGAAGGGAGGTAGACAGAGCGACAGGACTATACAACAAAGTTTTTGTGAAGGAGAAGGGCAACACCGCCCGACAGTCCCAACATGGAAGGTTGTGCAGGCTTGGAAAGAATATTAAAGCCAGAAAGAGTAAAGGTCTTCTGGCTTTGAATTTGGGTTTCTTGAAGAGCCACGACAGAAGGTTTCATAGATTGACACAGAAGCTGCAGCTCCTCGAAGTTGGAATTTAGACCACGGATATTCCAATGGATTATTGTATTATCCATGGTGCAGAGGGCGAAAAGGAGAGAGATCAGGTCATCTCCTCATCAGCATCTGCGGCCAATGGAGTGAACTTATTTTTTAGTTTTACTGGACTGTGTTGGTCTTTGGACCCGCTGGCAGACTTGCTCGCAGGTGACAAAGGCTGGAATTGGAGAAGGTGGAGGTCTGGATTTGGGAGATGGTGGAGGGTTTTTCCTTATCTCCACCATCTCCACACTGGATGGAACTCCCTTGCCCGCACGGGCACTGGACAGAGGAGTTCGAGGGGGAACTGCTGGTTTTTTAATCTGCCCAGCAGCAGATGTTGTAGACTGCTGGGCAGTCTGAGGGTGGCGGATTTTTTGCCTCCACCAGGGGCAGTCACTTTGGTTTGGAAGGTGGTGGACCTGCTTCCACCAGAGCTGACAGTTTTTCCTTGCAATGTCTTCGAAAACGTAAAGTTATCAGTCTGACAGCAGACTGACCGAGTTGGAACTGTTGGAACTTTCTTTACGGCCGAAGCGTACGAAGAAGCTGTCGGCGACTGACTGCCCACAACCTGCTTGCGGGCTTCGAAAAAGGAGATCTTCTTTTCTGTCTTAACCCTTTGTATTGCAGATTCCTGAATCCACAGAGGACAATTCCGTGAAGAGGAGGGATGGTCGCCACCGCAGTTTGCACAATGTGCCGGATCTTTACACGGCCCATCATGGGTTGCCTTGCAGCAAATACCACACACCTCCTGCCCAGAACAACGGTCTCTGACATGGCCAAACTTCTGGCATCGGAAGCACCTCAACGGGGACGGAACGTACAAATGAACCCGGACAATCAGGTAGCCGACTTTGATGACCGGAGGCAGCACAGGGTTGCAGAATGTCAGAAAGAGGGTGTTGGTGGCCACTCTTTCTGCACCCTTCTTGATAGTCACCCTGCGCACCTCCGTCACACCCTGGATGCCAGCTCCGTTTTGATTTCTGCCTCTGAAACACCTGATAATTCCCTGCAGCGAATCACTCCTTTTGATGAATTTAATTGTTTGTGGGAGTTACCCTGATCTCCCTGTCCACAAGTTTTGTTGCTTTCAGCAGCTGTTCAGATTGCTTTTGTGACTTACATTGAATAAGAAAGGAACCATTCCTCAACCTCTTGATGGACCGAGGTCACCTGCTATACCTTGAAAGCCCTTTTGGATAGCAAAAGGGCTCAAAGCTGAAAGGGGTCGTTCTTGCTCCGTTCCTTCCATAACGAGCCAAGAAGCCCAAAAACCTGTCTTCTGTCGTACCTCCATATCCGAATCGCTGTCAGAATCGAAATCCCCTGAAATAGGGGATGCTGCCTTCCTCTTTTTTGGGGGGATGTGTTTTGAAAAAGCCAGTGTATTTTAGTATATTTCATCCCTCCCTTACCCACCCACCTTGGAGTCCAACTAAGGGGCCAGGGCCAAGAAACCAATGTCTTGACCCCTTCCAGGCTTCGGGAGAGACATACGACAAGCAGAAGCAACCAACCCTATCCCCCCTGATCATGCTCAACTCCCGGGAACAGAGAGCTGAGCACTGCAGGGGTTTACTTGGCCAGCTGGGGAACTGCCCGTCTTGACCCAACCCCAAGAAGGGGAGCCGATTAGTACACCCGGGCCAAAGTGTACTCCCTGTCTAGGAGAGGTCCGAGCCAAAGTGATGTGTTGAGAGCGCTGGCCCTCTCAATCACCAGGATCTCATTCCCCTCCGACACAGGTCGCACCGCACGGCAAACGCGGCGGATCTTAAGGAGACCACAGAGAGAAAAGGAGTGTGGAAAAGAAGACTTGAAGGGGAGACGAAGATAGAAAAGGGCCAAATAAGGGAGGCAGAAAACAAGAAAAGGAGAAAGGTGGGTTACTGTTAGTCAGGATCCTCACCCTTAGCCTATCTGACATGGGAAGCCCTACCAGGGGCATCAACTCCTTACCACGTTACGCTTAGGCCAAACAGCATCTGCACCTCTCAGGCCTAGAAGCAGTGTGAAAAAAACAGCCTATCTCCAAGTATTGATGCCCCCGCCAGCAAAGCCTAAGGGATCACTGGACCACGCAAACCCTCCGACCACGACAAGGTCGCAACCCCCCGGAGGGTTCCATCAAGGTGAGTACTTTCACTTCAAGTAAGATTTTTTGTCTTCCAAACTGCTTTGGGCACTACCAATCATCAGCAAATGACAAACTTTTTTTTTTCAGAATGGCAATTATGAATTCAGGACACTCCATTGGAGCGCTAATTTTTTTTTTTTTTTAGAAAATTTACCAATCCCAAATCGAAGCACTCCCAAGAAGAAGAATTCACGATCCAGATCAAAATTTTGTACACTTCTAAATGGTGTCAAGTGAACTGGGGTCGAAGGTCAAAGCTACCTACTAAGCCTGTCAGGTTGGTATGGGGTTGAACCGTTTTGACTACCTACTAAGCCTGTCAGGTTGGTATGGGGTTGAACCGTTTTGTACAGTGCCAGAACTCCCTGCTTTGTGTGCAGTCAACAGTGCACTGCCTGTGAACTAGATAAAAGATAAAAGATGGTGTGCACTAAGACAGGTACTTTATTTCGGCAGCTGGCTGCATCATTAAGCTTTCATCTTCGGATTTCACAAGTTTCAAAGCAAGGCAAGATGATTCTACTATCTCTGGAAGTAAACAATAAATAAATAAGTAAAACATGTTGAATAAAAAAAAAGACACACTGGCACTCAGTCCTTCTCTCATATCCAGCTAAAAACTGCTTCTGCGTGTGACTTAAGAGTACGATGTGAGAAAGGGGGGAGGCTGGGGGGGGGGGGGGGGGAGCGGGAGAGGGGAGGAAAGGGTTATGAGAACAGGTCACAGCTATTACCAGGGAATGCACATGAACAACTGTGGACATGGAAATTGTACTTGCAGCTTACATATATATTAATTTGTGAAAACTTTCTTCGTTTAAAAAAAAAAAAAAAAAAAAAAAAAACCCACACACAAAAACCACCACATATGAACTGGGTCATTCTTTCTGAATTGTTTTGTTGTGTTTCAGATTGGCATCAAGGAGCAAAGCATACATTGTCAGAAAGATCAGGGAAGATGTGTAAGAAGTGGCAATCTGGGAAACAGGCAGAGGTAGAGAGATACATCCAGCTACATGGATGACAGGCCTCCACGTCGAGGGCTCCTGTCAGGAAACAGCAAGAAGCAGGCATAGCCATTCCAGCTGGTGCAAGTCCCAAAGTGCCCAAGCTGGCCAAGTGGGATTTGCGGGTGAACACCGTCATAAGCCATTCCTTGGCCTGCAGGCCCCGCTCTCTTGCCGTCAAGACTCTTGTTGAAGAAAATGTAAAAAAAACAACAACAGTCAAGTGTGTTAGTGCTGTCTGTTCTGCATGTGGAGGTCTTTTGCGAATGCAAAGCTTACTTCAGGCCAGATACCTTTCCGAGTCCAGCGTCTTTGTTTATGCAGACTGCAAGCATCTTCACCACAGGTTATGCACCTTAAAATGTCTGAAAGTTATGAATATGCATGCTTACTAATAAAAAAAAAAAAAAAGAGAAAAAAAAAGTAACACGAATCTTACAACTTCTTCCGAACATTCTGTGCCTTCTGGTTAAAACTTGTGTGAACATTAAAAATAATGCTTCATAAGTCTCTTGACTGATGTGTCCATTGTGTGAACATTAAACATAATGCTTCAGAAGTCTTCTGACTCAGACTGATGCGTCCATTCAGCACACCAAAAGTCTCGTTTCAATGCACGATTGTGAGTTCTGAGTAACAAGTGTGCACGCAACACAAAAGTGTCAACACAGATGGTGTAGGGAATCTCTCTGTTGTTAGCCTCTTTCTCTCCGCCTCCGATGTTGACACAGCAACCTGTCACCACTGATCCAATCCACCTCCACCTCACACACTTCACAGCAGTTTCCACCTTTGCTTTGAATATCACAGCTACCATAGTACCTGTAACATACACAAACACAGCGCTCAGTTTGAGGAATTGACCTGGAAGTAAGTCATCTAAGCAACTCCTATGAATATCACAGCTACCATAGTACCTGTAACATACACAACACAGCGCTCAGTTGGATGAATTTCCTGGAAATAAATCATCTAAGTACCTGTAACATACACAACACAGCGCTCAGTTGGATGAATTGACCTGGAAGTAAGTCATCCAAGCAACTCCTATGAATATCACAGCTACCATAGTACCGGCAACATATACAACACAGCGCTCAGCTGGATGAATTTCCTGGGAAATAAATCATCTAAGTACCTGTAACATACACAACACAGTGCTCAGTTGGATGAATTGACCAGGAAATAACCTAAGCAACTGCTTTGAATATCACAGCTACCATAGTACCTGCAACATACATGTCGCTCAGTTTTATCCATTAACCGGGAAATAAATAATCTAGGCTACTGCTTTGAATATGACAGCTGCTCACAGTACCTTGATCCAAAGGCAGCCATCTTGTTTTCTTTCAGCTTGCTTTGACGGTAAATTCTGTTCAACTCTGCTCCCTGCACTTTCTAGCATTTCATTTTCTTTGTGTTGGACAAACTTAATTTCTGGAATCTATTTACCTTCGGCTGAATTCAAGAATGAATAATATGACAATTCCTGAAACACCGAGTCCCAAAGACTCAAATGAAGAAGAGAAACCCGTCTCAACCCCCCCCCCCCCAAAAAAAAAAAACAAACAAACATTAATAATCAGCTCTTACACAAAATAAAGACATAAAAATGTGGACAGGTTTTTGAATATTTGCTGTTAACACAAAACCCACTTCATGAAGTCGCTCTTCCCCTGTCCATATTTCAATAGATAAAAGCCTACAAGGCAACTCTCATACAGCTAGGTAACAGGCACAAACGCTCTGTCAGGATGCTAAACTAACCCTAAATCTCCAAGGAACCTCTGATGCTCCAATCACAAACAAGAAACCAGAAATTTGAATGCCCTTGGAACCTTCGTTACATATATCAAATACAAGAAATACAGTCAATTAGATTATCAAACAAGGCCAGACCTAATATACTGAAGAAAATAGATCAGTCATTTAGATCATCAAACAAGGCCAGACCTAATATACTGAAGAAAATAGATCAGTCATTTAGATCATCAAACAAGGCCAGACCTAATATACTGAAGAAAATAGATCAGTCAATTAGATCATCAAACAAGGCCAGACCTAATAATAATATACTGAAGAAAATAGATCAGTCATTTAGATCATCAAACAAGGCCAGACCTAATAATAAATATACTGAAGAAAATAGATCAGTCATTTAGATCATCAAACAAGGCCAGACCTAATATACTGAAGAAAATAGATCAGTCATTTAGATCATCAAACAAGGCCAGACCTAATATACTGAAGAAAATAGATCAGTCATTTAGATCATCAAACAAGGCCAGACCTAATAATAAATATACTGAAGAAAATAGATCAGTCATTTAGATCATCAAACAAGGCCAGACCTAATAATAAATATACTGAAGAAAATAGATCAGTCATTTAGATCATCAAACAAGGCCAGACCTAATATACTGAAGAAAATAGATCAGTCATTTAGATCATCAAACAAGGCCAGACCTAATAATAAATATACTGAAGAAAATAGATCAGTCATTTAGATCATCAAACAAGGCCAGACCTAATAATAAATATACTGAAGAAAATAGATCAGTCAATTAGATCATCAAACAAGGCCAGACCTAATAATAAATATACTGAAGAAAATAGATCAGTCATTTAGATCATCAAACAAGGCCAGACCTAATAATAAATATACTGAAGAAAATAGATCAGTCATTTAGATCATCAAACAAGGCCAGACCTAATAATAAATATACTGAAGAAAATAGATCAGTCATTTAGATCATCAAACAAGGCCAGACCTAATATACTGAAGAAAATAGATCAGTCAATTAGATCATCAAACAAGGCCAGACCTAATAATAAATATACTGAAGAAAATAGATCAGTCAATTAGATCATCAAACAAGGCCAGACCTAATAATAAATATACTGAAGAAAAAAGATCAGTCAATTAGATCATCAAACAAGGCCAGACCTAATACACTGAAGAAAATAGATCAGTCAATTAGATCATCAAACAAGGCCAGACCTAATACACTGAAGAAAATAGATCAGTCATTTAGATCATCAAACAAGGCCAGACCTAATACACTGAAGAAAATAGATCAGTCAATCAGATCATCAAACAAGGCCAGACCTAATACACTGAAGAAAATAGATCAGTCATTTAGATCATCAAACAAGGCCAGACCTAATATACTGAAGAAAATAGATCAGTCATTTAGATCATCAAACAAGGCCAGACCTAATACACTGAAGAAAATAGATCAGTCATTTAGATCATCAAACAAGGCCAGATCTAATATACTGAAGAAAATAGATCAGTCATTTAGATCATCAAACAAGGCCAGACCTAATACACTGAAGAAAATAGATCAGTCATTTAGATCATCAAACAAGGCCAGATCTAATATACTGAAGAAAATAGATCAGTCAATTAGATCATCAAACAAGGCCAGACCTAATATACTGAAGAAAAAAGATCAGTCAATTAGATCATCAAACAAGGCCAGACCTAATATACTGAAGAAAATAGATCAGTCAATTAGATCATCAAACAAGGCCAGATCTAATATACTGAAGAAAATAGATCAGTCAATTAGATCATCAAACAAGGCCAGACCTAATATACTGAAGAAAAAAGATCAGTCATTTAGATCATCAAACAAGGCCAGACCTAATACACTGAAGAAAATAGATCAGTCATTTAGATTATCAAACAAGGCCAGACCTAATACACTGAAGAAAATAGATCAGTCATTTAGATCATCAAACAAGGCCAGACCTAATACACTGAAGAAAATAGATCAGTCATTTAGATCATCAAACAAGGCCAGACCTAATACACTGAAGAAAATAGATCAGTCATTTAGATCATCAAACAAGGCCAGACCTAATACACTGAAGAAAATAGATCAGTCATTTAGATCATCAAACAAGGCCAGACCTAATACACTGAAGAAAAAAGATCAGTCACTTAGATCATCAAACAAGGCCAGACCTAATACACTGAAGAAAATAGATCAGTCATTTAGATCATCAAACAAGGCCAGACCTAATACACTGAAGAAAATAGATCAGTCATTTAGATCATCAAACAAGGCCAGACCTAATATACTGAAGAAAATAGATCAGTCATTTAGATCATCAAACAAGGCCAGACCTAATATACTGAAGAAAATAGATCAGTCAATTAGATCATCAAACAAGGCCAGACCTAATACACTGAAGAAAATAGATCAGTCAATTAGATCATCAAACAAGGCCAGACCTAATACACTGAAGAAAATAGATCAGTCATTTAGATCATCAAACAAGGCCAGACCTAATACACTGAAGAAAATAGATCAGTCAATTAGATCATCAAACAAGGCCAGACCTAATACACTGAAGAAAAAAGATCAGTCATTTAGATCATCAAACAAGGCCAGACCTAATACACTGAAGAAAATAGATCAGTCAATTAGATCATCAAACAAGGCCAGACCTAATATACTGAAGAAAATAGATCAGTCAATTAGATCATCAAACAAGGCCAGACCTAATATACTGAAGAAAATAGATCAGTCAATTAGATCATCAAACAAGGCCAGACCTAATATACTGAAGAAAATAGATCAGTCAATTAGATCATCAAACAAGGCCAGACCTAATATACTGAAGAAAATAGATCAGTCATTTAGATCATCAAACAAGGCCAGACCTAATACACTGAAGAAAATAGATCAGTCATTTAGATCATCAAACAAGGCCAGACCTAATACACTGAAGAAAATAGATCAGTCAATTAGATCATCAAACAAGGCCAGACCTAATAATAAATATACTGAAGAAAATAGATCAGTCAATTAGATCATCAAACAAGGCCAGACCTAATAATAAATATACTGAAGAAAATAGATCAGTCAATTAGATCATCAAACAAGGCCAGACCTAATATACTGAAGAAAATAGATCAGTCATTTAGATTGTCACGGTCAAAAATAACCTCAACCAAATTCGTGGTCAATCGCCACCAGCCCAGTTGGACATAAGCTCTAACGCAAATATTCTGGGCGTCAGGCGGACGGCCCCATGGTTCGGATCCAGGCAATTAAGCAAAGGGGGAGGCTAATCCTCATCCTCCACAGAGACGGTCTGTCCAACCAGCCGGACTAAATAGCTGACCGACGCATTCACCTGTCGCCTCAGCCAATTAAAGGCTATTTTTAGCTCTCGTGGAGACAGCACTGTCTGCTAGACGGACTAAGCTGTCTGGCCGAATGTCTCGATTGGTCTGCCGGCCAACGTCTTGGAGCCTACCCAGACTCATCTAGCCACTTTAGAGTGACCAGTGTCCACGACTTAAGCCACACGGCGCCAGTTAAGTAGGGAAGGGGGGAAGGTAGTGTGTGGTGGGGGTGAAATCTAGCTAATCAATTAAATGACCAATTGACCACCACAGAGAGTAAGGTGTGTAGGCGTGACTGTCATGATTTGAATATCCAATGGAATTAGAGGGAGATAACTTCGGGGTGTCAGGGGTAAAAATACTGACCAATGGTACTCGCCCTGGTTGGACAGTTCGGAACGAATAAGAAGGATGTGAGAGGGAGAGAACGGAGAAACGAGGAGAGAACGAACAGAGAGACAGAGAGAGAGAGGTCTGAGTGTAATCTCTGAGGAGAGAAAAGCAGAGAGATGAGGGGAGGAGAGAGGAGAACCAAGTTGAGAGATTAGCATGAGATAGTCTGCAGAGGAAGGACTGAGGAGAGATGTGGAGAGAGAGAGAGAGTTGCTAACTAATGAGGGGAAGGAAAAGAAAGAAAAAAAAAAAAAAGAAAAGAAAAGCAACCATGTCCATTTGATAAGAGCAGACTAGGAGAGAGAGAGAGAGAGTGCAATGCGTTAATGCAGGAAGAAAGAAAGGAGAACAGATCGATGTTGATAGTCACTGTTCTATCCTAACCGGGGGTTCGACCTCATACCTGGCAGCGTCACCTCGCCAAGCAGAACCACAGACCAACGCCAACAGTCTCACCTGACCAGGCGCCATCAGACCAACACCAGTGCCAGCAGCTGTGTCGTGTTGTGAAAGTGACAGTGAAAAGAAAAAGAAAAGAAAAGAAAAGACAGTGATTCGTGAATAGTTAAGATCACCTGGCCAGGTAAAGTAGAATCTATTTATACCCGGGTTAGTTAATGATGTTTTAGATAAATGATTTTGTGAAGTTCAGGAAAGAGAGAATGTTTTATTTTGTTTGATTCCATATGCATTGATGTTTCGTTCTATGATCATGTGTAGTAAAGTTATAGACTTTACTAGTGGTTTGATGTGACGAATGCATGATATATGAATGAGATTGTAAGCAAGCTGTGAGTGCGTTTGGGCTGTGCGCTAGTCCTTCCTCCATCGACATCACCAGAGGTTGACAATTTATTGGCGAGCCTGCCAGGATATTCTGGCCCATTTATTATAATTGTTCAACTTCTCAGAGAGGAAGCTGGGTGGGATTCAAGTATTGTAATCCTAAGACAAGGGGTTGTCTTACTGTATGTTCCCAAGATAGTTAAATACTAGGCTTGGCATTGCTTCCAAGATAGTTAATACTCGGCTTGGCATTTCAGCCCCAGAGTACTCATTTCGCACAGATTGCCTATAATTCGCTCTCATAGTTGGGTCAGGCGCTGGGCGTCTTATAAAAACTAATTACGTTGTCCCAAGCTAATATTTATCATTCATAGGATTGTGCTATTACGTCACTCGTGTCGGTAACCACCAGTTTGGCTGTCGTAGTAATAAAAATCTTGTCCAAAAAAAAAAAAAAAGAAAGAGATACAATGGCGGAAGAAAAGAACACCCCTATTGAACAACTTGTGAGCGTCGCTCGTGATCTAGGTTACTCAGGAGATGAGTTGCGTGCATTCGTTGAAAACCAACAAAAGATGGAAAGAGACGAACGCGCGGAAAAAGACGACGCGTCGCAGTAGAAAAAGCTAGCGCAGAGCAGGAAACAGAAAGAATGAAGCAGGAGACAGAAAGAATAAGGGAAGCGCAGGAAACAGAAAGGATTAAAGCTAGGGAAACGCAGGAAACAGAAAGACTAAAGGTTCAATTAGAGTTAGAGAAAGTGAGAATACAAGGGGAGACCACCGATGATGGTAGTTCACTTTCCAGTGACTCTGTGCGCAGCTATGCCCCCGACCCAAGTTGCCAAAATTCTCGGAAGGGACCGATTCGATTGACGCATACATCAGTCGTTTCGAAACGTTTGCGACCAGTCAGGGTTGGCCTCCAGAAGAGTGGGCAGTCTTTTTGGGTCGGCGTTACTGACGGGTAAGGCATTACAAATTTTCACTGCGTTACCAGCAAAACAAACAGTCTGATTTCGGCGCTGTGAAGGAATCGTTGATGAAAGGATTTGACCTCACAGAGGAAGGATTCAGAAAGAAATTTCGTTCAGCTAGATTGCAAGCAGGGGAAACGTACACTCAGTTTGGTGCACGTCTAGATCACTATTTTGAGAAATGGTTAGAGTTGAGCGGTACGAAGAAGGAGTTCGCTGAATTGAAAGAGCTAGTTATGAAGGAACAGATTTTGTCAGGTTGCGGCCCTGAGTTAACCATACATTTGAAAGAGAGACAGCCAGAGACAGCAGGAGAGTTGCTGAAGTTCGCAGAGGTTTTATAGAGAGGCACGTTTGGGCACTAAGGTGCAGGAGAAACAGGTGCCAGGCACAGGTGAGAAGAGTGCAAGGAGACTAGGAGAGTTTCCTGCAAAGTCTGCAAACCCAGTGGTGGGGCAGAAGGAAGGGCAAAGGGACATTAGGTGTTTATTTGTCACAAGAAGGGACATGTGGCGAGGGATTGTCGCATGAGGTTCCAGAAGGCAGCAGCCTTGCAAGAGGGTGGATAAGGGTCGTCAAGGGAAACGACCTGCAGTGGAACCAAAAGGGATTCAGTCTGAAGAGGGTGGAGTGCAGCCTATGGCTAGCACTGGACAGCAGTCAGTGTCAAGGATGGAGGGCACTAGGCTGAGTGGTTCGTTACCAGTGGAAGAAGGGTGGATTGGCCAGCAGAGGGTAAAAAGTGTTACGAGACACTGGTTGTTCATGCGGGGTAGTACGAACAACGCTGGTCGAGAAGGGGATTTGACAGGGCAAATCCAGACCTGTACTCTAATCGATGGCACTGTGAGGGAGTTTCCAGTTGCAAAGATAGAAGTACGTACCCCTTACTTCTCAGGCGAGTTGTCTGCGTTGGTGATGGAGAAACCCTTCATGATTTGATCATTGGAAATATTCCAGGGGCAAGGGATCCGGGGGATCCTGAGTTGTTGACTGCTACAGGGGCAGCAGTTCAAACACGGAGCAAGAAGGAGGAAAAGGGTGATAAACCGTTAGTCGTTCCAGCAAGGAAGTCAGGCATAGATGTGTCGCCTGATGAGTTTAGGGCAGCGCAGGAACAAGACCCTTCGCTCGTGAAGTCTTGGGAGTTGGCAAGAGGTTGGAGAGAAACAGGAGGTTAGAGGGGGTGAGACAGAGTTTCTTGTGAAAGGCGGGCTGTTGTCCCGAGTGTTCACCAAGGGGAAGACAGGTAAGGTGACCACTCAGTTAGAGGTACCAGCAGGTTATCGTGACACTGTCATGTCAGTGGGTCACGAGTCGCTCATGGCGGGTCATCTCGGCACCAGCAAAACAGCTGACCGAATCTTTGATGACTTTCATTGGCCAGGAGCAATGGCAGACATCAAGCGTTCTGCATGTCATGTGATGTGTGTCAAAGATCAGCCACAAGAGGGGTGAAGAGGAAGGCGCCTCTTAAACATCCCCTTTAATTGACACACCATTCAGGAGGGTGGCTATTGATCTGATCGGCCCAATCTCGCCCTGTTCCAAAGGTGGGCACAGGTATGAGACATGTAAGGTTGCAAGGGAAGGTTTGCAGGAGGCTAGGGTCGGTCAGAAGAAGCAATATGACAGGAAGGTGACGAAGCAATCCCTCAAGGCGGGAGATCAAGCCCTGGTACTGCTTCCACGGGTCACAACAAGCTGCTGATGCATTGGAAAGGACCATTCACCATCACTGAAAGGGTCGGTCGGGATTACCGAATTGATGTGAATGGGAAACCAAAACTTTTCCATGCAAATTTCCTCCGCAAATATATTCAGCGTGAGACTCAGCACATAGGCGCAGCAGCAATCATGGATGAGGTGAAGGAGACCCAGCAGAAGAAGGGGAGATTTTGTTACCTAAGTTTCCAGAAGAGTCATACAGGGATGTGTCACTGTATGAAGGGCTAGACAGTAGGAGTTCCTAGGTTTTGTTGTCGGAGGCGACACAAAGCAGCCGGAAAGAGGAAAGGTGGAGAAGATGATGAATTCAGAGAGACCAAAGACCAAAACAGAAGTCAGGAGTCTGCTAGGTTTTATTGGGTTCTATAGGGAGTTTGTCCCAAATTTTGCTGCAATCACGGTCCTCTCAGTGATTTGGTCAAGGCAGGGAAACCGGCAGTGGTGAGTGGTCAGACGCTGCAGAGCAAGCACTGCAGACGGTGTTGGAAAGACTAGGTTCCCGTCCCATCTTGAAGCTACCAGATATGTCCAAACCATTTTTGTTGCGGACAGATGCATCAGGTGGTGGGATAGGTGCAGTATTGTTGCAGGAGCATGAAGGAGTCGAGTTCCCTGTGAGATATGCTAGCAGGAAGTTGACAAAGTGTGAAGAAGGGTACGCAACGGTGGGGAAGGAGTGTTTAGCTGTCGTGTGGGCCGTGCAGAAATTCCACAAATACTTGTATGGGAAAGAGTTCGTGATAGGGGACAGATCACCAACCACTCAAATTCCTGCAGGAGGCACAGCTGAAAAACAGCGGGTTCTGCCGTTGGCAATGGCACTGCAGCCCTACAGGTACGAGTGCAGTACATTCCCGGTCGACAGAATGTCGGAGCTGACTATTTAAGCCGTGTAGTCTAGCAAGCTGCAACTCAGAGGAAGTCAGTCAGATCCGGGGTGCTTTGTTGATAATATGTGTTGATTACAGTTATGTTGATTTGATATGGGTTCATTCCCCGTTGGCTATGGTTCATATTCTTTGTGTGAGACTTGTTCATAATTTTCTTTGTGAGACTTGTTCATGTGAATGTAGTTATGCTTGGAGCATACAGTCGCTTGGGTAGTGATACATTATTTGCAATAAGTGAGGATTGGAGATTCCTCAGTGAAGTGTCATGGATCGTGATCATATTATATTGTGCTTGTCATAAGAATTGTGAAAAGGAGAGATGGCAAATCCGCAGGTAGGGGAATTGCATAAGTGCGCACAGAGGTCGTTATAAATGAGTCGGAATAACGCAAGAGTGCACGTCAATGATAAACTCATTGGAGTGGTATTCACTAATGATATATTTATAATTTGTAAACGGTTGTTGTAAAGTATTTTTCAAACTTTGCACGTGTAGCTGTGGGTCAGCAAATTCGGTTGTTGTCTTTTTTGTACCGTTGTTTTGAGACAATGCGGAGCATGGTCTTTTGCAAGGGGGAATTGTCACGGTCAAAAATAACCTCAACCAAATTCGTGGTCAATCGCCACCAGCCCAGTTGGACATAAGCTCTAACGCAAATATTCTGGGCGTCAGGCGGACGGCCCCATGGTTCGGATCCAGGCAATTAAGCAAAGGGGGAGGCTTAATCCTCATCCTCCACAGAGACGGTCTGTCCAACCAGCCGGACTAAATAGCTGACCGACGGGATTCACCTGTCGCCTCAGCCCAAATTTAAAGGCTATTTTTAGCTCTCGTGGAGACAGCACTGTCTGCTAGACGGACTAAGCTGTCTGGCCGAATGTCTCGATTGGTCTGCCGGCCAACGTCTTGGAGCCTACCCAGACTCATCTAGCACTTTAGAGTGACCAGTGTCCACGACTTAAGCCACACGGCGCCAGTTAAGTAGGGAAGGGGGGAAGGTAGTGTGTGGTGGGGGTGAAATCTAGCTAATCAATTTAAATGACCAATTGACCACCACAGAGAGTAAGGTGTGTAGGCGTGACTGTCATGATTTGAATATCCAATGGAATTAGAGGGAGATAACTTCGGGGTGTCAGGGGTAAAAATACTGACCAATGGTACTCGCCCTGGTTGGACAGTTCGGAACGAATAAGAAGGATGTGAGAGGGAGAGAACGGGAGAACGAGGAGAGAACGAACAGAGAGACAGAGAGAGAGAGGTCTGAGTGTAATCTCTGAGGAGAGAAAAGCAGAGAGATGAGGGGAGAGAGAGGAGAACCAAGTTGAGAGATTAGCATGAGATAGTCTGCAGAGGAAGGACTGAGGAGAGATGTGGAAAGAGAGAGAGAGAGTTGCTAACTAATGAGGAGGAAAAGAAAGAAAAGAAAAAAAAAAGAAAAGAAAAGCAACCATGTCCATTTGATAAGAGCAGACTAGGAGAGAGAGAGAGAGAGTGCAATGCGTTAATGCAGGAAGAAAGAAAGGAGAACAGATCGATGTTGATAGTCACTGTTCTATCCTAACCGGGGTTCGACCTCATACCTGGCAGCGTCACCTCGCCAAGCAGAACCACAGACCAACGCCAACAGTCTCACCTGACCAGGCGCCATCAGACCAACACCAGTGCCAGCAGCTGTGTCGTGTTGTGAAAGTGACAGTGAAAAGAAAAAGAAAAGAAAAGAAAAGACAGTGATTCGTGAATAGTTAAGATCACCTGGCCAGGTAAAGTAGAAATCTATTTATACCCGGGTTAGTTAATGATGTTTTAGATAAATGATTTTGTGAAGTTCAGGAAAGAGAGAATGTTTTATTTTGTTTGATTCCATATGCATTGATGTTTCGTTCTATGATCATGTGTAGTAAAGTTATAGACTTTACTAGTGGTTTGATGTGACGAATGCATGATATATGAATGAGATTGTAAGCAAGCTGTGAGTGCGTTTGGGCTGTGCGCTAGTCCTTCCTCCATCGACATCACCAGAGGTTGACATAGATCATCAAACAAGGCCAGACCTAATACACTGAAGAAAATAGATCAGTCAATTAGATCATCAAACAAGGCCAGACCTAATAATAAATATACTGAAGAAAATAGATCAGTCAATTAGATCATCAAACAAGGCCAGACCTAATACACTGAAGAAAACAGATCAGTCATTTAGATCATCAAACAAGGCCAGACCTAATACACTGAAGAAAATAGATCAGTCATTTAGATCATCAAACAAGGCCAGACCTAATACACTGAAGAAAATAGATCAGTCATTTAGATCATCAAACAAGGCCAGACCTAATATACTGATCAGTCATTTAGATCATCAAACAAGGCCAGACCTAATACACTGAAGAAAATAGATCAGTCATTTAGATCATCAAACAAGGCCAGACCTAATACACTGAAGAAAATAGATCAGTCATTTAGATCATCAAACAAGGCCAGACCTAATATACTGATCAGTCAATTAGATCATCAAACAAGGCCAGACCTAATACACTGAAGAAAATAGATCAGTCATTTAGATCATCAAACAAGGCCAGACCTAATACACTGAAGAAAATAGATCAGTCATTTAGATCATCAAACAAGGCCAGACCTAATACACTGAAGAAAATAGATCAGTCAATTAGATCATCAAACAAGGCCAGACCTAATACACTGAAGAAAATAGATCAGTCAATTAGATCATCAAACAAGGCCAGACCTAATACACTGAAGAAAATAGATCAGTCATTTAGATCATCAAACAAGGCCAGACCTAATACACTGAAGAAAATAGATCAGTCATTTAGATCATCAAACAAGGCCAGACCTAATACACTGAAGAAAATAGATCAGTCATTTAGATCATCAAACAAGGCCAGACCTAATACACTGAAGAAAATAGATCAGTCATTTAGATCATCAAACAAGGCCAGACCTAATATACTGAAGAAAATAGATCAGTCATTTAGATCATCAAACAAGGCCAGACCTAATATACTGAAGAAAATAGATCAGTCATTTAGATCATCAAACAAGGCCAGACCTAATATACTGAAGAAAATAGATCAGTCAATTAGATCATCAAACAAGGCCAGACCTAATACACTGAAGAAAATAGATCAGTCAATTAGATCATCAAACAAGGCCAGACCTAATACACTGAAGAAAATAGATCAGTCAATTAGATCATCAAACAAGGCCAGACCTAATATACTGAAGAAAATAGATCAGTCAATTAGATCATCAAACAAGGCCAGACCTAATACACTGAAGAAAATAGATCAGTCATTTAGATCATCAAACAAGGCCAGACCTAATATACTGAAGAAAAAAGAAAGAAGCAAATTCTGTCACAGTGAAGAAAGTTGTCAAACATACTGAATAAAATGCATTCTTTAAAAAATGTGGGCATTCTATAAAGCAATGAATCAGGACAATACATCTGTTATAAAACCAATGACTTGTATAGGTCATCTCAAATCCTATAATACATGAAATTCATAAAGCAGGTTCATAGTTAAAAAAAAAAACCCAACAACATCATAAAACAAAATCCTAAAACTGCAGTGACCACCTCACAACCTGTGTGCAAAGAAATGAAGATTATAAACCCTCGACTGCGCAAGAGCAAAAGCTGAATTGGACTTGGACCCCTCTGCTGTGGGAACAGTTGACAGACAACAACAGCTAGGCCAACCATCACGTTTTGTAGACAGAACAAAGACACAAACTAATGTACTGCCAATGTTTTGGCCTCCACTTGGCCACTGAGTGAACAGCATGTTTGCGCCATGCCCCCCACCTAGGGTGACCACTCATCACCCCCTCCCTCTCACTGCAATTCAAGATACACATTCACTACCTCACTTAACTGTCAAGAGACTTGGATCCACTGCAAAAAAATCCAGAACCACCGGGCTCCAGAACCACCGGGCTCCAGAACCATCGGGCTTCGAGTGTCAGGGTGTTAAGAGAGCTGTGATCAGACAACCGCTGGCTCATTGCCAATATTGACAAGTGACGCAAGGAACAGGGGACTCAACCACCAGCAGGATTCCATCATGCTGCAGGTAAAGTCTCCTTGGTTATATGTGGACCAGCTACCTGACAAAGTGTGTTGGAACATTATCAATGCTGCAGGTAAAGTCTCCTTGGTTATATGTGGACCAGCCACCTGGCAAAGTGTGTTGGAACATTCCCAACAATGCAGGTAAAGTCTCCTTGGTTATATGTGGACCAGCCACCTGGCAAAGTGTGTTGGAACATTATCAACACTGCAGGTAAAGTCTCCTTGGTTATATGTGGACCAGCCACCTGACAAAGTGTGTTGGAACATTCCCAACACTGCAGGTAAAGTCTCCTTGGTTATATGTGGACCAGCCACCTGGCAAAGTGTGTTGGAACATTATCAACGCTGCAGGTAAAGTCTCCTTGGTTATATGTGGACCAGCTACCTGACAAAGTGTGTTGGAACATTATCAACGCTGCAGGTAAAGTCTCCTTGGTTATATTTGGACCAGCCACCTGGCAAAGTGTGTTGGAACATTCCCAACACTGCAGGTAAAGTCTCCTTGGTTATATGTGGACCAGCCACCTGGCAAAGTGTGTTGGAACATTATCAACAATGCAGGTAAAGTCTCCTTGGTTATATGTGGACCAGCCACATGGCAAAGTGTGTTGGAACATTCCCACCTTTACATTGCTGAGAAACCATGAGACAGATCCGCTACATACGAAGTACTGTGGCACCTGACAACACCAAAACATTGCATGAAAACTATGCACTGAGGCAGTCAACAGATCAGCCTTTGAACATCCAGTCCACCCTCTGCGGGACATCCAGTCCACCCTCTGAGGGACATCCAGTCCACCCTCTGAGGGTCACCCTATAGTTTACTTCCGAACAGGCTAGAGCTTTAAGACGTGATGTTTGCAGGTGTCAGCTAAAGTACTAGTGGCCATCATTTTCAACATGTTTCGATTTCAGCAAAGTTTCAGAATTTGTGTATTTTTCACCTTGTATTGACAATGACAATGAGGGATAATAACACATGACGAAAGGCGGGTTCATTATGTTGCTTAGCTGACAAAAACTACACGAACATGATCAAAATTTACACCATACAAAAGAGTAATGATGTCAGAGCTATGATGTCAAATATTCCATTCTTCAAAACCTGTTCTGCTCAGCAAGGGAAAGTGGGGTATTAGTGTACAATAGCTAGTCATATACACTGACAACACACAGACCGACAGACATATGCAGAGCAAACTACATCCACTACTGGATCTTTACACAAGACTTTGTGCACTTTGGACTTAAAATTTTCTGCAGATCTCAGAAAATGCACCCCATAAAATCAATTTGGTCATTACTCCATTTCTAGATTTACATAAGAAAGTTAAATAAGTTTACAAAATATCATAAAATTTCAAAATGGAGTGACTGACGGCGGCGAACGAAGCAAAATTAGGAATAGAGTTTGTTTAGAACTTACCGCCAATGACATTGACAAACAAAGCACATGACAAGACACGATGCATTTCAACCACTTGGGTCTTCTTCAGGCGAAAAAATAAATCACATTTAACATGTGGGACAGTACAAACAAAGAACGAAAAAAGAAATGAAAAATGACTCATCCGTTGTCCATGTGGTCGGTAGGCGGAAATGACATGGGGCCAGGGGGATTATGGGAGAGGAAACGGAGGGGGGGGGGGGGGGGGGGGGGGTGGGGGGGTTGCGTCGGGGGAGGTGTGTGTGTGTGATATGATGGGGTTGTGTGTCTAGTTTATTTGGGATGGTGTGATATCTTTGTGATGGTTGTGGTAATGGTGGATTGATAATAATGGTAAGGGGAAAGAAGGGGGGGGGGGGTGGAACTGAGGAAAAAAAAAAAAAAAAAAAATTAAAAAAAAAAAAAATTGGGGTGGGGGGGGGGGGGGGGGGGGGGGGGGAATTTAAGGGGAAGGATAAAACAAAATTAGGATTAAATAGATGGAGGGTTGCTGTAACTACTGTATGAAGTGAGTGAGGGGATGTGGTGGTGGTGTATGTATGTGTGTGTGTATGTGTGTGTGTTGGTAGGGGATATTGCCAACTGATGTGGAAGTGGTGGGTATGTGTGTTTGGTATTGTTGGATATTGATGCCTTGGGGGTGTAGTGTGCCCAGTTTGGCAATGAGATGGGATTCTTGAGTTGTGCGTTCAAAGCTGTCACTCTGTGACTGCCAGAGTGCCATAACTTTGACATGGTCGATGTTGTGTTGGGTGTGGTTGAAGTGTAGGGCGACGGGTTTGGGTGGGTGGTGGCGGATATCAGCCAGGTGTTCAGAGATGCGTGTTTCAAGTGTGCGTGACGTTTCCCCTAGGTAGATCTTGCCACCAGTGGCAGTGGATGGCATATATAATGTTGCGGCTCTGACATGAGAATGTGCTTTTTGACTGTGAAGGAGTCTTGGGGCCCTGTAAGATGGTGTTGGTTTGGTGAGGGGGCAGATTTTGAGTTGGGTTTAGAGCGGGGGTGAGTACCTGGGGTGTAGCTGTGGTTCTGTTCAAACTGGACCGCACGAGGAGGTCTTTGAGGTTTTTGTCACGTTTGATGTGATCTGGGTTTGGTGTGGAAGGCGGGTTTGTGGTTTGTAAAATTGTGCCAATTGGATTTGAGGACCCTACAGATGGGGGGGGTGTGCGGGGGGTTTAGAGGAGGTAGGTTTGTGGGTCTGTCTGCCTTGGTTGGATGTGGGTTTCCAGAGCAGATGTTCTGGATACAGCTATGGTGCGGGGGAAAGTGCTGCATTGATGATGGAACTGGGGTTCCGCGGTTGGTGAAAAATTGTGACATTTTGGCTGCTTGTATAGTAAAGGGTCTTCCTCGCTGGAGCAGAGTCTGCAAAATCTGCCCCCTCACCAACCAGAAAACCATCTTACAGGGCCCCAAAGACTCCTTCACAGTCAAACGCACATTCTCATGTCAGAGCCGCAACATTTTATATGCCATCCACTGCCAGCTGTGTGCAAGATCTTCATAGGGGAAACGTTTACGCACACTTGAAAAAACGCATCTCTGAAACACCTGGCTGATATCCGCCACCACCCACCCAAACCCCTCGCCCTACACTTCAACCACACCCAACACAACATCGACCATGTCAAGTTATGGCACTCTGGCGTCACAGAGTGACAGCTTTGAACGCACAACTCAAAATCCCATCTCATTTCCAAACTGGGCACACTACACCCCCAGGCATCAATATCCAACAATAACCAAACACACATACCCACCACTTCCACATCAGTTGGCAATATCCCTACCAACACACACACACACATACATACACCACCACCACATCCCTTCACTCACTTATACAGTAGTTACAGCAACCCTCCATCTATTTAATCCTAATTTTGTTTTATCCTTCCCCTTAAATTCCCCCCCCCACAAAATTTTTTTTTTTTTAATTTTTTTTTTTTCCCCTCAGTTCCCCCCCCCCCCCCCCCCCCCTTCTTTCCCCTTACCATTATTATCAATCCACCATTACCACAACCATCACAAAGATATCACACCATCCCAATAAACTAGACACACAACCCCATCATATCACACACACACCTCCCCCGACGCAACCCCCCCCACCCCACCCTCCGTTTCCTCTCCCATAATCCCCCTGGCCCCATGTCATTTCCGCCTACCGACCACATGGACAACGGATGAGTCATTTTTCATTCTTTTTTCGTTCTTTGTTTGTACTGTCCCACATGTTAAATGTGATTTATTTTTTCGCCTGAAGAAGACCCAAGTGGTTGAAATGCATCGTGTCTTGTCATGTGCTTTGTTTGTCAATGTCATTGGCGGTAAGTTCTAAACAAACTCTATTCCTAAAAATATTATAAATCATCAGCTTGTCACAGAGTCCTGCAAGGAGACTGGGGGTTCCATTCCCACCAAAGCCATTTACAGACCTTCCAATACCTAAATGGCTTGTCAGTATCTTTTGCAACTGTTCTCACTATTTTCAAGCAGTTGCCAGTATTTTCATCGCATGCACGGCATAATCATGTTAGATATTTATTATATTATTTAAATGAGAAAAAAACCTATAAACATAACCCCTGCGTATAGTATAATGTACATGTACACACAACATACACAGACATTATTAAAATTATAGCTAAAAATCATTATAAAAGAACCATGGTTCACTAGCAGTCATACAGACACACAGAAGAGATACACAGGGGGGAAAACATGATGTCGCACAAAAACACAAACATAAGCAAAGGAGTAGGCCTACCTTTTAAATTGTAGATTAATGTTGTACAAGTAATCCATTCAGCTTCAGTTTCTGGTTTAGTCACAGGGAAGGTCAGTCTTTGTTGCACAAATAATCCATTCCGTTTCAGTGTCACAATAATACTACTTCATATAATCTATCCAGGTTCAGTTTCAGGCTTAGTCAATATTATTATTAACAAACATTTGAACGTAGATCTGCATTTTTTACACAGGTACACCCTTCATACCACACATACACACAGGAACCAGCTTCATTTAGTCACTTCACTTGTTTGTGGACATCCCAGTGGCTTTCTTACACCTGGACAGGAGATCACTGGGTAGGGGTGTTTCAAAGCACTTGCTGGACTTTGACTTCATCTGGAGGACTGCATTGAGTGTCTTGCTGCCCATGGAGCCTCGGATGTCTGTTTTGGTCTTGCGCACTTGGGAGAAGATCCTCTCACAGCTGCAGTTGGAGACAGGAATCAAGAGGATCCTCATCATGACCTTTGACAGGTGGTCGTACTGCATGGCCCCATTGTGGTCAACGAGAGTAGACATCCTTGTCCACTGATCGGCAGCTGTAGGCAAGGTCAGAACAGCAGACAGATCAGTATCTGACAGATAGCTCTGGAACTGTTTTTGCACATCATCTAGAGAGCTACCAGA